>WBMV01009154.1:96932-124949 GCA_013396655.1 Campylorhamphus procurvoides
CTCTCCATCCCCCCTTCACCACTCTTCTATCCCCCTTTATCCCCCTCAGGTCCTTCCCCTCAGGCTCCCTTCCCTCCCTCCCCTCCCCAGCCGGCCGGACGGGGCTCAGCTTTGTTGTTTTTCCCCTCCATGAGCAGAAATGAGCTGTTTGTGGCCCCATAAGGCATTAGTGCCCCAGGGCACCAAGGTGCTGAGGGGGCTCAGCCCTGCGAACCAGGGTGGGGTCTGGGGGCTTCCCTTCAGCCCTCAGGGTCCTGCAATGAGGGATAATTCATCACATTCCTGCTTAGGATCCCTCAGTNGAGGGATAATTCCCCACATTCCTGCTTAGGATCCCTCAGTGAGGGGCAATTCCCCTCATATTGCTGCTTAGGATCCCACAGTGAGGGGCAATTCCCCACACATTGCTGCTTAGGATCCCACAGTGAAGAATAATTCCCCTCATATTGCTGCTTATGATCCTGCAGTGAGGGGTAATTCCCTCATATTCCTGCTTAAGATCCCTCGGTGAGGGGCAACTCATCACATTCCTGCTTAGGATCCCACAGTGAGGGGCAATTCCCTCATATTGCTGCTTAGGATCCCACAGTGAGGGGTAATTCTACACATTGCTGCTTAGGATCCCACAGTGAGGGATAATTTCCCTCATATTGCTGCTTAGGATCCCACAGTGAGGGGCAATTCCCCTTATATTGCTGCTTAGGATCCCTCGGTGAGGGCAATTCCCCTCATATTCCTGCTTAGGATCCCACAGTGAGGGATAATTCCCCTCATATTCCTGCTTAGGATCCCTCAGTGAGCGGCAATTCCTCACCTTCCTGCTTAGGATCCCACAGTGAGGGGTAATTCCCTCATATTGCTTTTTAGGATCCCACAGTAAGGGGCGATTCCCCTCATATTGCTTTTTAGGATCCCTCAGTGAGGGATAATTCCCCACATTCCTGCTTAGGATCCCTCAGTAAGGGGCAATTCCCCTCATATTGCTGCTTAGGATCCCACAGTGAGGGGCAATTCCTCACCTTCCTGCTCAGGACCCCACAACAAGGAGTAATTCCCCCCATAGGTGCTCCCAGGAGTTAATTCCTCACCCCCACGTGTGCTCAGGATCACTCAGTGAGGAAAAGTTAATGCTCCCACATCTGTCTCCTTGAAATGAGAGGAAATTCCCCCCACTGGTCCCTAAAGGTCAAGCAATAAGGAGGAACTCAGAGGACCCCACAGTGCTGAGACTAAAATGGAATATAATCATCATTGCCCAAAGCTAAAGGGAGAAAAGAACATTTCTCTTGAGGACCCCCCCTCACCCCCCCTATCATGGTCTCCACCTGCTCTCAAGGCCACAAAAATAAGGAAATAGCACAATTTAGACCTTTTGTGTGTTCGTGTCCCCCTCATTTGCAGCAGGGATGTTCATGTCAGGAGTCAGAGTGTCTCACCTCTGCAATGCTTGTGTCTGGTTTATGACTTAGTTTACCTGCTTTCCCCTCCTCTGTGCCTGATTAGCAGGAGACAAACCAGATAATAATTGATCCTCAGTGTGCAGTAATTCATCTGTGACATCAGGTGGGGTTTGGTTTCCTTTTCTGATGTTTTTTGCCCTGAGACACCTGAGTGGTGCTGGAAGTTCCAGAAGTCAGGTGTGCAAGCAGGTTTTTACCCCTGTGAAAGTGAAGCCTGATATTCCACCACTCCACCTTGCTTTTCCTCTTAATGGTTTTATCTTTTTCCTCTCTGCCCTCCCCTTTTGCTTTCACCCACCCCTGCTCTGGCTGCTGGTACCAGTTCTATGGCCAGTGTGGAGCAGGGCCCCGTTGTAACTGGTCTGGTTTGATGCTGGGACAGTGCTTGTGCAGGAATACACTGGATTTCCTTATTCCCTGGTTGAAGTATGGCTTGGTATGTGCTACTAATTGAGTTTCTATCTTTTACCCAAGTGCTGTCCTGGTGGTTTTTATTTATGAGAATTGTTTGTGTAAGAGCAGCCACTGGGTGACTTTATCAGCCTGTCTTGTATCATCTAAGAGTCAGGTAGACTCCTGTAAGGCCCTTAGGTCTGGCCAGCAAAACCCACAGTACAGGAGCAAATTGTGGTCTGGAATCTTCTGAAAATTATGTTTTTAGTCTAAGTGAGATTTTCAGGTGCTCAGGACTGTTCAAATAAAGACCAGAGCTCCCTTAGGGTGATTCTCCTCTTCTGTGATAGGTAAGTAAGGTGATCTGCCTGGTTCTAGTGACTGAAGGAGTGTAGGTTAACCTTTAGGTGGCTAAAATTGGAGAGTTATGTGTGAAAAGAGCCCTGAAAAGGGGAAAAAAGGATGTTTTGTGACCCAGCCTCCAAGCTTGGTGTATTACCTGAAGGGTTCAAGGCAGGTGTGTCCTGCTGAGTCCTGGGGTTGCCAAAAGCACGTGAAATATCCTTTCAGTGGGGCAGGGCAGGAGAAAAGTCATTTGGAAATCATTACTAAAGTTATTTTCCTCTAGGTTCTGTCAGATGCTGTTAAAAAATCATAATTGGACAGCTCAACAGTCTTTCCACCAACTTGTGCACAAGAAACCATCTCTCCCACCTGCAGTGTGGAGATCAGGTAAATGAGTGCCACTTAAAAATGAACACATGAGCAGGGTGGGAGTTTCTGTGTCTCATGGTGGTGCTGAAAGTTTGCTGTTCTTTCTGAAAATCGACTGTGGTGGCAGTTCCTGGGTGGGTTTTAACTTATTTTACTTATTTAATTCATTTGTTTTCTGTCTGGGTGTAAAAGTGTCCCTTGGGAAAGACTCTGTGCTGCCTTCAGTCCTTCTGCAACTGCTCCCTCTGCCAGGTGACATTGCTGACCAGCCAGGTAGAACCTGGGAAGGCTGAAAGTGAAGCTTTGCATTCTCAGAGCTGCAATATTTCCTTGATTTTAATTTCCACCCCTTGAACATGCATCCATGTATGTGAATATTATCTATAATTTGGTGTTACCCTGAAAAAGCCACGTTTGAGGATGAGTTCACTGTAACTGTCTTTTTTTCTGGTAGGCTGCAATGCTCAGAAAAGGAAGGAAAATATAAAAAACCCCATGAAACTTGCACCACAGAAAACTTTGTGGGTTTGCAGCTGCCTGAGACAAAAAGATTCTGCAGGTGCTCTTGCATGGAACTGCTCACAGATGGAAATGTGATTTAAATGAGTCTGCTCAGGCAGAAAACTTTAATTTTGGTTGCATAGTCCAATCTTAGCTGGTGCAGCACTGCTTTTTCTATTTCAGTTCTAATAACAGGCAGATTGAGGAGCAGAGTTAGTGTTTTCCCTGTTCCAGTGTGGTTTGTTCCCTCACCTGGAGCAGTTGGGAGAACAGAATAAAAAGCAGAATTAACTCCCTGAGCTCTGCAGAGGCTCCAAAGAACTGACAGAGATGTTGGAGGTAAACACAGCCAGTTACCAACTTCTGAATAATAAATCCCACTGGGTTATTCCCAGCTGGGCAAGGAACTCCCCAGGCTGATGAATGATTGAAAACCTGGGCTTAGGAAAGCAAATCTTCAGCTTGAGGGGGACACTTAAAATCCAGAGGCTGCCCCAGTGGTGCTCACACATCCAGGGGTGCCAGCTGCATCTGCAGGATGGGGCTTCTTCCATCCCCAGGGATTATCTTGTTGCTTGCCCTCTCAGGAATATTCTTTTCTTGGTAAAAAACTAAGTTTGGGTTTTTTTTTCCCTTTTAAAAACATAAAGAAATGGTAGTGTGTGCATATTTACCACTGAGTATGTTCAAGTCGTGGGGATTGTCATCATGACAGACACACAAAACAACAATTTGGCAATTTATGAATAGTGTGATTATATATAAATGATATATATTTATATATCATTTAATACCAGGGAGTCATGAGTAAATGGCACTTCACAAAAATGAAAATGTCATCTCTTTTTTACTGCTTTAAATCCTTCTAGTGCATGTTTTTTAACATCACGTGAGCTTGTTTCTTAAATATAATTTATAAATATTAGCTCCTAAAGATTTTTTGGTTTAAAATGCACATTTTTCCTTCCCTGCACGTTTGTATCTCACTGTGTTATTGGATGTGAAGGGAGTAGGAGGAACTAGAAGATGAGAGAGAGAGACTGTCCTAACTGATGTGCAGCTTCAGTGGGACATCAAGATGTGCTGCATGGACATGTCTACAGGAAAATACAATTAAAATTACACCATTCCATGTAGAGTATTAAATTTGAGTTAAAATCAGGGGTTTTTGCACTCCTCAGTGAAAGACACACCCACGGTGCAAAAGGAGCTTCAGTAAAAATGTTTCTTTTAAAGAACTTTGCCAGTGAATTGTAAATATTTTCGTTATAAATGGCTTGGTCACCTCAGTTTCAGGAGAGGAAGTGGCAGCTCACAGTTATTTTTGTCACCCTGTGGAAAAGCTAAGCAGGGTCTGCTTCACTGTAACTCTTGTTCCAGTTGTGTTTCTTTTTTATAGTGCTGAAAAAGAAGATAAAACCCAAGCCCCATAAATCACATGCACCTCCAAGTGAGAGTGAGCAAAACTGCCTGTGCTTTGAGCAGGAAGTGGCAATGCTGGAATGAGCATTAAATGGCATTTGAGGGTCATAAATGAGAACAAAGCAAACCCAGCAGAGACCTGGAGAGTGCAGCTCCTGCCCCTCTGCCCTGCCCTGGTGCAGCCCCATGCTGCTGCAGCAGGTGCTTTTTAGTAACTAAATTTAACAAAAGAGGCAAAGACAATGTTCCATGTGTCCCATCATTCCCTGTGGGATGAGCTGCCTGTGCTCTCATCGTGGTGGGACTTTAAGGAGGGACCACCCTGGGCTCCCTGAGCCACCAGGACTTGACTTTCACTGAAGCTCCCTAGGTTTGGTTATGTCACTTCTCTCCTTTGTTTTGGTATTTCCAGCCAGAGGCATGTTTATCCAAACTCAGGACACACCAAACCCAAACAGCCTGAAGTTTATTCCAGGGAAGGAGGTGCTGGAGTCGAGGACCATGGAGTTTTCCACCCCAGCTGCAGCTTTTTGCTCACCCTTAGCAAGGTATTACTGAACACATCCTGGTTGGCCTGGGGGGCTGGTTTGGGCTCTGTGTCCACAAATGCTGCTTTAAGCACAACTTCTGCTCATTCTGCTCCTCCTTAGAAGCAGCTTGGTTGGACTGGAGTTTTTAATGCTGCTTTAGGATTGAAGCTGGGGGTTGTTGCTGCAGCCTGTGTGTCTGAACTGCCCACAGCTCTGTCATGGCAGAAGGCACCATGGTCTGGTTTGTGCAACTGGATTGAGGGGTGTTACAAATCAGGATTTGGGAGCAGTTGCTGCATCACCAGTGACACCTCTGGCCCCAATTTCACAATTTCATTCCCATCAGAACACTCCTAATTCAAGTAGTTACTTGGAAATGGTGTAACCTTTCAGAACTGGGAAACAGGCAGTGAACAACCCCCAAGGACCATGAAATAAAAGCAGTAGATCCCCTTGGCAGCTTTTGGGGCTACTCTGATCTTCAGGTTTGCCCTCTTTTTTGGGCTGGATCTGTGCCATGTCCCTGGGAGTGCAACTTGCAGCTCCAAAATGCAGAGTAAGAATCACTGAGCACAAACCTCATTCCTATCCCCTGGATATAGAAGGGGTTTGGAGCAGCATCCCAAGTCCCTGGGAATGTTTGGCAGTTCTGCTGGTGTGCCATTGCTCTCACATCCCTCTGAACACAACCTTTGTATTCTGTGGCTGCAGGGCCTTCACTTTGGGGTGAGATCCAGCAGTGCCACAGCAGGGCACCAGTTTAGGGCATCTTTTTGTACACTGGAAGGACTGGGTGCCAGGGCAGGAGCTGGTGGACGTGGCATTCCCTCCAGGGGCTGTGTGGTTATCAAACAGCAGCTCTGGTGTTTCCAAAGGTCTCTTGCAGGATTGTTTGAGAGCAAACAGGATCTTTGCAAGCAAAGCTCCCTGACTTAAAGTCATAAATGCAGTGTGGAAGGTTTTTGAGGCCATCAGACATGTCAGCAGAAGGCTGAAGCTGTAGGAGCTCATTGTGCCAAAGAGCATCAGGTTGCAGAATGAAATTGACTGTCAGGAAGTGGCTTTTTGTTGTCATCTATCTGCAAATAGACATTTTAATCCAAGAGTATTGGTGTGCTGTGGCAGAGCAGCTTTGGGGGGATGTATTGTGCAGGTTCAGGGCAGAAAGTGCCTTCTGTGTGTGGTGTTAAACCCCAGATTGCTCATTTTGTAAATGGAATACTCACTTATTTTAACAGGGAATATTATTTTTCCAAAGAATTAATAAACATTTCCTGAAGGGGAGGGAGGGACAGAATTCTTTAACTGATCTCAGATGGTTTGGTGCTCTTGCATAATTTCATGGCTTGAGTAACCTCCAAAAGCTTTAAAAGCCCAGTGCAACTGTTCCATGTGTAGAAATTCTTTCAAGTGGCTCTTGTGAAACCTCTTCTGTCATTTTCCATCACATGGACCTTTGTGATAAGATTTCCAATTCCTTTATTTATTGCATTTTTGGTGTTTTGTAGTCTTTGAGGAGAACATCTCATCTTTCCCCCCTCCATAACTGCAAAAAACACTCTTACAGCCTTATTCTGTATTTACCTTCAAGTGCATCCTGGTTTAAATTATTTTTCATCTATTTTTTTTTGTGGATGAATTTGTTGGGAGTTTCTGGAGTTTCTCTTGATGAGTCCATGGTTATTGCTTATTTCTGTCTAGAAGTGTATTCTGCACCTCCTGTGACAGACTCTTGAGTTTGCCTGAAATGTGGGTGCATTTTTGCCTTTCCTTTTGCTCCCTTAACAGACAGTTATTCAGGATTGAAGGAGTGAAAAGTGTTTTCTTTGGGCCAGACTTCATCACCATCACCAAGGTGAGCAGGGCAGAGGTTCAGCTGCTCTGAAGGCTGAGCTGCCTGGAAATGCCACAGGGCAGACCCAGCCAGGCCCCTGGATGTGCAGGGTGGGCATTCCTTTATTGTAAAGGAAAAACCATTGCCATTTGGGGCTAAACTGGCATGGCCTTCCCAGGGGAGCTGTGGGGTCTTTGGTGGGGATCTGGCTGAGGCTCTGGGCACATGGCCAGCCTGGGAGGGGGCTCTGTGGGGCAGGGATTGGGGCTGGGTGACCTCTGGAATGGTTCCTGATGCCACAGGACCAGGAGGGTGACCCTGGTGTGGTGTTTGCTCCAGGTGTGGGCTCACAGAGGGGCTGGGCAGGCTCTGGCTGTGTGAAGAACATGGGCCAGTTGAGGGAATGAGGATCTGATAACCTGGAGTCTCTGAAACAGAGCATTTGGGAGATTTCCACACCTTTCTAGCTAATATTTTAATAGCACTTGCCTTGCCAGCAAGGAGCCCATTTGGTTGACTTGGTAAATCCACTCCTCCTAAACTTCTTTGGCAAAGCTGAACTCAACAAACCTGTGAAATCAAACCCATGTGTCACACATGAGGGTCCAGGAGGGCATTTTGAATGTAAGAAGCATCTCTATGTAACTTGTTATTATGAGCAGGCAGGGATTCTTACTCTTTTTTACTTCTAATTCTCACAGGAGAGTGAAGACCTGGACTGGAACTTACTGAAACCAGATATTTATGCAGCTATAATGGATTTCTTTGCCTCTGGTTTACCTGTAGTTACTGATGAGGCCCCCAGGACAGACACAGGTAAATGAAACTTCAGGCAGAGGCCAAAGGCTGCCTTTGGGACATCCAGAAGAGCCTCCCTCAGAAAAGCAAGCAAGGGAATTTAAATTTAGATTTAAAACTGCTCATGCTGAGCTGGTTGTCCTGGTGGGCCCTGGGGAGAAATGTTTGTACAAGGGCTGAGACCAAGCTTAGAAAGGGCTGGGGTGTTGCTGCATGACCTTTTTTATGGGGACCCACAAAGGGGGTCATTTTTCTACTTAAATTAAAAAAAAAAGTGCCCAGGCTTAATGACAGTGCCTTAATGATAGGTTTGTGGTCTGGAATGAACAAAAATAGTAAGAGGTAATTTCCAAACTGTAATAGAAAGTAAGACTGACTTACAGTTTAACTCAGGGCCAGTGTTTTGCCTTTTATTTTCTCATTTGCAACTCACCAACTTAAAATGTTTTTCAGTGTTTTAAGGAAAATTCTGGCAATTGAATTTCTCTCTGTTATGTCTGAGTTTGATTTAAATATTCACATAGCCTTTATTTTATTCTAAAAGTTCTCAGAAATGCTCCTGTGAGTCCAGCACTGAGCTTAGAACTGCATCCAGAGCTGCTAAACCCATGGATATCCAGGGTCAGCAATCCCACTGGAATTAATGGATATCCAGGGTGAACAATCCCACTGGAATTCATGGATATCCAGGGATAACAATCCCACTGGAATTCATGGATATCCTGGGTCAGCAATCCACTGGAATTCATGGATATCCAGGGTCAGCAATCCACTGGAATTCATGGATATCCAGGGTCAGCAATCCCACTGGAATTCATGGATATCCAGGGTCAGCAATCCACTGGAATTCATGGATATCCAGGGTCAGCAATCCCACTGGAATTCATGGATAGCCAGGGTGAACAATCCTGCTGGAATTCATGGATAGCCAGGGTCAGCAATCCACTGGAATTCATGGGTATGCAGGGTCAGCANAGGGCCAGCAACCCACTGGAATTCATGGGTATCCAGGGTAGCAATCCCACTGGAATTTATGGATAGCCAGGGTGAACAATCCCACTGGAATTCATGGATATCCAGGGTGAACAGTCCCACTGGAATTCATGGATATCCAGGGTGAACAATCCCACTGGAATTCATGGATATCCAGGGTGAACAGTCCCACTGGAATTCATGGATATCCAGGGTGAACAGTCCCACTGGAATTCATGGATAGCCAGGACTAACAATCCCACTGGAATTCATGGATAGCCAGGACTAACAATCCCACTGGAATTCATGGATAGCCAGGGTCAGCAATCCACTGGAATTCATGGATATCCAGGGTTAACAATCCCACTGGAATTCATGGATATCCAGGGTCAGAATTCCCACTGGAATTCATGGATAGCCAGGGTCAGAATTCCCACTGGAATTCTCTCAGTGCTCTGACCTGCCCCTGTTTCCTCCCCAAGCTGCATCAGAGGAGGATGATGAAGTTGTGCTGATGATTAAGGAGCTGCTGGATACACGGATAAGGTGAGCAGGGAATGTTCCTGTTGGATAGTCCTGGTCTTTGGGATTTATTTGGGGATTTATTGATGTGTTTAGTGAGTTTGCCTTTGGCTGGGTGTGATTTCCTGGCTCAGCTCCTGGTGGGGGTTAAAGAGCTGAGAATGCAGTTTAATTGGGACTGGATCTGCTGCCCTGTTTTAAGCCCAGGGTGTGCTGAGCTGGGACCTCAGAGCAGAGTGCCCTTGGACAGCTCCCCCAGCCACTCTGAAATGGTGAAAACCACACAGTCTTTGCTATTAGAGGCATTTCTTTCCTCTCTGTATTAATATCTGGCTTATTTTTTTCTTGTTGGTTTCCTTCTCTGTCAGGGCTTCAGTGGGTTTTGTCCTTTCATTCTGTTGTGATTTTATTAGTGCTTGAATTTAGAAACTGGTGGTAACTAATGAAGTCTCAAGAGTGGCTGGGGATCCTGTTGTTTACCTGAAGTGTATTTTTATGCTCCTTAATTGCCTTCCAAATGAACTCAAAGGAATAAGCAACTTGACATTTGCCATGGAGGAGAAGATGTCTGATGTGTTTTTGGAGCTGGGGTATCTGACAAACTGCAGGAAGCAGAAACTTGTTTGTGGGTGAAAATCATGGAAATTATTATGAACTTGGCCCTTTTTTTTAATGCATTTAAAGTGATATCACTTAGTTTAAAAATGTGCTTATCTAAGAGCTGACACATGGTGCTGGTTAACTTTCCTGAAAGAGGAAATAAAGCAGAAATAAGCTGGGATATGTTTCCCAAACACATGTACCAAGTGTTGAAACCACTGTAATGTTCTCTAAACAGCAACATTCAGGAGGCCCTGCTTGAGCTGATACCTGCTTGGTTGAGCTCCCTGTGATCCCTCAGTCCCTGATTTCCCTTCTTGTAACAGGCACAGAATTTCTGCTCAAATTTTTGTGTTTTCTACCTTTTTCTTTTTGTCATTTCCTTCCCCTTTTACCCTTTGTGGACCAAGAAACTTGATGAGATTATCAGCATTGATGGGTCTCCCTTCAGTTCATAGCAGGGGTACACAGAGAGCATTTATTGTCCAGTTAACCAAAAATACATGCAAAGAAGTTGTCAGAAGGTGCAGGATGGAGGGAATGTTGATCTCAAAGGCCCTGTAGTGTGTTAAAGTTAGTTCAAATAAGAAAAGTGGAATTTTAAACCATGATCTTCTGGCTTTCTGGGACGGACATAATTTGCTGTGGGGAGTTAATAAATGTGTGAGGTTCATGGATTTTTCTCTTAGGTCTGTAGTTCTCAAAGAGTTATTTTGGAAATCAGAATAAAGAGCTTCTGTTAGAGGAACTTGATGGTTTTAGCTTGGTCTGGAAAAATGTTGCTATGGGGACCCAGGCACAGTGCTGGGCAGGGAGAGCAGCTGCAGAAATGCCAGTGGCACTGGCTGAGCTTATCAGGCCTGGCTCCTTCACCCCTCAGCAGGATCCAGCTTTTATAGCCAGAGCTGCTTTCTCCCCTCTGGAAATGAGGGAGAATGTATATTTATTTAAGGAAGGACTGAGGAGCTCTTATCACAGGTGACAGCTGGCCATGCATCCCGTGCTGGGACACACCCCAGCTGTGCTGGCAGCAGCTGCACGTGGGGAGGGCTCAGGGCAGCCCAGTGTGGCTGTGCTGCTGGATCAGGCTCTGCTCCGAGGTGTTTATTTACCCTCTGCCCTGAAATGTCAGTGGTTCCTTCATACCCTGCTGCACTCACTGCAAAAATATTTTCCTTAATGTCCCCTGGAAAAATAGATTCTGTCAACACGAGAGAGCCCAGCAGAGGAGGAGGTGTTGGAAATTTGAACCAGGTGGTTGGAGAGAAAGAGGGATTTAGTTACTGCATCTTGACAGTTTTTGTGTGTGTTAAATTTGCTTTTCCCCAAGGTTTCTGGAAGGCTCCATATTTCAGCTCCACTTGCTTTAAACTGAGCCTTGTGTCCCCCCAGGCCGACGGTGCAGGAGGATGGTGGAGATGTGATCTACAAGGGCTTTGAGGATGGGATTGTGCAGCTGAAGCTGCAGGGCTCGTGCACCAGCTGCCCCAGCTCCATCATCACCCTGAAGAATGGCATCCAGAACATGCTCCAGTTCTACATCCCCGAGGTGGAGGGCGTGGAGCAGGTGGGCTGGGGGGGCTCACACCTCTGGGCTTGCCAGGGAAAGGGAGGGCTTTGTCCCCTCCCAGCCTGCAGCTCAGGGGAAAGCAGGGCATGTGCAGGTGGAGGTTCCCAAGGCAGGTTTCCCAGGCTGTGTCTTGGCAAAGCCCACGTGCTGGCACTGCCAGGCTGGGCAGCAGCATCACAGCCAAGGCCCTGGGTGCTGCTGGGTGCCAGGTGCCCCTCGTGGCACAGCTGGCATGTGCTGGTGCTGGCAGCAGCCTGAGGGAGGTGACCCCTTGCTGGACTCTCCAGGATGCCCATGAGGAGCCCAGACCTGGGCACTGCTTTCTGTGACCCAGGGGCTTTGGTGACTTCATGTGATAAAAACAACCCCCTTCCCTCCCCTGAGACACAGATTCTTTTGCTTTCCCATGTAAAACCTGACACCTGTAGGGATTGTTTCATGGCCTTTGTGGTAACCTGAGCAGCTGCTGTTACTGCAGCCACATTTCCCCTGGCATTTGGATTGCAGCTTCTGGTGCTCATTGTCCCTCAGCAGAGCGGGGTCACTGCTGTTCTCCCTGGGCCCAGCAGGGGATGGATGTAATAAATCCTACAGGGTGTAAACTGTTTACCTAAACCACTTCTGGGTTTGATTTCAGGTTGTTGACGACGATGATGACGTGGAGAAAGAAGCAAATTCAACTTGAGTTCCATCATCTGTGGCCAAATAAGCATTTACCTCCTGGTGTGTGTAAACTGTCTTTGTGCTGAGGAACAACCAAGTCTGCCTTCTCAGAAAAGTAGTTGCACTTGCCTGTGAAAATGTGTCATCAGTTTAAGCAGTCTGTCCACTAATTTATTAAATACCCTCAATTAAAAAAAAAATTATTTTGCTCTACTTGATTCTGTGCTTTAAGAAAGAAAAGGTGGGCTTGGAAAACGGTGATGTCTCTCTTCATTGTTTCATACAGATAATTCAGGAGTGAAAAAAGAGAAGTAAAGTTTTCTGAGGGTTTCTTGTGCTATAGAAATATTAAATGTTGATTCCCCCAAACCTCCATGGGGCTGGCAGGACTCTCTGCCCTTGCTCTGTCACTGGGAAATCAGGAATGTTAAATTTTATCAAGTCTTATTAAAAAGCTTTTCATTCCTATCATTTTTTGGTGTAAAAAATACCCCATAAGTTCAGCTGTTGCTTTCAGAGGATGTAACAGTGCCATCACTTGTGGGGAGCTACCTGCTTCCTCATTGCCTCTGTGCCAACAACAGCAACAGCACCAAAAATTGTGAGTTGTTTGTTGTAGAAATCGTACCTTTTAAAGCAAACGTCAGAAGAAGATGATCCTTATCAGCCTCAGTAAGTGGAGAGACTAATTAGCTAATTTAGCAGTGAAATGGCTCGGTCTGTTTAACCACGCCAAAGCTCCTTGTTGTAATTCTCCAGCTCCGGGAGGAAAGTGCAGCGCTCCAGGGCACGGCTGGCCGGGGAAGGGCCCGTGTTTGCTCGGCATCTCCTGTTTGTTCTCGGGCACAGAGCTCAGCCCGGCCTGCTGCACGATGGGATGGGGCAGAGCAAACACCTCCCGGGCCTGGGGACCCGGGAAGGGAAATGTTTATTGTTCTCACATGCAAATACCGGAGTTTGGCTTTGCAAGCAGTAGTTGTGTTTGCCTGCGGGTGTGGGAAGGATTTCTGCCTGTTGCATGGCTTGGGAGGGGAGAGATTCTGTCCCTTCTTCCTGAGCTGAATTTGTGGTCCTTACTTGTTTTATTCCCATCCTCAGGTGTGTTCCCCTCTTTCAGACTTGCCAGGGGAATTATTCCCGAGTCCCTAAACAGGATCAGCTCAGTCAGTGAAGCCTCTTTTGTACAGCAGCACGTGGCAGCCATAAACTCCATCCTGCTTGTTAGAAATCTGAAAAGAACTATTCCAGCTAAATATTTCTTCAGCCTTCATGGAGAGTAATAACCCATGGTGGTTTAAATGGCCCACTCAGCCCTCTCCCCGGGCCGGCATTTCCGTGCGGGGCGGGCGGGGCCGGATCCCCCCTATTCCTGATCCCTCCCCTATCCCGGATCCCTCTCTATTCCCGGATCCCTCCCCTNAGGGAGAGAAGGGGAGGGAGAGGCTCCGGCCGCCGCCCCGAGGGGAGACAGCGGCGACCCGGCCGCGGAACTGGGGTGGCATCGCCCGGCTGTGCCTGGGGTGGCATCGCCGCGGGCCTGGTGTCCTCTGGTGGGGTTAGCCCTGGTGGCATCGCCCCGTTATCCCCCCGGTGGGGTTATCCCCCCTGGTGGCATCTCCCTGTTATCCTCGGTGGAGTTAGCCCTGGTGGCATCGCCCCGTTATCCCCCCGGTGGGGTTATCCCCCGGTGGCATCACCCCATTATCCCCCTGGTGGCATCCCCCCAGCCCTATTATCCTGTGGTGGGGTTATCCCCCCGGTGGCATCGCCCTGTTATCCCCGGTGGGGTTAGCCCTGGTGGCATCGCCCCGTTATCCCCCCGGTGGGGTTATCCCCCCTGGTGGCATCTCCCTGTTATCCTCGGTGGAGTTAGCCCTGGTGGCATCGCCCCGTTATCCCCCCGGTGGGGTTATCCCCCCTGGTGGCATCTCCCTGTTATCCTCGGTGGAGTTAGCCCTGGTGGCATCGCCCCGTTATCCCCCCGGTGGGGTTATCCCCCGGTGGCATCACCCCATTATCCCCCTGGTGGCATCCCCCCAGCCCTATTATCCTGTGGTGGGGTTATCCCCCCGGTGGCATCGCCCTGTTATCCCCGGTGGGGTTAGCCCTGGTGGCATCACCCGGTTGTGCCTTGGATGGCATCACCGCGACCCTATTATTCTCGGTTGGGTTATCCCCGCTGGCATCGCCCCGGCCCCGTTGTCCCCAGTGGGGTTATCCCCGGTGGCATCCCTCTGTTATCCCCCTGGTGGCATGGCCCCGGCCCCGTTATCCCCCCGTGAGGTTATCCCGGGTATCATCCCCCTGTTATCCCCCCTGGCATCCCACCGGCCCTATTATCCTCAGTAGGGTTGTCCCTCCGGTGGCATCGCCCGGTTGTGCCCGGGTGTCATCGCCCCTGCCCCGTTATCCCGGGTGGCATCACCCCAGTATCCCCCAGGTGGGGTTATCCCGGGTGGGGTTATCCCGGTATCCCCCCGGTGGCATCACTGGGTTTTGGGGGGAGCTGCTCGCTGGCCTCGGGAAGGACAGTTGTCCCCAAATGGTGTCCCCGGCAGACAAAAGGCCGGTGGCCAGATTTGGGTGGGTAAAAACCGAGGTCTGGGGGGCAAACCCGGGGCTGGGGGGGTAAAAACCCGGGGCTAGCGGGGAAAACCCGGGGCTTGGGGTAAAAACCCGGGGCTGGAGGGGCAAACCCGGGGCTGGGGGTAAAATCCCGGGGCTGGGGTTGAAAACCCGGGGCTAGGAGGGCAAACCCAGGGTCTGGGGGAGAAAACCCGGGGTCTGGGGGTTAAAAACCCGGGGCTGGGTGGGGCAGTCCCAGCACCGGGGGTGTCAAACCCAAACTCGGGGCTGGAGGGGTCAAACCCGGGGTCTGGGGGTTAAAAACCCGGTGCTGGGTGGGGCAGTCCCAGGACCAGAGGGGTCAAACTCAAACCCGAGGCTGGAGGGGTCAAACCTTGTCCGGGGTCGGGATAAACCCCTGCCCGGGTCTGGGGGATGCTGCGGGGCCGGAGCCGCTCAGGGATGCGGGATCGGTGGTGCCACCCGGGGAAGGTGCGGGGAGCCCTCCCGGTGGCGACCCCGATCCCAATCCCCATCCCGATCCCGATCCCGATCCTGATCCCGATCCCGGTCCCGCCCGGCCTGCCCAGCGCTGGGGGTGTTGTTTGGAGGCGTCGCAGCTTCTGGTACGGGGGGTTTCCATGTGGAGATCGGGCTTGGATCAGGGTGGGCTGAGGCCGGCGGGGAGAGGGGTCCGGGTCGGGAGTGCCCCGAGATGGGACCGGCTTAGGATGGACCCAGTGATGCTTCCCTAAGCTCAGCAAGGACAGAGGCACTGGAGCCTCCCCGAGCTCAACTTAGGGCAGAGCCAGTGATGATTCCCCAAGCTCAGCTCAGGATGGACCAAGAGGAGCCTCCCTGAGCTCAGCTTAGGGCAGAGCCAGTGATGATTCCCCAAGCTCAGCTCAGGATGGACCAAGTGGATCCTCCCTGATTTGGGCTCAGGATGGATCCAGATGAGCCTCCCTGAGCTCAGCTAAGGATGGACCAAGTGGAACCTCCCTGATTTTGGCTCAGGATGATCCAGAGGAGCCTCCCATAACTCAGCCTAGGGCAGAGCCAGTGATGATTCCCCAAGCTCAGCTCAGGAGGGACCAAGTGGATCCTCCCTGATTTGGGCTCAGGATGGATCCAGAGGAGCCTCCCTGAGCTCAGCTAAGGATGGACCAAGTGGATCCTCCCTGATTTGGGCTCAGGATGGATCCAGAGGAGCCTCCCTGAGCTCAGCTAAGGATGGACCAAGTGGATCCTCCCTGATTTTGGCTCAGGATGACCCAGATGAGCCTCCCCGAGCTCAGCTCTTGCCCTGGGTGAGCAGCAGCTCAGGCCAGCGAGGCTGGTCCTCCTCTCACTGAGTTTTTTTCCACTCCATCTGCTGTGTTAGTACAACCACTCTGCCTCCTCTTTTGGACACAGGAATACAATTTATCCTCTGTCTTTCTCTTTCCATCCCGTGGTCTTCGTGTTTGTGCATGGCAGTCCATGCCACAGCGACCTCTTGGCTCTTCCTGTTGTCATTCAGCATTTCCAGCTCTTTTTTGGTATTTTTCTGTGCCAAGTTAAGGTGATGCTCTAAGCAAGGTTAAGGGGTTTATACCTAATGTGCAAGTGGCTGTTTCTCTCATTGTTTCTGTGACATTGGCCTGGTATTGCCTACAAACTACCTGGCCAGCATGTCCAGCTTCCTGCCCTCTTTCCAGAGCCCCCTCAGCAGGGAATCCATCCTGCTGGTCACTCTGCCTTTTAAGTGGAACTCACATTGTGTCTCTGCAAATTGTAGTTCTTACTGAATGTCTCCCCTTGTGAGAGGGAAAGGTGCAGGTCAGAGCTGCACACCCAGCTGGCAGTGCAGGGGCACCAGCTGCTCCCCTCAGCCTCCTGACAAATCCTGAGGTGCAGCAGCATCTGGAGACACAAAAGTTTCCACACCAGAGCCAAGCAAAAATTCAGTGAAGGGAAGATTTGAGCTCCCCTTGTTTTTGTGGAAGTTGTGGAGCGCTGCAAAGGGGCAATAAGGAACTCCAGCTTACATTTAACACTGTTTTCATTGTGTTAAAAGCACAAAGTGGAGCAAAGCTAAGAATAGAAGGGATAATTATTATTATAAATAGCTTGCTGCAAGAATAGGGATGGTTTGGGTGCCTCGTGCTTGCCTTATTTGAGGTCCAGCCTTTGAAATGTGCAGCATTAACTTTCTGCTCCTTGTCTTTTTGGCTGTGATAAGCCCTGAGAATGCTGGGGTGGTTACTTAGGCCAGACTGAAAGTGTTTCTCCCCTTTGTGATAGAAGCAAAATTCTCTCTGGATATTGAAATGTTGTATGAAAACAGTGAGAAAAGTGAGTTTTGTTCTGGGGGTCTCTCGTGCTGAGACCTGACTTGCCTCTCCTGAGGGAGGTGGATTGTCCTGGAGGAGAGGGCCCTGATTCCTCCTGTGGGGTCTGCACAAGGTCTGGGCAGCTGCAGGGCTGGGGGTGGATCCTCAGACAGCATTTCTGTCCTTTCCTGGAAGTTACACTTTGCTTTAACCTGCCAGGTGGGGACCCTGCCACGCTCACAGTTCATCTCACACAGAAAGGGGGTTATTAAGATGAGTTTTAAAAAGGAAAACTGTGACAATGCTGCTATTGTTGTGTGAATTCTCAGTTTGTCAGAGAGACTGAAGGGAGAGCTTCAGTTCACTCCATGAGCAGTTCCAGGCTGGAATTACCAACAGTTTTCACTGATGTTCAGGTTTCTGTGTGAGCTCACACAATCCCCTGGTCTGGTGGGCTCTGCTGGAGGAGTAGAGGGAAGGAGCCTCAAAACTGAATTCCTTGATACCTGGCATGGATATTTCAGATGTGCTGGGGTTTGTTTTTAATAGTGTTAGTGAAAAATAGGGTTTGCTTGTGATTTTTATTAGAAATTTGCAGTTTGAAGAGCTGGCCAGGTCTCAGTGGGGTGTGCTTGGGTCTGAATGCACCAAACCTGTTCAATGGCATCAATGAAATAGTTTAGAAAACAGGTTTTTCCAGGTGGCCAGGCTGTTCTGTAAATCAGCAAACCTGCCCTATGCCCTGACTGCTTCTAATCACAAAAAGGGGTTGTAGGATTTGGCTCTGGCACTGCCAGTGATTACCAAAGATAAAAAGGGGCTTAGGAAGGACTGGGGTTTGCAGTTTGGGGGTGGCTGTGCAGCACTGGGGGCTGCCCTCCCACCTACCCAAATGGCCTGTGGTGCTCCCACGTGTCCCTGGGCTCTGCCTGCTCTGAACCTGGCAGGAGTGGTTCTTGCCCAGAGTGAATCCCAAAAATTGGTGCTCTGGATGGGAGGAATCCTGCCCTTTTTAGCTGGGGAGAGGTCCCTGCGTGGCCAGATGTGGATCTGCACTGAGGGGATGCTTTTCTGCTTTGCTTTTTCCCAGCTGGAGGGGCTGGATTGAGGGGAGACCCTCCCTGTGCAGCTCTGGCAGAGCAGAGACAGGAGGGGGTGTCTGACCTTGTACCCTCAGGCTGTGCAGGAACAGCAGGGTTTGGGTGCCCAGGGTTGGCACCTCCCTGAACTGCAGGTGCCAGGACCCCCCTCCAGTGGGGCTGAGCATCCCTCTGGGATACAGGATTTTTGGGAATTGCTGCTCTGTGGAAATGGTTTAACAGGGCAGGGTATGGGATAAAGGAATTTGAGAGCAAGCCCAGCCTGAGGGCTCTTCTACTTTGGTGGGAAAAGGATTAGGAGAAGCTGTTCCTGCCTGACTTCAGGTATTAAAGATCCTGGAGGAGATCATTTATCTGGAAGTATTGATTCATTTCATTTGCCTGTGAACTGTCTTGTGAAATAAAGGAGCCTGAGCTCCAGAGAGATCTCAGGAAAATGAAGTTCTCAGGGAAAGTATTGTTCCTGTCAGCTCTAGGAATCAGGAGCATCCATTTGTTAGAAGTTCAATTCTGTTAAAAATGCCAGGTGTTTATGGGGAACTCTTTCTGTAGCTGACTGTAAGAAGGCCTGGGATTTGGGTTTGGATATTAAAAATCAGCTCTAAGAGAGAGCCGAGTTTCCCAAGCAGCCAAATGCCTGTTGTGGTGGTTCCCCAGGTGAGGTTTTTCAGACAGACCTGCCAGAAAGGAAATGTTTTGTGTTCTGGAGCGTGTTGGTGAAGGTTTATCCCTTAAGAGAAACACAGACAGGGCTTCCTGCCCTGGCTTTTGGTGTGATTGAGGAGTTGTGTGATGAGCTGAGGTGCTTTGAATGAGTCCCTGCAGTCCACGTGTGCAAAGTCCTGTGTCAGCTGAGGAGTTCAGATCTGTTAGGAGGTTGAAATGCTTTATCATGTTGTACAGTGTGGTTGCTGCTCTAATTCTGAGCTCCATCAGTGTCAGGTCCTGAGGTGTGGTGTTGGATTCCAGCCAGGAATTCCAGTGCTGGCTTTTCCCAGCCTGTCACACAGAAATTCCTGTCCTGTCCTCGCTGCTGGGAATTCCCAGTTACAACCAGTGCTGGGCAAGGAGGAAGTTCCCAGGGCTGGGTTTTTGTTTCACAAATCATGTGTTTCACCTCGAACAATGCCAGCTCAGGGCTTGTCAAGGGAGGGTGATTAAATGTCATTAAATGTCCCTTCCATATCCTGGTTTTCTGCAATACTTCCTCCTGCTGGCTCCAGAGGGCAGGTGTGGTGTCATGCCTGAAAAACCCTGGGCTGGGGGGTGTCTAAAAGGAGCTGAAACCAAAACTGCTCTTTCTGAAACCAAAACTGCTCTTTCTGGCTCTGCTGGGCACCCAAAAGTCACAGTGGGCTGGATTTGGGAACGTTCTGCTTGGATTTTGGGTCTGTACATTTTCAGTGCCTTTGCAGACAGGCTGGCAAGGGGGAATAAGGGGGATTCCCAGATGGGAATCCTTGGACTTGCCTTGGAATTTCATCCAAACCAAGGTGTTTGCACTGAGTGTTGTGATCTCAATGAACTGTCACTGATGGAGAAATTGGTGCTTCTGTGAGAGCCCTCCTGACCAGGAACTGTGCAGTTGGATCTCATCCCCTGATCAGGAGCTGTGCAGTTGGATCTCCTCATCCCCTGACAAAGAGCTGTGCAGTTGGATCTCCTCATCCCCTGACCAGGAGCTGTGCAGTTGGATCTCCTCATCCCCTGACAAAGAGCTGTGCAGTTGGATCTCCTCTCCTGACCAGGAGCTGTGCAGTTGGATCTCCTCTCCTGACCAGGAGCTGTGCAGTTGGATCTCCTCTCCTGACCAGGAGCTGTGCAGTTGGATCTCCTCTCCTGACCAGGAGCTGTGCAGTTGGATCTCCTCTCCTGACCAGGAGCTGTGCAGTTGGATCTCCTCTCCTGACCAGGAGCTGTGCAGTTGGATCTCCTCTCCTGACCAGGAGCTGTGCAGTTGGATCTCCTCTCCTGACCAGGAGCTGTGCAGTTGGATCTCCTCTCCTGACCAGGAGCTGTGCAGTTGGATCTCCTCTCCTGACCAGGAGCTGTGCAGTTGGATCTCCTCTCCTGACCAGGAGCTGTGCAGTTGGATCTCCTCTCCTGACCAGGAGCTGTGCAGTTGGATCTCCTCTCCTGACCAGGAGCTGTGCAGTTGGATCTCCTCTCCTGACCAGGAGCTGTGCAGTTGGATCTCCTCTCCTGACCAGGAGCTGTGCAGTTGGATCTCCTCTCCTGACCAGGAGCTGTGCAGTTGGATCTCCTCTCCTGACCAGGAGCTGTGCAGTTGGATCTCCTCTCCTGACCAGGAGCTGTGCAGTTGGATCTCCTCTCCTGACCAGGAGCTGTGCAGTTGGATCTCCTCTCCTGACCAGGAGCTGTGCAGTTGGATCTCCTCTCCTGACCAGGAGCTGTGCAGTTGGATCTCCTCTCCTGACCAGGAGCTGTGCAGTTGGATCTCCTCTCCTGACCAGGAGCTGTGCAGTTGGATCTCCTCTCCTGACCAGGAGCTGTGCAGTTGGATCTCCTCTCCTGACCAGGAGCTGTGCAGTTGGATCTCCTCTCCTGACCAGGAGCTGTGCAGTTGGATCTCCTCTCCTGACCAGGAGCTGTGCAGTTGGATCTCCTCTCCTGACCAGGAGCTGTGCAGTTGGATCTCCTCTCCTGACCAGGAGCTGTGCAGTTGGATCTCCTCTCCTGACCAGGAGCTGTGCAGTTGGATCTCCTCTCCTGACCAGGAGCTGTGCAGTTGGATCTCCTCTCCTGACCAGGAGCTGTGCAGTTGGATCTCCTCTCCTGACCAGGAGCTGTGCAGTTGGATCTCCTCTCCTGACCAGGAGCTGTGCAGTTGGATCTCCTCTCCTGACCAGGAGCTGTGCAGTTGGATCTCCTCTCCTGACCAGGAGCTGTGCAGTTGGATCTCCTCTCCTGACCAGGAGCTGTGCAGTTGGATCTCCTCTCCTGACCAGGAGCTGTGCAGTTGGATCTCCTCTCCTGACCAGGAGCTGTGCAGTTGGATCTCCTCTCCTGACCAGGAGCTGTGCAGTTGGATCTCCTCTCCTGACCAGGAGCTGTGCAGTTGGATCTCCTCTCCTGACCAGGAGCTGTGCAGTTGGATCTCCTCTCCTGACCAGGAGCTGTGCAGTTGGATCTCCTCTCCTGACCAGGAGCTGTGCAGTTGGATCTCCTCTCCTGACCAGGAGCTGTGCAGTTGGATCTCCTCTCCTGACCAGGAGCTGTGCAGTTGGATCTCCTCCTCATTCCTGACCAGGAGCAGTTGGATCTCCTCATCCCTTGAATCCTGTGGTTTATTTGAACATGAGCACAGGGAGGGAGAGAACAAGTCTTGAAGGGTTGTGACTTGGAGAAGGACATCCCTGGTGGGTGAGGAAAGGGCTTTTCTGGCAGAACTTTGGGGCAGGCTGTGTTTGCAGCTCCATGAGGTGACCCTTTGCTCAGCTTTTGAGTAAAACAGAAGGATTTTCTTGCAGGGCTCTGGGTCACACTGTGTGTCACCTGGGTGGCCCTGTGACAGTGGCACAGCTGGGACCCAAGGTTTGAGCTTTAATTCCAGAGGACACTTCTCCCTTTGGGGAGAAAAGCAGCATTTTCCCAAAATACTCTTAGCTGAGTCTTTTTTCCCCTCCTCAGCCTTGGCTGCAAGGTGTGGTTGCTCAAATATTCCTGAAGAATCCAAGAGTTAGGCAGTAAAAATGCTGCTTTTGAAAGGTGGAGTCAGACTTTGCCCAGCCATGAGGAATCATTACAGGATGTTTGGGAAGGGGAAAGTGAAAGGCGTTGGTAAATACTCCAGTAAATGAAACTTATTTACACCTAATTCATCATGGTGAGTGTCATGGATGGGTGATAAGCCTTCAAATTCGGGGTTTAGCTTGCAGATTAGTAAATCCTGCATTTTGGCATCCCTGTGTCCTTCTACAGGAGCCTCAGTGTCCCATTTTTACTGTAATTGTGTGTCATTTTTACCTCTCCTCTTTTTATTTGGTTTTCCCTGTCTCCTCTAAGGTGAATTTCAAACCTCCTTGTCTCACCTGCATTTTCATTTGTAAAATGTGTTGCTCACGGGTGAGTTCTTACAGGTTGATTTTCCCAGGGGCATCTCCATTAGCACTCCAGCTATTTTCCTCCCAGGATCTACAAGCTGAGCTGAATCAAACCTGAATCTCCCAGCATTTCAGGGTCTGCATTTTGATTTTTTGAGGCGTTGTTTGCATATTTCACATCATTAACAGTCTTTTTGCATTTTTTCTGCTTTCCTTACTTTCATACCCTGTGTTTGCTGACAAGCAGCACTGTTGTGAGCCATGACAAGGAGTCAGTTTGGGTTTTTTTTTAGTTTAGGTGTGACTGAACTTGCTAAAATGGGCAGAGAAAACAACTCTCTGCTTTGGGTTCAGATTTCCCCAAGGTGTCCAAAGGGAGACAAGTTCTGATTGAAACCATTCTTTTGGTTCAGGATAAGTTACAATCCCATGTGCCAGAGACTAAAATCATCCATTCACATTTTAAAAGACAGTATTTTATGACAGGAAAATGAGTTTGTGCCTAAAACCTGAGCCCATCTGTGGAGTGGGACTTGTTTTCAGGGAAGGGTTTGATTTCAGTGGTCCTGCTGGCCACACTTCCTGACCCAGGCCAGGATCCCAGTGGTCTTCTTGGCCACCTGGGCACACCTGGCTCATGTTCAGCCTCCTGTGAGCCCAAACCCCCAGCTCCTGTTGTGCCTGGGAGTGTGTCCAGGGAGAGGGGCTTTCCCTGCTCCTCTCCACGTGCTCTGTGCTGCTCCTCTAAGACCTGGAGTCACTCACAGGGTTGGGAGCATCCAGGCATAGCTGGAATTCTGTGTCCTGGCAGCTCCAGAGGCAGCTCCCTGCAAACAGGAGGCTGCTCTTTGCCTCAGAAGTGCAATTTTTAGAGACAGAGTGAAGGAAATATCTCAAATTGGAAAGCTGTTCTTGTGCCAGAGGGTGGGGCTGGGGGTTTGGAGCTGAAGGCAGCCCCCAGAGGAGGCTCCTGGAGCTCTGCAGGGGTGGGGTGGGAGCTTGGGGCAGGAGGAGCTCCCCCTGCCCATGGAGCTGTGGGATCCAGCACTCAGGCTGAGCAGATTCCATGGGGGAGCAGCAGCCCTGGGCTGGTTTGGGTTCAGATTCCATGGGGGAGCAGAATCCTGGGCTGGTTTGGGTTGAGATTCCATGGGGCAGCAGCAACCCTGGGCTGGTTTGGGTTCAGATTCCATGGGGGAACAGCAGCCCTGGGCTGGTTTGGGTTCAGATTCCATGGGGGAACAGCAGCCCTGGGCTGGTTTGGGTTCAGATTCCATGGGGGAGCAGCAGCCCTGGGCTGGTTTGGGTTCAGATTCCATGGGGGAGCAGCAGCCCTGGGCTGGTTGGGGTTCAGATTCCATGGGGGAGCAGAATCCTGGGCTGGTTTGGGTTGTTGGGAGTGATGGGAATGGAACTGTGAATCTTTATAAACTTGGCCCTGAGAGCCTTGCAGGTGCTTTGTTGAAAGGAAGGCACAAGGTGAAGAAACCAAGTGAAAAGCTCCTTTTTTTCTTTTCCCCCCCTTCACCTACCTAGGATTAGGAAAGGGAACATTAATATGTGCATCTGATTATTTGCAGCAGAGGGAAATCAGGGAGATGTGTTTGCAGCAGAGCTCCAGGGATGTGCAGCTTCTGATGGGTGGTGGGAAGGTGAAGCTTGGGGCAAAATCATCCAGAGACCTGTCCATGGAAGAGGGAGAAGGACCAGGAGAGGGTCAGGAAGGGGTGGTGGCTGTGGGAGGCTTTGTCCCTGCTCTGCCTGAGGGGGCCTTGTAAATGGCCCAGCACTTGTTGTATCACATTCTCTGTGTCCATGAACACTGAGCAGCCCTTATTTCTCCTTGGAAAATGAAGACGTTGAATTATTTAGTTGAATTCCCAAACACAAACAGCTTCAGAATGCAGCTTTTGGAATAATCTCTGTGTAAAGATGTATGTTCTTGGGAGTACAGTTTCTCCCATGGGTAAAACTTTGGGAGCTGGATGGCAGCACCAGCAGGAAAACATCAAAAATGGCTTTAGAAGGACCTTGGGTTTGTGTGTGTGACTGAGTTCTGTTCTCCTCAAGAGCTTTTGACAAAGTTTCTCCAGTTCCAAGCCTGGAATTCCCAGCTACTTGCACAGAGGGGTGTTTGGGTGAGTCTGGGCTCGCTTTTACTCCACACAGATATTTTATTTTCTCCTTGGAGATGTTGCAGGGTGAAACTGTGGGTTTCAAGTGGATATTTCCAGCACCCAGTAAATGTCTTCTCCTCCCACTGCTTATGGTGGCACCAGAGGAAGTGGTGCTGAGCTGGAGCCAGGGCTGGTGGGAGAGATGGAGGAATTTGTGTGTCCCCAGTGCTGCTTAAAATAGAGGCAACAATTCATCTTCCTCTGCAACCCCCAGGAAAAGGAGCTCCATTAGGTTGGGGGTGTTCCTTTGCAGGGGTGAAATGGCTTCTTTTCTCAGGGAGTTTGTGGGAGGAACTTGGAGAGAGGTACTGAGGGAGGGATTCCTTTTGGGGATGGTTCTTCTGTGCTGGAGAACCTCAACTTCTTCACCTGCAGGGTGAGTTTCCTGTGCCCTCTGTTGTCCCCTGGCAGCTCTCGGGGGAATTAGTGCTCCCATCGCTCCCAGGCTTGTCCTACTTGGATTATTTTGGTGTGAGGAGGAGGATGAAGGTGTTTTGTGGGTGGTTTTGGTGTGTTGAACATCACTGACATCTTGAGGGGCCTTGGATGGGGCTGAAGACGTGGTGGTGAAAACTCTGCCAGGAGTTCTTGGTGTGGACCTGCTGGAGTTTTGGCACCCCCAGAGGAGGTGGCACAGTCTGATTTTGGGGTAAGATTCTCCCCTTTTCCCCCACCAGGCATCTTTGCTTACCTGAACTACCATGTTCCCCGGACGAGGAGGGAGATCCTGGAGACCCTCATCAAGGGGCTCCAGCGCCTGGAGTACCGGGGCTATGACTCTGCAGGTACCTCTCCCTTCAATTTGCCTCTTTTTGTGATTTTGGCTTGGAAATGGGGGCTTTCCTGGGGTGACTCTGGGTGGTCTCTGCTCTGTTCTGCTGCTGAAGGAAGCTGGGACACAGAGTGGGTGTGCCTGTGGTCAGAGGTTTGGATTAACTTCCAATATCCTGATTTCTCTGAACACTCTTGATGCCTTTTTTATCTAAGGCTTTAAAAATCCTGACAAGGGTGACAAAGGGAAAACTTGGGGGTTTCTTGCCATTGTGTGGGAGGAAAGGGCACTGGGAAGAGAAAAAGGGCAGTATTTGTTTGCAGGAGATGCTGTACTAACCTGTGCACTTCCCTCTTTCCCTGTGGTGGTCTCAGGTGTGGGACTGGATGGTGGCAATGACAAAGACTGGGAAGCCAATGCCTGCAAGATCCACATCATCAAGCAGAAGGGCAAAGTGAAGGCTCTGGATGAAGAGGTTCACAGTATGTGTCCCCCTTTCCTTTTTATCCCTCTCTGCATTTGTGTGTGTCCCAAGGCCAGCATTTAAACATGTAAATAATGTTTTGGGAGCCTGAGAAATCCATGAAAGCATGAAAAAGAAAGGATGATCTTGGAGTACTTACTCAGAAATCAAGACATCAGCAGGTGTGTCACCATCTGAAAAAGGCTGCTGAACTCCTGTTCTTCAGTTTAGTCTTTTTCTGAAACAATTCTCCATTTCCTCCTGCCCTCTTGCCTTGATGAGGGTGTCCTCTCACCTCATCTGTGTTTTGAATATCACCTATTTTACTCACAAACACTGTATTTCCACTTGTGTGGAAAGAGCCAGAGGTGAAAACACTCAGCCCTGTGCTGGGAGGAGCCTGGTGGATGTTGGAGTGAAGGCACAGACAAGTCCTGATTTCTCAAACAAATCAGTCCCAGACCTGAAATACCTTTTAAAAACAGACCTAAAAGCCCCAACCAAACCCCAGCTCTCCTTAGGCTGGGCTATAATTATCAGACCTTGGGCAGAGAGGAGAAATGCTCCAATAACTCCCCAGCTGGATTTTTAATGTTCCCATGTGACATTTGTCCCACCTTGGGCTGTCCATGTGGGGTGAGGGGCTCTGCAGGGGAGGGCACTGCTGTGGGAAACTCACACTGAGAGCAGAGAGTGAGGGTTTCTGCAGCTCTTCTGCCTCTTTGGGTTCCCTTGATTTCAACCTGAGTTCATTAAATCTGAGCTCAGTGCAGACACCAGAGCTGTTGGGAGTGGGATCCAGGTGGGCTGGGTGAGGGTGGGAGATGCTTTTCAGAGCAGTCAGGATCTCTGCTGCACATTCCAGAGCTGTGCTGGTGTCACTCAAGCCTTTTTAACCCATTCTGTGTGTCCCACAGGGAGGTGGGTTGGTCTAATCTGAGTGTAAACCAGGAGCCAGAAAGGCCAAAAAGGGGTGGTGGTGGTACAGAAACGGAGGGTAGGTAAAGGATTCCTGAGGAAATGTGTGCCTGCCCTAGAAAGCTGCAGTTTTAAAGAGGTTGTGGAGTCACTTGTGGAACAGAAGGAATATTTTTTTCCCCAAGAAATCCTCATGCCAATGGTACCCTTTCTAGAGGCAGGGGCCAGGATGGATGAGTGACCAGGGTGTGCAGGGTGGGCTGGGGCAGTCTCAGGTGACAGGTCAGGGGGGCACCCTGAGAGGGGACAAGGTTGCATTCTTAAAGTTAATTTTTGTTTTAGCAAGGTGAGCAGTGCAGGGTGATTATTTGTGTGCATCTGCATTGTGGATCCCTTGAAACACCTCGAGGTTTTGGTTGGGTTTGATGATCTTGAAGGTCTTTCCCATGATTAACAACTCCATGACTGTGCATTCTGTGGGATTTGCTGGTTCTGTTCCCTCGTGGCACTGCTGTCCTGCAATCCCCTGGAGCCCTGGTGAGACTCCCACCCTGACTCAGGACTAAAACCCTTCTCCTTCTGCTGCAGAGCAACAGGACATGGACCTGGACATCGAGTTTGACGTGCACCTTGGCATTGCCCACACACGCTGGGCCACCCATGGGGAGCCCAGCCCCATCAACAGCCACCCCCAGCGCTCTGACAAGAACAATGGTGAGGGGCTTTGGGGTCCCTCCCTCCCCCACAGGGCCTGGAGCCTCAGGAAGAGCTTCCTGCCCCTCCTCTGTGGTCCTGGAGCCTCAGGAAGAGCTTCCTGCCCCTCCTCTGTGGTCCTGGAGCCTCTGAAAGAGCTCCTGTGCCCGGGAGGGGTGGCTGGAGCCAGGCAGGGGGTTAATTCAGGGGCTGTGCTCTGGTTTTTGGCCACGGGAGGTGTGTTTGCAGCAGGGAGTGATCCCAGGAAGGGTTGGGGTTGGTGCCCAGGGGTTGTGTGGGTGGGCACAGGGCAGGGAGGTGAAGACAGAAGGGAAGTGCATGGTGAGGATTTTCATGACTGTTCCTCAGAATGGAATTTTCTATCATTTTTTCCCCCTATTTATTTATGTTTTTGCCCACGTCCCCACGGCACAGAAGGGGTTGGTGTGCCTGGGGCTGGCACAGCGTGGCTCCTGGTGGGTGTAGCTGCCCCAGGAGCAGCAGGCAGTTTCATTGCTCCCAGCAGGATGGAAGCTGCCAAGTGCTTGAGTGACTCCAGAAGCTTTGCAGGATTTGGGGAGTGCTGGTCCCACCTGGGTCACTGTCACTCTGCCATTCCCAGCCACGCCAAGGGGGCAGGGCAGGGAATCACAGCAGGAGGTGAAATCTGCTTTATTGTGCCAAGTGCCTCCCCCACAGTGATGCTCTGTGGGCTCTGGTGCCAGGCCAGGGCTGGGGCTGGGGCTGGTTGCTCTCTCACACTCCCCCACTTGTATTCTCACACTCCCCACTCGTCCCACTCCTTCACTCACTCCCCAAATCCCATTCCCACTCTCCAAATCCCATTCCCACTCTCCAAATCCCATTCCCACTCCCTGCACTCCCCCACTCACATTCATTCTCCTCCATTCCTGTTCCCCCACTCATATTTGCCATCCCCTCCTCTCCTTACACTCCCACAGTAACTCTCC
>WBMV01009154.1:125061-144848 GCA_013396655.1 Campylorhamphus procurvoides
CCCCTCCCCACTCATGTTCTCACTCCGCTCTCCCACTCTCCCCCTCCCCACTCACTGCCCTGTGCCCCCCTCCTCATGTTCTTGCAGTTGGAAGGGCAGGAAAGAAGGATGAAAGGAAAATGTGAAGTGAGGGGAGAAAGGAGGAAAAGTGGAAGGCAGAAAAGTTGAAATAAGAGGAAAAGCAGGGGGAAGGATGTAAATAAAGATAGAAAGAGGTAGGATGGAAAACAAGGAAAGAAAGAAAGGCAGGAAGGCAGAAGGGTGGGAAGGAAAAAAAGGCAAGAAAAAGGGAATGAAAAAGAAAGATGGGGAAGGCAAGAGCAAAGAAAAGTCATGAGGAAGAGGTCGAAAAAGGGAATGAAAAGGAAAGATGGGGAAGGCAAGAGCAAAGAAAAGTCATGAGGAAGAGGTGGAAAAAGGGAGGGAAAATGGAAAAGGAAGAAAGAAGGAAGGTCAGGAGAAAAGAAGGGAAAATATGTGAGAACAAGGGGAGGAGGAAAGGGAGAGGGCTGGTCACTCAAGAGCTGCTGTTGCTGCAGGAGAGCAAAGGCTACGACTTCGAGTCGGAGACGGACACGGAGAGCATCGCCAAGCTGGTCAAGTACATGTACGACAACAGGGACAGCGACGACATCAGCTTCACCACCCTCGTGGAGAGGGTCATCCAGCAGCTGGTAATGCTGCCAGGGCACAGCACAGCTGGGGGGCACAGCAGTGGGCACATGGGGGAGACACAGCAGTGGGCACAGCAGTGGGCACATGGGGCTGACAGAACAGTGGGCACAGCAGTGGGCACATGGGGCTGACAGAACAGTGGGCACAGCAGTGGGCACATGGGGCTGACACAGCAGTGGGCACAGCAGTGGGCACATGGGGCTGACACAGCAGTGGGCACAGCAGTGGGCACATGGGGNCAGGAAGAGCTTCCTGCCCCTCCTCTGTGGTCCTGGAGCCTCAGGAAGAGCTTCCTGCCCCTCCTCTGTGGTCCTGGAGCCTCTGAAAGAGCTCCTGTGCCCGGGAGGGGTGGCTGGAGCCAGGCAGGGGGTTAATTCAGGGGCTGTGCTCTGGTTTTTGGCCACGGGAGGTGTGTTTGCAGCAGGGAGTGATCCCAGGAAGGGTTGGGGTTGGTGCCCAGGGGTTGTGTGGGTGGGCACAGGGCAGGGAGGTGAAGACAGAAGGGAAGTGCATGGTGAGGATTTTCATGACTGTTCCTCAGAATGGAATTTTCTATCATTTTTTCCCCCTATTTATTTATGTTTTTGCCCACGTCCCCACGGCACAGAAGGGGTTGGTGTGCCTGGGGCTGGCACAGCGTGGCTCCTGGTGGGTGTAGCTGCCCCAGGAGCAGCAGGCAGTTTCATTGCTCCCAGCAGGATGGAAGCTGCCAAGTGCTTGAGTGACTCCAGAAGCTTTGCAGGATTTGGGGAGTGCTGGTCCCACCTGGGTCACTGTCACTCTGCCATTCCCAGCCACGCCAAGGGGGCAGGGCAGGGAATCACAGCAGGAGGTGAAATCTGCTTTATTGTGCCAAGTGCCTCCCCCACAGTGATGCTCTGTGGGCTCTGGTGCCAGGCCAGGGCTGGGGCTGGGGCTGGGGCTGAGCAGGGCCTTTCCTCTGTCCCCAGAGTTCATCGTCATCCACAACGGCATCATCACCAACTACAAGGACCTGCGGAAATTCCTGGTGAGAGACCCCAAAATGTGTGGGGGACNCCTGCACTCCCCCACTCACATTCATTCTCCTCCATTCCTGTTCCCCCACTCATATTTGCCATCCCCTCCTCTCCTTACACTCCCACAGTAACTCTCCTGCTCCTGAGTTACATCCCCCATTCCCTCCCTCCTCTCCCCCACTCACCTTCCCACTCCTCCCACTCATACTCCCCACATTCCCCCACTCATATTTTCACACTCACACCTCCCTCCTCCACACTCCCCACTCATGTTCTCACTCCACTCTCCCACTCTCCCCCTCCCCACTCACTGCCCTGTGCCCCCCTCCTCATGTTCTTGCAGTTGGAAGGGCAGGAAAGAAGGATGAAAGGAAAATGTGAAGTGAGGGGAGAAAGGAGGAAAAGTGGAAGGCAGAAAAGTTGAAATAAGAGGAAAAGCAGGGGGAAGGATGTAAATAAAGATAGAAAGAGGTAGGATGGAAAACAAGGAAAGAAAGAAAGGCAGGAAGGCAGAAGGGTGGGAAGGAAAAAAAGGCAAGAAAAAGGGAATGAAAAAGAAAGATGGGGAAGGCAAGAGCAAAGAAAAGTCATGAGGAAGAGGTCGAAAAAGGGAATGAAAAGGAAAGATGGGGAAGGCAAGAGCAAAGAAAAGTCATGAGGAAGAGGTGGAAAAAGGGAGGGAAAATGGAAAAGGAAGAAAGAAGGAAGGTCAGGAGAAAAGAAGGGAAAATATGTGAGAACAAGGGGAGGAGGAAAGGGAGAGGGCTGGTCACTCAAGAGCTGCTGTTGCTGCAGGAGAGCAAAGGCTACGACTTCGAGTCGGAGACGGACACGGAGAGCATCGCCAAGCTGGTCAAGTACATGTACGACAACAGGGACAGCGACGACATCAGCTTCACCACCCTCGTGGAGAGGGTCATCCAGCAGCTGGTAATGCTGCCAGGGCACAGCACAGCTGGGGGGCACAGCAGTGGGCACATGGGGGAGACACAGCAGTGGGCACAGCAGTGGGCACATGGGGCTGACAGAACAGTGGGCACAGCAGTGGGCACATGGGGCTGACAGAACAGTGGGCACAGCAGTGGGCACATGGGGCTGACACAGCAGTGGGCACAGCAGTGGGCACATGGGGCTGACACAGCAGTGGGCACAGCAGTGGGCACATGGGGGGAGACACAGCAGTGGGCACAGCAGTGGGCACATGGGGGCACACACAGCAGTGGGCACAGCAGTGGGCACATGGGGCTGACAGAACAGTGGGCACAGCAGTGGGCACATGGGGGCACACACAGCAGTGGGCACAGCAGTGGGCTCACGGGGGCAGGCACAGCAGCAGGCACAGCAGTGGGCACATGGGGGCAGACACAGCAGTGGGCTCACTGGGGCAGACATAGCAGTGGGCACAGCAGGGTGAACACACCAGCAGATAAAGCAGCATGGGCACACCAGCACAGATAAACCAGCATGGGCACACAGGGTCAGACATCAGCACTGACACAGCAGCACTGACACACCAGATGGGCACACACGTGCCCAGAAAACAGCACCTGCACTCCAGCACTGCCCAGGGCAGCCTGTGCCCTGCCGTGCCAGCCTGTGCCACTCCTGCAGGCTGCTCTGGGGCAGGGTTTTGTTTCTCCTGCCTCTGACAGTTCACCTCAGACATACACTGGGTTTTCTTTAACATTACTAACTCGTCTGGCAAATGTCTCAATGGTGGGCACAGCTGCCCCTGGAGGCTGCCAGTCCCTGTGTGTGGGGGGCTGAGCATGGGAGATGGGAACTGGGCTGGGAGGGCCTTGGGAAAGCGAGTCGGTGCTTCCAGTGCTTCCTGAAAGCTCCTTCTGGGAGAGCTGCTGACCCCTTGTGGGAGCTGCAGGGCCGAGCCTCTGGTTCCACGTGTCAGCCCATGCCCAGCTGGGGGGAGGAACAGGATCCAGCCCACTTTGCCTCTCATGCCAGAGCACCTCGTCCAGGGGAGTTTGCCAGGGATCCCCCAGGCCAGGCAGGTTGTGGGGGCTCACCTGGGCATTCGGTGCCACCTCACCTGAGCAAACAGCCCAGAGTTTTGGTGTTTCTTTTGCCAGGTCTTTGCCTGTGCAGGTCCCCTGAGTGCAGCCTGAGCTAAGGCAGGAGTGGGTGTGTGGGTGGGTACCAGGGATGTCTGCCTGTAGTGTCTCCCTGGGGTTCAGGGGGTTCATTCCCAGGCTGGGGAAGCACTGCCTGGACACCCTTCCAGGCTGAGGGGGATGGAGCTACAGGTGGTTCTGGAAGTGTCTGTGAAACCACCTGTTGGTGTCTCCTCCTTGTTCACAGAAACATGGGAGCAGCTCCTGTCCTGATAATGCTGAAATGGTGCCCAGGCCTCAGGGGAAGGGATGACCTGTTTGTGTTTCTGTCGTTGCAGGAAGGGGCTTTTGCCCTGGTGTTCAAGAGTGTTCATTACCCTGGGCAAGCTGTGGGTACCAGGTGAGTGTTGCCATAGCAGAGGTTGCTCTCCCCACACTGGGTGTGCTGGGCTGGGGGTGGCTGCTGGTTTGAATTTCCTTTCTCCTGTTCTCCCTTTGTCAGAACAGAAAGTTCCCAAGAATATTTTGAGAGCTGGCCTGGTTGTGATAGAGAAAAAGCTTTATTTTTTTGGTGTCCTCTGCCTGTGGTTTGAAAGGAGATAGTTTTATCCTTTGTTTGGTGCTGCTTGGATGGGTCTTCCCTTTGACCTGCAAGCTGGGCCAGCCTCGTGCTCAGCTTTTCTCCCTGCCTTTTAAACATCCCCACCAGTGGGGTTGGTTTAAGCACACATGTGCTGCACAGGTGTTGAATTTCAGTGGCAGTGCCTGTTTGGGGGTGCCTGCAGTGAGGAACAGCCCCTGCTTCAGGTGCCTGGGGGGCTGCAGAACCTCCTGCAGAGCTGCCCTGAACCTCGGGCAGATCCTGGCGTGGTGTTTCTGGCGAGCCCCTTCCCCTCCGTGTTTGCAGCTTCCCTGGCAGGCTGTGGCTGTGCCCCCGTGCCCCTGGGCTGCTGTGCTGGGGGGCACAGGCCCTGGGGTGGGCTCAGGGGGGCTGGGCAGTGGCTGAGGCCGTGCTGTGTGTCCTGCAGGCGAGGCAGCCCCCTGCTCATCGGCGTGCGCAGCGAGCACAAACTCTCCACCGACCACATCCCCATCCTCTACCGCACCGGTGAGTGGCACCCCCTCCCCATTCCCTGGGCACACCCACCCCAGGGCACCAGCACAGGTTCTGACCTGTGTGCCATAGGGCATGGATTGCACTCCTAAACATTTGCCTGTAAACTGTAAATTAAACCATTGTTGGAGGGTTTTTTTTAACCACATCCTCTACCACCTCATGCCAAAGTCCAGTTTTGGAGTCAAAGCTCTAATGGCTGCAAGGAAAATACATCTTAATAGGATCAAATAGAATCCTAGAATCTCAGACTGGTTTGGGGTTGGAAGGGACCTTAAAGACACCTTCCACTAGCCCAGGTTGTTGCAAGCCCTGTCCAGCCTGGCCTGGACACTTGCAGGGATGTTTGACCAGCTCAGTGTGGTACAGGTGACAGTCTGGTTAAATTCAGATACCCAAATGTTTATTCTGTGTGTTGGGGTTGCTGGACCTGGCTGTTCCCAAGAACAAAACTGACAGAGTTTCACAGGCTGGAGGCTGGGCATGATCCCAAACCTCCCCCTCATCCCCAGCATCATATTTAAGCAGCAGAATGCTGTCACCCTTCGTGTGACAATCTCTGTCTATGTGCTCTGTCCATCCCTCCCTCACACAAATGTTTCACCACCAACATGCAGCTGCAGCCTTGAAAGTGAAAAGTGACCAAGAATTACCCTGTAACTTCTTGTTGTCAGAGGGGTCCCTGGACTTGTGTCCTGAGCAGTGCAGGGATCCAAAGGGATTGATCCAAAGGAATTGCTGTCCTGTGTCCTGCTGCTTCCCAATGGAGCAGCTGCTCCAAGGAGCAGTGGCAGCAGCTTTGCCTCTTGTTGTGCTGGATAATTAACAGGAATCCTTCATGTATGTGTGTCTGTAACACTGGATTTGTTTTACTGGTTGTCTGAAGTTTGGTTTGTTTTGTTTTTTTTCCCAATTGCACTTTCAGCTGTACAATCTATGGATCATTCTTTTGATGGAATATCCATAAAAATGGAGGAAGGTGCCTGCCAGAGAGAAAAAGCTATTGCTGGAAATTTCCCACAAATCCTCCAGTTCCGTAGGAAAGGAATCACAAATGAGACAAAGATGCATTGTCTCTTTAATATGTGGTTATTGCTTTCCTTGTGAAACAAATGGGATAATCAGAATTCCTTCTTGATCAGAAACACCATGAGCAACACACAGGAAAATCCACCCACCATCCCATTTCAAATATTGGGCCATAATGCTCAGCATATGTGCAAAACTGATGACAGTGCACGTTCCCTGCAGCTCTGACTACAGGAGGAAACACTAAATTACCTTAAAAAACAAACCCACTGAACTAGGAGGCTGCTAAGAATCCTCATGCAGGCATTCTCCTAAATTCCTTCTGGAATTCTGGTGGTCAGAGCTGCATCTTCCCCCCTGACCGTGGTGGGAGTCTGGTGGAAGCAGAAAGGTTGGCCTGAGGCTGGAATGGCCTTCCCTTTGCTCATTTAGCAGGATGAACCAGTTTAAATCCACATTAAGTACTTGATTTGTTTTCAAAGGCTGACCCACCAGATGTGATGAGATGAACTGAGTTCACACCTGAAGCAGTGTGGAGTGGTGAGAATAAAGTTGTGAAGTCAGATTAACCTGAATTCCCAGGGACTTCAGGACCCAGAGCACTCAGGGAGGCTGTAAAACTGAAAAAACTGCCCCCCCTGCCCATTTTGGCTGGACCTGTGTTTGTTCTCTGGGGTGTCTCCATTTCTGGTTCAGAAGGGAAGAGATTAAAGGGTTACCTCTGTGTTGCTGAATTCTGAATTCTGGTAGGTGGGATGGTTGGTGGTGTGGGGCAACAATCCAGATTATCCATAGAGAAATGGACAATCTATGGACAAATGCACATAACAACCATCATTGGCTGATAATGCTGACTGTAACTTCCTTGGAAATCACACACAGAGTGCACAGTCAGAACACATTCCACTTTCCAGCCCCAAAATCTGTGACACAGGAAAGCAATGCCACATAATAAAGTCAATGCAGGGCAATGTTCTATTCTGAGGAACCAGATTTGCATGTTCTGATCAGGTCTGGGTGCTTCTGATGGGGAATGGCCACTAAAAACCATCTCTGCTCTGTCCTTCCTCGACACCAAATCAGTCTGTTGTGTCTCAACACCAAATCAATCTGTCCTTCCTCAACACCAAATCAGTCTCTCCTGCCTCATCTCTCCAACAAAGATGTTTTCCTCATTTACTGACTTACTGACTCAAGTGGAGGGCTCTAAGTCATTGGCTGAGTGGGTTTCTTACTGAGTATCAACATGAAAGCAGTATTTTTTCTTTACATTTGCACTTGCAGAAATACAAATGCAAACCCCCTGAGCTCTGCTGACACCACTGGGTCAGCTCAGTGTCCAGTGGGTGAAACAGCATCAGGATTATGGGATAAATATAAAATAGAGGAACTTGAGTAGTGTTGTTCTTCAGCAATGGGCACATTTTGGTGGGTAAGATGATTAACCCACCCCCTCCCTCTCCATACCCTGCACAGTGAATGGCAAATAATTTAGCTCAAGGCCAGTGCTGAGCTGTAGGTGTTGGGTCCTCATCTGCATTCCTCAGGAGCTTCACCACTGAGCAGTGTTTTTTGAGGAGGAGGATTAGAGAGGATTGGGAATTGCCAGAGTATTCCAGAAGGGCTCCCTGGTGAAGCACTGAACTTCTTCAAAGGCTTAGCACAAGTTTTTCCAAAGCTGACTCTCAGCCCTGTGTCCTCCAGCACTCCTGGATCCCTCCTGGCAGTGGCAGAGGACCCACAGCAGGCCTGATTTTTGGATCACCACGAGGTGGTTGTATCTCATAGAGCAGGAACAAGGCCCAGCCCTTAATCCTGGGTTTCCTGAGCTGTGTCTGACCACATGAGCTCAGCCAGACAGGACTGGGCTTGGGTTCCATCTGCCTTGCTCAGAGGAGCACTGTGGTTTGCACAGGTGGCAGCTCTGAGACAACTTCCCCAGTGCTGAGAATAATTGACAAAAAAAGAGCCTGGGGAGAGTCAGTGAGGCAGCAGCAGGGGAGAGGCTTGAAATCAGACACAGGGCAGGTTCAAGTGGGTAAATGTGGCTGCTCAGGAAGCAGCTGGAATTCTCTGCTAGTGGAGAACTCTCATCTGAGCTTGTACTTATGTTTTCCTCTCCACCTAAACCCCTGCACTAACCCTGCCCTTGCAGGTGTCATTGGGAAGGACAGAAACCCCTTGCCAGCAAAGTGAGGAGGGGCACAGCCCCCCCAGTGCTGCTGTGTTGCCCTGCCCTCTGGCACTGCTGGGTTCCCTGGCACCACCTGCAGGGCCCAAAATAATGCTTCATGTTGGTACCAAGCCTTGGGGGCTGGGGGGGCTGCCCTTGGTGGGCTGTGCCAGCAGGGACAGCCCCTCATGCTCGTGTCTTCCAGGCAAGGACAAGAAGGGGAGCTGCAGCCTGTCCCGGGTTGACAGCACCACCTGCCTCTTCCCCGTGGAGGAGAAGGCTGTGGAGTATTACTTTGCTTCTGATGCCAGGTAAGGGGCTGTCAGCACCTTGTACTGTGTGTAAAAATGTGCTGTTTGAAGGGGAGGCATTGAGCAAGAGCTGGGCAGGTCTCTCTGGCCTTTACAAATGTGGACAGAAACAGAGTTTTGTTCAAGCAGTGAGTGCTCTCCTTGGAATGGTGGGGTTGTCCTTCAGGCACATCTGTTGAGATCTCCTAGTGATAGGAAACCCAAGAGCACTGACCTAATTAACAAGACACATGCTAATTAGCAGGAGAATTGTGTTGGTTCTCAGGGATCTCTAATTTCAGTGCCTGCTTCATCATCAATCAATCAATCAATCAATCACCATCAAAGGTGTCTTACTGTAACCCCAGAGAAGGGAGGAGAGACAACCTTGGCTGCAGCTTCTGGGATTCTCTGGATTAGGGAAATGGATGCTTGCTCCAGGAATGTGAAAATCCTGCTGGGGGTGATTTCTGCAGCTCTTTTCATCGGGGAGTTTTGGAGAGCCTTGGGACACCCAGAGGGTTTTAGAGCTTTCCAATGACTTGCCCAAGGTCAGGACAAAAGCCACTAAAACAGGGAGCTGCTGAGAGAGAGCAGAGACTCAAACCTGGCCATGGGTGTTAGAGCCCTCTGGTAATGGCAGAGCAAACTGCAGGCAGGGAAGGTGTGTGCTGGTTTCTGATCCTTGGGGTGCTTCTGAGCAGATCTCAGTGGGATTTAACAGGGGGCCCAGTCCTGCAGATGGGGAAGGGCAGGCACAGGCAGGGACAGTGGCTTGTCACTGGAGAACCAGGGAAGGAACCTGCCGCTCTGGCTGAGCAGCCTCTGTGCCAAGGCGGGTTCATATCCATCACTCTCCCATCCATCCCAGTGCTGCTCTGTCTGAGCAATGCAGAGTTTCTCCTGAAAGCAGGTCCTGAAATCAGCACCGACCTGGGGACAGAAAATCCAGTTCCCTTGGCAGGGTGGGATTTCCCAGCACTTCCTCTGGAAGGAGCAGCTTTGTGCAGTGAGAAGGGCTGGGCTGGGGGGGGGCTGTGGCTCTCCTGCTGCTGGGGGGGCTCACAGGGAGTGCTGTGTGTCCCCACAGTGCTGTCATCGAGCACACCAACAGGGTGATCTTCCTGGAGGACGATGATGTGGCTGCCGTGGTGGACGGGCGTCTGTCCATCCACCGCATCAAGCGCACGGCCGGAGACCACCCGGGCAGGGCCGTGCAGACCCTGCAGATGGAGCTGCAGCAGATCATGAAGGGTAACAGCTCCTGCAGCTCCCCTGGGGAGGTGCACGGACCCTCCCTGAGAACAGGGAGAAATCAGGGGGGAAAAGACCCCTGGAGGGCTCCTGGTCCAGTCCCCGAAGCAGGAGCGGGGAGGGCTCAGTCGGGGTTGGGGCATCACCCAGGCCAGAGGTGCCACAGCCTGTCTGAGCACCTGGGGCTGTGTTTTCTGACCCTCCTGCTGAAGGAAGGCCCTGCATCTGATGGGACTTCCCTCTTGCTGTTAACACAATAATGGGGACACTTCTGGGGCTGTGTTTTCTGACCCTCCTGCTGAAGGAAGGCCCTGCATCTGATGGGACTTCCCTCTTGCTGTTAACACAATAATGGGGACACTTCTGGGGCTGTGTTTTCTGACCCTCCTGCTGAAGGAAGGCCCTGCATCTGATGGGACTTCCCTCTTGCTGTTAACACAATAATGGGGACACTTGTGGGGCTGAGAATTTTGCATCCTGCTTGGAGCCATCTGTTTTTGCCAAGATGAATCCCTGGCAGACTTGCCATTCCAGATCTGCCCCTTCTCTGACACCTTCTAGGAACTCGAGTCAAGCTCTCACGATGAGCTGATGCTTTGGCAAGAAAAGAAGTATCAGTTTAATAATCTCTGAGTGGTAACTGGCCCGTTAGTGACTCTGCTCCAAGCTTTTCCCTACATACCCAGGAAAAATGTCCATTGGCAGGAGGTGAAGTGTTCCAGCTTGTTTTCTTTCCTCCTTCACAGGCAACTTCAGCTCATTTATGCAGAAGGAAATATTTGAGCAGCCGGAATCCGTCGTTAATACCATGAGAGGAAGGGTCAACTTTGATGACTACACTGGTAATTGAGATTGAGCCTCCTCCCTTTCTGGCAGCTCAGTACCCAGCAGTTCCTCCCTGTAGTTCCAGTGGAGGAAGCAGATGCTGACATGGGGATTAAACCCTTGCTGGGTGAGCTGATGGGATGTCTCAGGGTGCCTTCAGAATTCCCTGTGCCCGGGGCAGGATCACCTTTCAGGGTGGTTTTTTGGAAAGTGGTGTTGGTGGCTGTAACACGGTGTGCCAGCCCCAGTGATGCTGAGCATTTCTGCTGCCTGGCCACCCTGATTGTCCCCTCTGCACCTCCTCACAGTCAACCTGGGTGGGCTGAAGGACCACATCAAGGAGATCCAGAGGTGCCGGCGGTTGATCCTCATCGCGTGTGGCACCAGTTACCACGCGGGCGTGGCGGTGAGTGAGGCCTGGGCTGGGCTGGGCTGGGCCTGCCACACTGGCACAGACCCCTGGCATGGCCTGGCAGGGGAGGGACCTCCTCCAGTGCCACCCCCTGCCATGAGCAGGGACACCTTCCATAGCCCAGGGTGCTCCAACCTGCCCTTGGACACTCCCAGGGATGGGGCAGCCACAACCTCTCTGGGAATCCCATCCCAGCCCCTCCCACCCTCCCAGGGAACAATTCCCTCCTAACATCTAATCCTAGTCTACCTTTTTCAGTTTAAAGCCATTCCCTGTGTCCTGTCCCTCCATCCCTTGTCCCCAGTCCCTCCCCAGCTCTCCTGNCTGGTAATTGAGATTGAGCCTCCTCCCTTTCTGGCAGCTCAGTACCCAGCAGTTCCTCCCTGTAGTTCCAGTGGAGGAAGCAGATGCTGACATGGGGATTAAACCCTTGCTGGGTGAGCTGATGGGATGTCTCAGGGTGCCTTCAGAATTCCCTGTGCCCGGGGCAGGATCACCTTTCAGGGTGGTTTTTTGGAAAGTGGTGTTGGTGGCTGTAACACGGTGTGCCAGCCCCAGTGATGCTGAGCATTTCTGCTGCCTGGCCACCCTGATTGTCCCCTCTGCACCTCCTCACAGTCAACCTGGGTGGGCTGAAGGACCACATCAAGGAGATCCAGAGGTGCCGGCGGTTGATCCTCATCGCGTGTGGCACCAGTTACCACGCGGGCGTGGCGGTGAGTGAGGCCTGGGCTGGGCTGGGCTGGGCCTGCCACACTGGCACAGACCCCTGGCATGGCCTGGCAGGGGAGGGACCTCCTCCAGTGCCACCCCCTGCCATGAGCAGGGACACCTTCCATAGCCCAGGGTGCTCCAACCTGCCCTTGGACACTCCCAGGGATGGGGCAGCCACAACCTCTCTGGGAATCCCATCCCAGCCCCTCCCACCCTCCCAGGGAACAATTCCCTCCTAACATCTAATCCTAGTCTACCTTTTTCAGTTTAAAGCCATTCCCTGTGTCCTGTCCCTCCATCCCTTGTCCCCAGTCCCTCCCCAGCTCTCCTGAAACCCCTGCAGGCACTGGGAATGGCTCTCAGGTCTGCCTGGCATGTGCCAGGAGTGATTTCAGGTGCTTGTGAGAGCTGCAAACAGCAGACTTTCACCAGCAACAGCAGTAGGAAATAAAGCTGAAGAACCAGAATACCTGAGGAAATGTTGCCTGTGACTTGCATCACTGTGGAAGGCTGTAAAAACCCAAACCTGCTCTGTTGTAAAAGACAACTGGCAGGGGAGGGACAGAGCAGGAGCACAATGCTGGAGCCTTTCTGGGCTGGAGCTTGGCAGCCTGGAGAGTGGCAATTAAAAGTACCCAGAGGTTCCCAGAGGAATCCTCTCCTCCTCTCAGCAGTGCTGCAGTGGGAACTGGTTGGCAGGGCCAGAAGAGGAAATGTTTGTCCATCCTGAGGAGCCCTGTGAGATAATTCTGACAGGGATCCATGGACTCACCAAAACCAGCTTCTGGTGGTGTCCAAATGCAATTAGAGTCTGATAGAAGGATTGTATTATCTAATACATATAGAATGAGTGAGACTGACTGGAGAACCATCTCCATGGAGGGAGGACTTGGCCCCACAGGCTGTGGCACCAAAGCAAGGGCACTTCTGCCAGGGCTGGTTGGTGACTTGAGTGAGAGCCCACTGTGTAGTGAAAATACCCCCCAGTGCTGACACTCAGTGGGATTTTGGCAGGAATATTTCCCAGTGTGTGGCAGCTGGAAGGCTCCTTTGTGCTGCCCACCCTTGGGTGCATGAGCATGCTGTAATGGGTGCCATGTCCTCCCCCCAGACCCGGCAGGTGCTGGAGGAGCTCACAGAGCTGCCTGTCATGGTGGAACTGGCCAGTGACTTCTTGGACAGAAACACCCCAGTGTTCAGAGACGATGTCTGCTTCTTCCTCAGCCAGTCAGGTACAGCTCCCTGCAGCCTGGAGGTGGCAGGGAAGGAGGGGAGGGCAGCAGGGAGGGAGGGGAGGGCACCAGGGAGGGGAGGGGCACCAGGGAGGGAGGGGAAGGGCAGCAGGGAGGGGAAGGGCAGCAGGGAGGGAGGGGAAGGGCAGCAGGGAGGGAGGGAAAGGGCAGCAGGGCCAAATCTGGTGCCTGTCTGTGCATTTTGGTTGGTGTTTGTGAGGAAAGAGCTTGGCACGTGGAGAGATGGAGATGGGGAGGACCAGAGGGTTGGGGTAGCTGAGGTTTCCATATGGTGACAGGAGTTTTGTGTCCTTTCTCTGGGAGGAAATTTTCCATCAGTCAGTCAGTCAGCAGAGTGGGAAATGCTGCTGAGCTCTGGGTAAAGGTGGCTCCTGGATAGTTTCAGCTCTCTGGTTAAAGCACTGCCATGTGGTGCTTTGGAGGCACTGAAGGGATGGAACTATCAGACAAAAGTATCAAAACCCACAGCCTTGGAATGGAGAAGGAGGTAGAAGGCACAGTGAAGCATAAAAAAATGAGTATAATGTGGATCATATTTTCAAGGACAACTGCAATACAAAAATGCATTTTTCCCCCTCTTAGTTGCATTTACCATTTCAGACTTTCCTGACAGCTGTGACACTAAAACAAGTCACTGCTTTACCCCCACAGGTTCAGATCCTCTCTTGGTAGCAGTTTTCTGTTCTCAGTCACAAGTGTGCCAAAATATCCTCTCTATGGGAGCTCATGGTCAGGTTCTGCCTGGGATTTTTGAAGAGACATCATCCCTTAGAGCCAGTCCTGTCCCAGTTTAACAGGGAACACTCCTTAGGGCATGTGAGGAGCAATATCTTTCCCCTGAATTGTTGGATGTGGCATCCCAGCAAAGATTTTCCTGGAACCTGAGCTTGCTCACCAGGCAGTAAAATCCCAAAGTAAATATTGAGATGAAATAAGTCATTCCCCCCACCCATAAATCTGGTTTTAGGAGTAGATTCCCACTCTGCAGCACCTGCTGCAGTCAGCAGGGCAGGCTTGGGCACTGAGGGACAGGTTTGGGGTTTCTGTTGTCACCTCACACGTGCAGGACTCAGGGCTGTGTCCTGTTAGGACTGAAGCAAACAGGAACACAGAGCCCCTCCTGCTCTCAGCCCATCTCTGAGCTCAGCTCACGAGCAGCTCCAGAACATCCCTGATACATTTTCCCCTCACCCCTCCCTGCCCAGGGAAATTTTTATTAACCACAAAAACAAAGAAGAAGATACACTTCCCTCCCCTTTTATAAAAATCATACCAGAACACTGACTTTTCCTTCACACCAAATGCCATCAGGTTTTGTGCTTTCTACATGTCACTGTCGTGTGTTTGGGGCCCAAACCCCTCGTGCTGGGGCCGAAGGAGCTGCTGCCCCCTTGCCTTGCAGGAAGCTCCAGGCTCTGCAGAGGTGGGCACTGAGCAGCCCTGGCAGCCCCTCCCTCGTGCTTTTGCAGGTGAGACAGCAGACACCCTGATGTGCCTGCGGTACTGCAAGGAGAGGGGGGCCCTCACCGTGGGCATCACCAACACCGTGGGCAGCTCCATCTCGCGCGAGACCGACTGCGGCGTGCACATCAACGCGGGCCCCGAGATCGGCGTGGCCAGCACCAAGGTGGGCACAGCCTCACCCTCACTGCCCTCTCCTGCCCCTGGAGCCTCTCCTTGTGCCCTGCCTCTGGGCTGGCACCCCTGCCAACTGCTCTTTATTCCCTTTTCCTATTCCCTTCTGACCTGGTGTGGGTCGTTGGGTGGTTCCTCACCTGGTGCCCAGCAGCACTTTGCATTTCATTGCAGCTTCCAAAGGGCTTTTTATGTCTCTTTTTTAAATGAAGTATTACAAGGAAACTGTTATTAGATGTTGAAAATAAACAGGTCTTGGAGGGAATGATTCCTAAGAGAATTCTCTCTTTCCCATCATTTGTCTCGAGGTGCACACTCAGTTTAAACTTAAGTGCAAAAAAAAAATACAAGATAATGGAAACCTTCCCAAAGAAACTCAGATATTAAGACTATATTTTTGGCCAATGGGGGAATCAAAGAGCTTTTTTTTAATCTTTTTTTTTTAAGTGAAATATATTATATTTTGAAAACAAACAGGTCTCAGAGGGAATGATTCCCAAGAGGCAGGAATTCTCTCTTTCCCATCATTTGTCTTGAATGTACACTCAGTTTAAACTTAAGTGCAAAAAAAAAATACAAGATAATGGAAACCTTCCCAAAGAAACTCAGATATTAAGACTATATTTTTGGCCAATGGGGGAATCAAAAAGCTTTTTTTCTCTCTTTTTTAGGTAAAATATATTAGATATTGAAAACAAACACCTCTCAGAGGGAGTGATTCCTCAAAGGCAGGAATTCTCGAGGTGCACACTCAGTTTAAACTTAAGTGTGAAGATTAAAAGCCAAGCCAATGGAAACCCTGACTGGTTGTAACTCCCTTGCAGGCCCTGCCTTCCCAAAGGAACTTAGATATTAAGACTATACTTTTGACCAATGGGGGAATCAAAGAGCTTTTTTTTAATCTTTTTTTTTTAAGTGAAATATATTAGATGTTGAAAACAAACAGATCTTGGAGGGAATGATTCCTAAGAGAATTCTCTCTTTCCCATCATTTGTCGCGAGGTGCACACTCAGTTTAAACTTAAGTCTGAAGATTAAAAGACAAACCAAGGGAAACCTTGACTAGTTGTAACTCCCTTGCAGGCCCTGCCTTCCCAAAGAAACTTAGATATTAAGACTGTATTTTTGGCCAGTGGGGGAATCAAAGAGCTTTTTTTCTCTCTTTTTTAGGTAAAATATATTAGATATTGAAAACAAACACCTCTCAGAGGGAGTGATTCCTCAAAGGCAGGAATTCTCGAGGTGCACACTCAGTTTAAACTTAAGTGTGAAGATTAAAAGCCAAGCCAATGGAAACCCTGACTGGTTGTAACTCCCTTGCAGGCCCTGCCTTCCCAAAGGAACTCAGATATCAAGACTATCCTTTTTCCAGTGGGGGAATGGCCTTTTAGAGAAAAGCAGTGGCCACTTAAAGGGGTGTCCTGGCTGTGTGTGATACAGCACAGAGCAACTGGCTTTGCTGCATTTCATTTTGAGGAGGTGCTTCTGCATGGGGAGATCTGCTTTGCTTTAGTTAAATTTAGAGGCGAGATGATGTCAATCTGTTACATAAATCCAGCCAAAAACCACACTGGAGTTTAACAGTTCACAGGGGGATTGGATCATGGAAAATTCATGAGCCTCTTGCAAGAACCTCTTGAATGGGTTGTTTGTCCCTGTTGTTCTCACATGGCCAACACTACAGTTTGGAGATAAATGGCATTTTTTCCTCTGGTGATGTGGGGAGTTGCCAAAGTTGTACATGAAATAGGAAATTGAACAAGTTCTGCCCTGAGGTTGTCCAGAACTTCACTTTGAGAATATTCTGATCATCCCAGGCGTGTTAGTGGGGCTGGTTGGTGCTCTGTGGCCTCCAGCTGCACCAAGGCAGAGCAGCTCCCACTCCACAGCAGGCTCCTCCAGTCAGCACAGCTGAGGCTCTCCTGGATTCCTCCAGAACTCTTGAATTCTCCAGCAGAGCACATGGAAGTTTGGTTGGGAGGCACAGAAATGCTGCAAACCTGGAGTCAGTGACACCAGTCCCTGTGGCCTTGGGGACACAGGTGGAGCCTGAGCCAGGTGAAGAGTTCAGGACCTGTTCTTAAGGAAGGGAGGAGGGAAATCACCTCAGTGTGGTGCAGAAGAACCTCAGCTGGGTCTGCCCTTCTCCAGTGTTCTCAGCATTTCCTTGCAGAGAAGGAAGACACAGGTGTGGTCACCAAATAGGTTTTGGCAGTCACCAGGGAGTCTCAGAACATAAAATCCTGTTATTGTGTCTGAATCTCTTGGAGCCTGAGGAGATCACTGTGTGCCTCCACTGGGGACCTGCTCAGGTGGGATTTGCCCTGTGACTTCCACATCCATCTCTGCCACTGAAGTGGAACCAAAGCTGCCTCTTGGTGCCACGTGAAGAGCAAAGCCAAGGGCTGGCCTGGGGGTTTTACCTGCTGGGTGATAACTGCTTAGGGGCACACTGACAGGCTCTCTCTCTCCTTCCAGGCCTACACCAGCCAGTTTGTGTCCCTGGTGATGTTTGCCTTGATGATGTGTGATGACAGGATTTCCATGCAGGAGCGGCGCAAGGAGATCATGCGTGGGCTGAAGGGGCTGCCAGGTGGGACAGGGTCCCTGTGCCCCCCCAGGGGTCCCCTGGAACAGTCACTGGGGGTTCATACAAAGCACAATTGCAGAGTCTCAGGGTCCTGGACCAGCCAGCCTGATCAGTGAGGGCTGTTCCAGTGACTTGTGTTCTCTGTGATGTCTCCAGATCTCTAAACTGGACCAGTAAAGAGTCCAGTCTGTTTGCAAGTGATTGCTCTGTGTGCCTGTGAAGGATGAGCAGTGTGTGTAGTTTGAGACAGAGACAATTGAGCACACTCAGTTTGGGTTCTCCTCCTCCCTTCCAGACTTAATTAAGGAAGTGCTGAGCATGGATGATGAGATCCAGAAGCTGGCCACGGAGCTGTACCATCAGAAGTCTGTGCTCATCATGGGCCGTGGCTACCACTACGCCACGTGCCTGGAGGGAGCTCTGGTAAGAGGTTTCCTTACTTAAAGCTGGTTCAAACATCTCTGGACTTCAGATCTCTGTAGAAGGAGCAGCACAGGGCTAGGAACAGTTGTGAATGGCAGCTCTGGTGTGGCAGCACTGGGTCAGAGGGGGGCACTGGCACAGGGTGCCCAGAGAAGCTGTGGCTGCCCCATCCCTGGAAGTGTCCCAGGCCAGGCTGGAGCGACCTGGGCTGGTGGAAGGTGTCCCTGCCCATGGGTGGGCTTTAAGGTCCCTTCCAACCCAAGGCATTCCATGATTCTATGATTATAAACAATATTATATAACAGTGCTGAGGCTGCTGCGTGTCACAAGCTGTGCTGGGTTGAAAGGATCTATTTCCCCATTCACACTGGGAATGCTTTACTGGGACAGACTGGGAACCCTGATAAATGCAGGTGTTTGCTCTGTTGGGGTGGGATTTCCAGAAACACTCACCCCCCAACCCTGAGCATGCACTTCCCAAAGCCATCCCTTGCAGTTGTTACCCTTGAGGAGGTTCCTGTTGCCCTGAGTTCTGTCCCCCACTGACCTGCAGATGTGTCTTCTCTGCCTCTGCCTGCCCAGTCAGGCTCTGGTGGTGGGTGTGTGGGGTGGTGGCAAATCAGAAGGGCTGTGGTGGGTCTGGTGGTGGAACTGGGGGTGTTGGTGACCTCTTGTTGCCTCCAACAGCCCAGCCCAGCTTGGGTCTGGGTTTTCAGCCTGACTCCTTTGCCTGTTGGATCTGAGAAGAGCCAGGAAGTTTTAAAAAAGTTAAAAAGCAGAAGAATCCACAGAACAGGTTAAAAAACCAAATAAATACAAGTTTGCTCAAAGTGTTATGGATTTTTTTTTCCCCTAGAAAATTAAAGAAATCACCTACATGCACTCAGAGGGCATCCTGGCAGGGGAGCTGAAGCACGGCCCGCTGGCACTGGTGGACAAGCTCATGCCAGTCATCATGATCATCATGAGAGACCACACCTATGCCAAGTGCCAGAACGCCCTCCAGCAGGTCATTGCACGGCAGGTGAGGCCCTGGCACTGCTGGCAGGGCACCAGGAAGGGGGCTTTGAATAGAGGAGCAGTTCACTGGGCACCCAGGCTGTTCACCTGGGTGTCACTGCCCAAAATGGGAGTCCAGTAAATACAGGGGGCATTCCAAGAGCAGGTTCTGCAGAAGGTCTGGTCAATCCTTAAGTCCCCTGCAGGGCTGCCCAGGGGTTAGGGTTTTGACACCCAAATGTGAAGCCATTTGGTCCCAAATTAATTAATTTGTGCTGCTGCTGCTGCTCTGACCAGAGTGGGAAATGAACCCCCCAGCCCTGCTTTGCTGCAACCTTTCCCTCTGTGGCAGGGCCGGCCCGTGGTGATCTGTGACAAGGAGGACATCGAGACCATCAAGAGCAACAAAAGGACAATCAAGGTGCCCCACTCAGTGGACTGTCTGCAGGGCATCCTGAGTGTCATCCCCCTGCAGCTGCTGGCCTTCCACCTGGCTGTGCTGCGAGGATATGATGTGAGTACAGCTCTGCTTCCTGTGCCCTCTGTGTGTGTGCCCTCTGCAGGGCTGGCACGGGTGCCCAGGCTGCTGCTGCCAGGCTGGGGGCTTGGCTGGGGAGCTGCTTGGGCTGCTGCAAGGGCAGGATGGAGGGGACACCTGGGCTGCTGCAAGGGCAGGATGGAGGGGACACCTGGGCCATTGCAAGGGCAGGATGGAGGGGACACCTGGGCTGCTGCCAGGGCAGGATGGAGGGGACACCTGGGCTGCTGAGAGGGCAGGATGGAGGGGACACCTGGGCTGCTGAGAGGGGCAGGATGGAGGGGACACCTGGGCTGCTGCAAGGGGAGGATGGAGGGGACACCTGGGCTGCTGAGAGGGGCAGGATGGAGGGGACTCCTGGGCTGCTGAGAGGGGCAGGATGGAGGGGACACCTGGGCTGCTGCAAGGGCAGGATGGAGGGGACACCTGGGCTGCTGAGAGGGGCAGGATGGAGGGGACACCTGGGCTGCTGCCAGGGCAGGATGGAGGGGACACCTGGGCTGCTGAGAGGGCAGGATGGAGGGGACACCTGGGCTGCTGAGAGGGGCAGGATGGAGGGGACACCTGGGCTGCTGCAAGGGGAGGATGGAGGGGACACCTGGGCTGCTGAGAGGGGCAGGATGGAGGGGACACCCGGCCAGGGGAACTGGGACCAGCAGGGTCTGCTGTGGTTGAACTGGGACATGTGGCTGTGTTCAGGCAGGGGTCACAGGGCCTGCAGGGAGGTGACAGCCCTCAGAGGGGTGTTTCACAACCTGTAGGACAGTGCCAGCCCTCAGAGGGGTGTTTCACAACC
>WBMV01009161.1:0-35025 GCA_013396655.1 Campylorhamphus procurvoides
GAAAAGGAGGCTTGGGGAGACCTCATTGCTGTCAACAGCTACCTGGAAGAAGGTTGCAGTTGGCTGGACGCTTGTCTCTTCTGCCATGTCTCAAGGAAAAGAGGAAATAACCTTAAATAGCACTGTGGGAGGAGGGGTTCAGATTAGATATTGGAAAAAAATTTTCACTGAAAGAGTGGTCAGGCATTGGAATATGTTACCCTGGGAAGTGGTGGAGTCACCACCTCTGAAATTGTTCAAGAGGTGTCTGGATGAGACACTTTGGGAATATGGTTTAGGAGTGTTTATGGTGATGCTGGGTTGATGATTGGAGTAGATGATCTTGTAGGTCTCTTCCAACCTTGAAGAGTTTGTAAATCAGGGACCTACTCTATCAATCACCAACAATTCATCACCATATGTCCTGACTAGATGGGGCTTGGAAATAGCTGGGTAATGTGCTGCCAGCTATACTGGTGTTACATGCACCTGATGTGATCTCCTGACGGAACCAGTCTTTTGACATAATACAAAGACAGAGGAGCCAGTCTGGGTACATCAACCACTTGCAGAAAATTTGTAAATATCAACTGCAAATTAAAATACCATCTATAATTCATCAGTTAAATTTGGAAGAGCTCTGTGCTCCCTAGGCCACAGATCAGCTGCTGTAACTCCATTAAGTCAGTGGTGCTAAAAGAGCTGAAAATCTGTGACTGTAATTCTACAAATTACTTCAGATGCAACTCATAATTAAAACCACTTATGAAAGTCAGTTGTTTGGATAACTGTACTTACATAAAACACATGCATTATTCGTCTGTTTAAAAATATCAGTAGGGCTTATTTCAAAACATGCAGGACACAGCACATGAAACAAAGTTTAGAATACCTCAGTGTGTGTACTTAAGACTTCTCCTGATATATTCTTCAGAAAATCAGTACAGATGATGATCATTTCCAGCATTCAATGCAAATTAAAGCTTTCATTCTAATCATCACCCTTTCCCTCTTTAGTTCCCATAGTAGACTACTTTTATTAGAATTACAGATACTGTGAAGCATTCAATACTTTCCTATCATGACTTTTAATAGAGGACCATCACCAGAGGCTTAATTCAGATGAACTGCTCAAAAAAGAAGAAACATACATAAAACCCCCCACAAAACCTTAAACTGTGTCTTGAGAACACTGGTTGCAAGCAGAAGCTGATGGTTAACTCATCTGCTTTTTCTAAAAGTTTTATTTAGAATTCAGAGTGATCCAGGCCAGTGGGAGGAAAAAAAAAAAGAAAGAAGAAATCATGCAACAGAGTATTTGATCTGCATTTGGTTTAGCCAGGCAGTACTGTGTCACTTGAAACACAAATTCTTCCCCTAAATTCTCTTTTTTCTAGGTTATATTTGATTCCTTCACAAAAAAGAAATCCACTTATAATACACTGGTTAAGCAAAAAGGTGACATTTATAGCTATTTACACTTTTAAACAACTACTTTATCTGATAGTCTCACTAAACCTGTGCTGACACCAAAATCTTGCTGAATGAGAAATTAATTAACAATAACTAATTATTTGTGTGTCAATTTTAAAAACTTTGGCTTGCATACAATAACTTCATTGTTACCAACACTATGTGAATATCCTCTGCATTTAGATTTTCAATCAGTAAGTTAACAATGGCTATTTAAACAGCTATTTCAATGATGAATTATTTCTGTTGTCACTGCCTTCATTAGATATGAGATGTTCACAGGGAAGGGAAGTATTTGAAAGAAAGACTATGAAATTCTAGGTGTGTGTATGACAACACTATAAATTGAATAAAAAGCTTGTATTTTCTAGAGCATTCTTGCAAATCAAAGCCACTTGTATAAACACACTAAGATGGCTACAAATTGCAAGCGTATTTAATTCAGTATGGTATTAAAAATGATCCCTTTATTACCTGACCAACTCTACCATGAAGAGCTACCAGCAACTGCTTACTGTAACTTTTTATTCCATCATTAAAATGTAACCAGTCTTTTCTCATGTCCACCAAATAAAATTTAATCGGTGAATGACCTTAAACAACTGCTACATAACTTCCAACAATAAATTTAAGAGAAGTGATCACAAAGGACAATCTCTAGGTTTCCTAGCAGTATATTGAGCAGTATATTAAGGGGAGCAAGGCCTTGCTTCAAGGTCTCAATTTGGAAAGAGAGAGCCAAGTGAAAACCTGCTGCCTTCACTCACACCTGCAGAAATGAAATCAGACACCTCCTCTGGCCGGACTGGTAAACATGGACCAGTTTTCAAATACTTTCTTTGCAGAGTATCTACATACATTTTTTTACTTTATCACATTCACTGCATAATCAGCAGACCTTTGACAGTTTTAAATACTTGAAGTTAAAATGGAGTCATAAGCATACTTTTAGGCAGCTGTATCGTAAGAAACATGCAGACTTGTACTCTTATGGCAAGATAATTATACAAGCATAAGGGCAAAACAAGCGTTGTAGTGTGCAGCATGTTATTCCAATGAATGCAGAATTTTCGAATCAGATTTCTTTGGGTATAGGGATGAAAGGATATAAGTTACTTCTTATGGACACACTGAAAATTGTAGAGTAGGACTGTGGAAAGGGCACTCTATAAATACATGGCAATAAGCAATTTTCTGAAACATCTTATAGTCTAAATAAACAAGGCACATTAAAAGCATAAGGGAAAAAAATCCCACAGCACAAGAAGAACTAATTCATGGCTGCACAGCATGCAAAGTGTCTGTTTCTTCCTTTGCCATATTCTTTGGGTCCATCCTACCTTTAAATATTATGCAATACACTAAGTAAAATGAAATGCCTGATGGCGTTTGCTGGAGGGAGGGAGAAGTTTAAAACAATGTATGTTCATCTTCTCTTATCTTCCTGACCAGTACATGTAAAATAGATGAGTAGTGAAGCATTCTAGGCAGGTGGCCTCAATGACTCATTCTGTTCAAAATTCTGTTCACACGTGATCCGATCATTGTTGATTGCATGCTATTCATTCAGCAAAACAGTTCGTGTGTATCAAACCTGATATTGCATCCTACTCCACAGATAGGAATCTAGAGAAATCACTTCTACAAATATTGAAGTAGCATTTTCTTTAGTAATCTTTTCATCAAACACCTTACAGTCCAATAGTGAAAGTTCACTGGCCTCGCACAGATCATTTAAGTATGGCCCAATTTAACAGTCACAGTATCTGAAATATAACCTCAAAATTTCAGTGCATAAAAACACTAGTAAGTGGTTCACAGGGAAAGCAAACACTGAAAAAAATACTGATTACAGCAATGAAAATATTCAGCATATTCTGGAGTAAAATACTAGTTCTTTCATGAAAGGCAGAACTAAGAGGGCCCTATGTTACCTATATTCACAAGCTGAATATGCGTCAGCAGTTCCCTGGCAGCCAGGAGAGCCAATCCTGTCCTGGGGGGCATCAGGCAAAGCATCACCAGCCGGTTGAGGGAGGGGATTGTCCTGCTCTGCTCTGCACTGGGGCGGCCTCACTTTGAATGCTGTGTACAGTTTTGGGCAGAATTTAAGACACCAAGCTACTAGGGAGCTTCCAAAAGAGGGCTATGAGGACAGTGAAGGGTCTAGAGGGGAAGCCATATGAGTGGTTGAGGTCTCTTGGTCTGTTTAGCCTGGAGGAGACTAAGGGGAAACCTCACTGGGGTCTTCAACATCCTCACAAGGGGCAGTGGAGGGGCAGATTCTGATCTCTTCACTCACACAACCGGTAACGGGACTCAAGGTAATGGCATGAAGCTGAGTCAGGGGAAGTTTAGTTTAGACTTGAGGAAAAAGTTCTTCACCCAGAGGGCAGTTGGGTGAAACAGGCTCCCCAGAGAAGTGGCCAGCAGTGCCAAGCCTGACAAGAGTTCAAGAAGCATTTGGACAACATTCTCAGGCACCCGGTGTGATTTCTTGGGATGTCCTACGTAGGGCCAGGAGCTGGACTCTGTGATCCTGATGAGTCCTTCCAACTCAGCACATTCTATGGTTCTATGTATTTAACTCTCATCCTCATTCTCACCTGTACTGTTGTTTCCATCAGCAACTTCAATGTGAAGATAACAGATCCTGTGCCTAGCATGACACTGCACTTTTGTTTTCATTGACCTGCTATCTCACACACAAAACACTTTTTAAGTGTCATGATCATGTTCCTCCCTATAGGCATTAGTTTGTCTTCTCCAAGCAATTACCAGGTTTTATAAAACTATATGGAAATTTACTACCTTCAAGATACCAACCCTATTCCTTTCAAACAGGATTCACAGTTGTCACGATGGACAATTAAACAGTACACCTGATTAAGCTTTATTTCTGCAGCAGAAAGAGTTAAAAAAACACAAGTTGTTGCATTGGGTGCATTATTTCTTCAAATGATTCCTCAGCTATGTAACATTTTCAACATTAGGAATTCTAATGGCTATTTTTACAGAGCTTAGGGTGAGGAATGTTTTGGGGTTTCTTTGTTTGGTTTGGGGGTTTTTGATTTGGTTTGCTTTTTAGTTTTAACAGAATACTATCAGTCAAACATTTAAGTACTTAACAGATACCACACACTGAAAAAAAAAGTCAGATATTCTTCCTTTTTTCAATAGATTTTAAAAACATTTTCTTCCTTTGACATCAGCAACTATTCTAACTTCAGTGTGTACTTTCTCAAGCTTTGTTTTAACCAGAAGTTCCCCTGCATGATTAAATTTAGGTAACATTTTTCCTGATTTATGAACATCACAAAAATTAATATTTAGGGATCAATGCAAGTACTGATATTAGAGAAGTTTTCATATATCCTAGGATATCCTATCTAATATCAGAAAAAAATAAATAAAAGTCTTTCTGGACCTGCCACCAACTAGGAGGAAATCTGCTTTTGACTATGTTCATAAGTGCCCAAACCAGAAGAGCCAAATCAGGCATTTTTTCTGCATTTAGACAAGACCACGTCTGCTACTTTGCCCAGGTAGACCAGAAAATTTCTCCTTCTTGGGAAATTATTTACTTTCATATGTTAACAAGATTAACAGATTGTTGTACAGTCAAATAGTAAAGGATTCATCTAGTGTCCAATATAGATTAGGAAACTGTGGTTATCCTCCAGCAGTGTTTTCTCATTTGCCTCTTTACCAAACATCACCTTGCCAGCTGAAAAGACAGGTACTCAGGAGAAACATGTATGACAAAAGACCATTCTCTTATGTGAAAATCTCTCAGAGTCAGGCTTAAGCATGCACAAAGTGCAGTTGATGAATTACTACAGGCCACAGGGATTTAGCTTACATATTCCACATGTGACGTATGCTCCAACAATATTTTAAGAATTTTATGACTTTTTACCTCTTACTTTAAAATAAAATATGAACACTTAAAAATTATGAGTATCCAGCAATTGTACATTTTATTCTCCCTCCAAGAAACGGAGATGATGCACATAACACAGAACAGCAACATGTACAAACACAGTGGCTCAGAAATAAGCTCTTAGGAAAACCTTCAAGCTTACTGAAATACAACCATTTGCTATTTCATATAGACAAACATTTTTTCTAAGAAATTCAAAAACATATGAGTGACAGTTTGGCAAAACAGTTGTAACCCAAAGCTTTCTCAGATGCCCTCGTAACTTTAGCTTCTTCTCTTCTACAAGTCCAGATCCCCAAACTAAACTCAGATTCTAGCACACCAACAATGTTAGTGAACCAATTATACAAGGGAGAACTCTTCACTCAGTGTGGCCAATATAGATGTGTATTCTAGCCAAATAAGGAGCCACCTGGCCAGTTACCTCTGTTGACTCACAGTGACAAAAGACAAGTGCAGCTATTAAGATTCAAATAATTCATATCACAGTCAATATGTCAAATGACAACCAAGTAGAACAGATCTTTCTCACAAACGGAGAGGTAGTTTTAGAATAGGGTAACATAACAAAATGCAGCAATTTTTAAAGGACAAGGCTCTGTAACTTTTGGCAGCTATTTTACAGGACAAAAATGCCTGGCTAAGTGGAAGATGTTGGATACTTTATTGGCATTCCTGTTGTCATTCAGCATTTTCGTCTTGGTCAATTACCACTCCTGTATTACTGTTATTCTTTCTCTTCAAGGATTAGAAAGTGCTTCTATATTGAATAGAAGCAATCAAAGTTTTGTATATTCTAAATCATTAAGATGAGCTTATTACTTACTCAAATTCTGTGGCATAATATTTGAAGAAGCCTATTAGTAAATCTCCAAGGCTTGATCCATTTTTTGAGATGTAAGGAGGAATGGTATATGGAGCTTGATGAACAAGATGCAACTGCATAGTAGGATCAAAACATTCCTGTCAAAAAAAAAAATCAGAGTGTATACGTATACACACATAGAGAGCCTTAAACTAAATGCATAGATTTTTCCCAATAAGAAAGCTGCCTGACATTTGCTTATTAGAAGTTCAAGGACAACTTACAAGCCAATGACTATTTCTCTTCTGCTCCTCTCTTGAATACTAGTTACTCCCTCTGAACTCAGGTAAAATCATCTTGCACAGGAGTGTGTGAGACTATCCCTTGACTTCTGTTTACTAAAGAATTTTAACATGGAAGAATCTTCGAACTGGACTTGCATCTAAAATCACAAGAGCAGAAACTGAGTAGGAGCCTGCACTGAGCAGTCTGCAGTTGAACTGAGATAAGGTAGGTGAAACTGATGTACCCACTGTCAATTTCTGACACCTGTGGTACAGAAACAATCCAAAAGACAGGCCTGACTCTTCTCCCGCAGCATAGAGTTTAAATTGCATATGAAACGCACTGCCTATAAAATGAACCTGCATTCTCCCATAACGAGTTCAAAGACTGCAGTAGCACCTCCTCTGGCTAAGCTATTTGAATGAATAAAATAAACCCCAACGGTGAAGTTATACAAAAACCCTGAATACTTAGAATGCAGCCCTTCAGCAGAGGCATGCTTTTCTTCAGAGGGAAGGGGGTGGGTGTGATGGGGATAAGAAAAGGTCAGATTTGCTATGAAAAGAAATCACTATTGCCAGCTTAAACAGGAATCTATATAAGGCTAAATTAACATGGGTTTAGATCTGCTCTACCATTTCAGTGTCCATTGCATCCTTTAGGTTCTCATGGTAGACTGGAGTACATGGAGAAAAACCTTCTCTTATTAGAGAAACAAATTTTATAACCTGGTAATACCACTTTTTGACACCATTTTACAGCAGTGTTGTGTATTTCACTGAAAATTAACACAAGATACACAAGAGCATGCTTTACATTCACATAAAGAAACACATCTATGTAAATTTAGGGACCTATTCACTCATTACTGCATCTCCCCTCTCCTCCCATTCACTCTTTATTTTGAAGAGTAGTAACAGGCATGACTCAAACTATAGTACTAGAATAGCACTAGGAGTACTACACACTGTAATACTATTTCCATGTCCACAGCTAGCAGCTGTTCCTCTGAGAAAAAGGGCGGTTAGTGACCAAACCAGTAGGACTGAAAAGTTTAGGAGTTCTGTCCTCTTCTGCCAATTCCAGCAAAACTTCCTGGAACCTTGTGCAATATCTTTTCAGGAAAAAAGCCATTCTTCCAGAGATGAAAAAATTTCAAGTCTCGATCTCACATTATAGTTAATAAAGCTCAGAATTAACAACTCATAATTCACCACAAAACACCACAACAATGGAAACAGACATAAAAAGCTGATATGCAGCACACAAAGATCTAAAGAGGGAACCGTGGTTCCTACATTACACAGTATCTAGTTTTAACCCTAGTTAAATCAGTTAAGTTAATCAGAACGGAATTATAGAGAAAGTTACTCCGTGCCCATTTCCACAGAAAGCTATAGACGAGTCACAACAATTGAATTTAGAATTAGCAGTATACCAGCTCAAGGAGAACATACAAGGGAGGAGGGGAAAGGAAGAAGAACAAGGGCTGCTGATCTCCAAAAAATACAAAACCGAAATGCAATGGAATTACTAAAAACAGGTGTCTACTAACACTAGTAAGTAAATGCTGGGAGGCAGCAGACATTTTTGAAAAGCAGAACAAAATTAACTTTTTTAAGCTTTGAATATTTAAATGCCTGAGAACTTCTCAATTGCAAGAACATTCTGCCACCACAGCGAGGTTGGCACCCTGGGCAGCTAAAAAGTTAGAGTTTGGGATATTACTCTTTATAAAACCAAAAAAGCTATTTTCTTATTGGCAGGCAAGAAGATTTCAGACAAATCAAAGTTTTCCTTATGGAGAAAGCCATATGCCTTCAAAAAAATCAAGCACATTATTCTTACAAGTGCTCTAGTAATAACACAGATTACAGTCTATAGCAGCTAATTATTAAAAACCCAACCACCTAGTTCTATAAGTAATTCCCATTTCCACTTGGTTTAGTGGTTATACCCCTAAGAAAATTACTCTTAAAAAGGCAACTAAGTATTGCAAAAGATAAGACACGACTGAAATTACTTTTCTTATAGAAAATAAGATTTTCAAACACTAACTATATCAAAGTATTAATCACATCCTTGTGATACCGCTAGTAAATTTATTTTTTAAGCACTGTCAGTTGCTGATCACCACAGGTAAAAAACGGCATTTCATCTTTTTGAAATACAGGAATATTTTATAGAAGAAGTTGCTATTACCACATTAGAAAGTTTTACATGTAAAACAAAACTAGTTACTTTAAACTGAGTAAATGAAAGATTTAATGAAAACTTCTTTCAAGATATACCAACATTCAATATATCAATAACCAACAACGTAATTTGCTTATGATAATTTCTCCACAAAGCAATCACTCAAGAGTTCAGAGAGCAAGAGGTCAGACCAGCCACAGGATACCTAGACTCATTTTTCTGCTTTGCCACAGACTACTCATGAAAATTCACTAGCCTCAACTCACCTCCATTCATCTGTTGTAAAACAGGGATAACGATATTTTCCTTCCTGCTGGTGGGACTCAGGGAATAACTAGATAAACATCACAAGGTACAACTTACAGATTCTGCACATAAAGAAGGTTGCTAATAAAACAAAATCACAAAGCATCCTTCAAATTATCTTAGTTTCAAGGAGGCAATCCCGTTAAGTTTTCCCTTCTTAACTTGCACTAGAGGGCAAAAGATCCAGCTTCTATTCAAATTAGTCCCTAAGTCACTTATGGTTTCTTTGCCTCAAGCTGCCTTAAAGAGACAGACAGGAAATTCAGGATCTGATTGATCAAATATAAATTCCTGATTTCAAGATATCCCAGGATAAGGGACTCCAAAGTTTTTTTTCATTTTCTTTTTTTTTTTTGCTCTTTCTCTGATCTTTACCTTGATAGCCTGATTTCTCAAGAAACATCAGTATTCAGCAACATGCTTCATGTTCAAGCTACATAATGCTTACAAGTGTGCTCATTCCACCTTACATACTGGAAAGGAACTCAAGTGTACATAAAATTTTACATTTGAGTATCTTGACGTATAGTGAGATTAACTCTGAATGAATGGGTTCCAAAAAGTTTACAGTTGTAAATTCAGCATAGTGTCTTGTCATTTTTGTATATTCACACACATAAAATACCATTCTCAAGTCTTACAAATGAATATTCAAATCATGCTTTTACTTTCAAAAAGTGCAAATCAACACATAAAGCAAATTGTGTCTGTCCAAAGACTGACTTCTACACTGAGCATCATCCTACCTTCTACTTCACCTTCTGTGAGACATGACAAGAAGCTGAGGCAGCAATTACAAAAATGTGCCCATGCTAGAGTTCACAATGCTCAGTATCCAGAGCACTCATGGAGACCCACTTTCATCTTGATTTAAGGTAATACCCTTGAGGCTGCTTGAACACTGGAGACTCAGGCACAAGTTTCCTTTTGACTGCCAGAGGCAGCAACATGCACCAGCCATAATGTCCTAAGCCATAAGAGGTTCTCTAGAGCTCACCTGTACAGTCCTTACTCGGAGGCAAGTTCTACACAGACTTCAGAACTGATCAGCCCACTCTGTGGGCTTACTATCACCTATCTGATATGTATAGGGGGACAGGAAGCCCCAGAATACATCTGATATGGTCCAACACTCCTTCTAAACTAGAGGTTGCAAAACATATCAACTTGGTACCAGCTGGAGACTTCCCCATAGCAACAGAAGGCACTAGTGGGCAAACTTGGTGGATTTCCAGGACTTCTCACCCCTTCATATTTGCAGTAGGGATATTCCGAGACAAAAAATCTGCCTTTTGTTTCCTCCTCAATGAAACCATGTCTCTCTTATACGCTGTGATGGATTGAAAAGTCAGTAATGTTTTAAACGTTGTCAAAATCATAGAAAGACTTTTGACTACTTGCACTGAAGCACCCTTCTCCCAGTGCCTCCTAACTGGAATCTGGACTGTGACTGGAAACTTGAGATAAGACTATTGTCTAATCATCTCATGTCTGAAGAGAAGTAAACATGGCTCAGTGGGTGGTGGAAGAGAAGGGTTTTGAGAGTGTTGTGGTGAAATCTCTCCACACCAAACCAAGGGAGTAAAAACCCTGCTCTGGGAAGACCACATATACATGGGACATTCATATGAGAGGCAGCTGAGAAGGGTCATACACCATCAAAGACCCCCGAAGTGCCCCCCAGACTCATTCCTGAGGCCTTCCACCACTAAAGGACTGCACATGATCCAAATGAGGCAACAAATCCAGACTCTGTCACAAGAAACTTCAAAGCTTTCCCCCCACCCCAGTGGAGGTGCTTGGCATCTCCTGAATATATATTAATCCATTAGATTCTGTGTTTTGTGGGACTCTCACCACCAAGAAGACCAGAAGAGTCAGACACCACTGGGTTCCACTTTTTCTATTTTAATATGTGTCACTTTCTTTCCCCCCTCCCCTCCTTTTTCCTATTTCTTTTTCTCTCTCTTTCTCTGCTTCACATTTATCATTAAATAAAACCCATAGTATCAACTTTGGCATCTGATCTCCTTTGTACCTTAATTTGGACAGAGGCATTTCTAGTAGATTTAATAACTGGATCATAAGATATGCCACCAACAATTTAAAATAGTCTCCTTCAGAGCACAAGTGTTTCCAGGCTGCAGGTTTGATTTTGAAAATATGCAGGTAGGTGTATGTAGGGGAGATGTACTGTTTCCATGTAGTATAGAGACACAGCTTTGACCAACTACAATGACAAGAAAACATATGGTTTCTTTTGGTACTGACATTTGCCTATGCTTTGAAATTATTACTGCAAGCTACAAGACCAAAATTGTTTTGCTCTATTTTTCATTGTAAATTTCTTTGAAATATCAGTATTCAGAAATTTTAACTCTTTCAATTTTAAAATGCTTAATTACCTTCCTAATGGAAATGGTAGACCAAAAATATATTTGCAAATTTGGGTTTATAGTAAGCATGTATAAAATATTCTTTTAACTTTGTTAGCAATCCTAGAATATTTAGTCTATTCTCCAAAGGTAAGATAACTAACAAGAATAACAAAAATAAAAATCTATATCAGAACAGGGTAAAAAGGCAATTCTTCCAGCTGTTTTCTAGAAACACAGGTGATTTACCATTTTCACACAACACAAGATAAAACCTTGCTCTTAGAAGAAATTAGGTTTTTTAAGTTATGGTATTGTATACTTTTCCTTTACTCATACAAGGCATTAATGTTTGTATAGTGCTCTGAAGGCCTTTACACAGTTCAAATGCTACAAATGTAAGTATTTGCATTGTAATTATAGAGGAGTCAACATTAACCAATTCTTAACAGGTTTCTTTAAACAACATGCTACACAAAGCTTAGAATACTACAGAAATGAGCTTTTAGGAAGCAAAATTGGCAAATTTAGGAATTCAAAAAGTCACCGGATAAAGCTAAGTGTACAAGAAATTAAATAAAACTTCAAATGCTCTTCAACACTTCCAAGGAAGAAATCAGAAGGTATATAGTACCATAAAAAAAACCCAGAGGAAAAGATAAAGACCTTAAAAGACCTTAGCATAGGTATGCCTAAGCAGATTCACAATACAGAAATAAAGATGTGGTGTATTATCACTCAACAATTTCTTCTGCGTCTTGATTATCCTAATTACCCAAAATGGCCTACACCACAGTATTTTCTCCCTGATGTACAGCATCATGAAATATTTCCATTTCAGCATTATAGGAAATACATGCAAAAGACAGAATGGCTTTCTGATACTACTTCAGCACAATTGTCAGAAACATAAAAAACCATACAGAGACAAGGACACCAAACTATATGAACTATAAATAAATTTAAAAAAATTAAAAAGCAACACATGAGAGGAAAAGGAAGGAGCAAGGAACCAAGGGAACTTCTGTCAATAACTTATAGCATAAAACTATTCATCAATGGAGCTTTTGTCCACAGGCAAGTACTTAGGACCACAGATCTTACTTCTAGATAATCTTCCTTAGACTAAATCTCATTAATAACAGTCTAATACTAGAGGGATCAAAGCACACTGATTCAAAGAGTTCTCAAAGTGAACAGAGTATGATCTGGATATAACAGTAAAATCCCAAAAAGGTGTTTTCTTGTTGGACTGAAGCCAAATTTTTTTATGCCTCCAAAGTTTCCTTAGTAGATATGTATCACTCACCCAGCACACAGAAATATCAGTCAACTCAACACTTGTGGGAGGGTATGGAATTCTGAAATACCAGAGTTGGATGAAGAAACCACTACTTAACATAGGAACCAGGAAGTTAGAGCTGACACAGGGATATTTTCAGGCCAGCATAAAGAGAATTAGGTCACTGGTTTTCATTAGCACTTGTTTCTAACTGTGTGTGAAAACCTCTTATACATAAAAGAATTTTCATTAGAGAAATCATCGAAAGCAGCAAATAACCTCTTTTACACTTATGTTTAGCAGATCAATGACCAGATTTACAGGTTATGCTCAATCCATTAGAGATAGTTAAGAATTGAAATATTTAGATAAGTAGGGTCATACACATATATTATGTAGTAAAACCATAAGAAACACTTACTGGGTAATTTTTTTGGAGGGATGGAAGGATGGGCTCAGGTAGGGCTATAAAAAAAAAAGTTTAAAATTTCTGTGATTCATGTAATTCACAGGAAGCAATATCACATCAACTACACCAGAGGGCTGAACTGAAATTCCGTCTAAAACATCTATCAAGAACTTCAATTCATGCATTTTTTAAAATAAAGGTTACTCAGCAAACACTTATTACTATATTTCCTACTATATATTACTATGAGAAGGTTACTCAGCTACAAGAAGCTGCTATCAAGATACTACTGTATGTAGAAGGCATGAAGAATTCTCAGCAGCTGGATACAACTTCATTTCTAAAATTTTTATTAATTCATGGCTTTAAGAAAAACATGTAGATTCCCTAAAGGAAAAACTGGAGAGTCACCTTTTTTTTCCCCCTACATCTAATGTAATATGATTCCATCACAGCATAAGAAATCTACAGATACTGCAAAAGCACACACTTTTCAGCTGCAAAGCATTACAGACTGAGTCTCCAAAAGTAACCTAAATCAAAAGTGCCCAACTTAGCTAGTAGGCCTTGCTAGCAAAACCTCCACAAAATACAGGAATATAGCCTAATATTGTTAGCTGGTCTGCTAAATGGCAAATGTTATAATGATCATGCAGTCATTATTGATACTAACAAACACATAATTAAACATTTGTCACTTTTATGAAAATCATGGATTGGGAGAGTATCTACTGCACAACATAAATAAGGAAAAAACTGATCATGCAGAGTAGGTGGTCCTACAGGTAGACCAAAAATCCAAAAGTACTGACATCCCACTCAAGCCTTAGAGCAGGTACCTAACTGTTGCAGCATTCCTCAAACTAAAGCTTTAACATCATCTCTTCAGCATGTTTGTTTTAAACAATTCACCTACATCATTCACTAGGGAGAACAATAATTAAATTCACTACACAGGACTTGGGACTTAGTTCACCCTTCAACATTGTCTCGCAGGGATGTTACAGAATTCTTTTTTTATAGCGACTAACAATCAAAACAGCAGATTTCTCAGAATGTGCTCGGGGTATCTTTGAAGAGTATAATATATTAACTATGAGGACTGCTAAGTAAATTATCACAACGGCTTTAATAATATTTTTATTTTGTTTGTGGGTGTTTAGAAATATGCAAGAGCTCATATTTCTGCAACATCTTGGATAATTTTCAGTTCTCTGCCACACTAAAATTAAAGTCAACAAAATCTAAGCAATAGAAGTAATCAAGATATTTTATCTGGGCCTGTGTGCTTTACTAGGAGGATGGACTTCAGGGGAAGTTACCATTTACCACTAACATTTGCCATATGAATTTTCTTTTATCTTGCAAGTTAGTTAGACCTGTTACCTGTACAAAAGTTCATGTACAAGATACTGCTCTAACTATAAAATAAACTCAAGCCACATTAAACTTGGGTCTGAAGACATTCACAGGAGTATAATATGGAAACTAATTAAGTAGTACTGGAAATAAATTTGCCGAGCGAAGACGGGGACACTGTTTACCACAAAAGAAAGCTTTTGATTTGTTCCCTCCCCAGTAATATAAACAAAAACCCTATTAGAAATTATAGGATACAGGCTACATTCAGGAGCATCACACGCATGTAGCAAGAAGAAAAAAATCTTGAAACTCTTCATGAATAAAACATCACAACCTAAACAGCTGGTGCTAGATACATGTAGAGAGCCACACCATATGTGGAATTTTTTCCAGAAAAGGCTGATGAAGCACAGGTAAAAAGCTCCTCTCTGTAGACTCCTAATCCTCCCCAGACAGCTGACAGAGCAGTTTTACATGAAAACGATTACCTGAACCCTTTTTCCCCTTCTCTACAGAGCTACAGCAGCTGACACACAAGATTATAGCTAGTGCCCTCATGTTAACTAGTGCTTGAGTTTATTTTATAGCTACACAGTGTTCTGCAGGTATACTTATTTTTTTATACCTTTTTAAACAGGGTAACTCTGCCTCCAGAAAAGAGATCCACTTGTTAAAGACAAATGCAGACTAGGGAAACACAGTAAATACACTTTACTTTCAAATCTTCCTGTGTGGAAGATAACTGCTATACGTAATTTTATTAAAGGGGAAAACTACACAAATATGAACTTAAAAGGGGCAGTTTCAACATGAAACAAAATACTTACTCTGTAAATAGTGCAAAACCATCAACACAAGACTATAGCTGCTTAAAGTACCACGACTGGCATCATTTATCTCATGACAACTTGCCCATTTCTTAACAGCAACTACTAATGGACGAACTCGATTCTCAACTGCAAGTAAAATAAATACGTCTCAAAAAAAGTACATTTAATAGACAGCAATTAATCAACATTTGTTCCTACTTGATCAACATAGTTTTTGTATTCTAAGGTTACCTTTTGCAAGCATTTTACAGAATTTACTCAGTTATTCTACAATTACCATCCATCCTATAAAAATCAGAACCAAGTATTTGCATTTGAAAACAGTTTTTGGGTAGTAAGATCTACACACACATTACAAGGGTATGCCAGGAAATTTGCAGACAAGACAAAACTGGACATATTAGTCAATGCAGTAGTATCACATTTCATTTCAAAGCTCTCTCCAGTTCCTTGTACTAATTTTCCCTGACTTGCTGCCAGAACAGATTCTACTTTTTTATTGAGGGTAGGGAGAAAAATTCCCTGTGTTGGAGGACACAGACCGCATTGTTAAGTTTGCCTCGGGATCGACAAAGGCAGTAACGTCTGCATACAAACATAAATTTCAAATTTGCCTTGTCCTAAATAGCTTTTTATGTAGATGAGATGTTAGAGATATTCATCTCTTTAAATCAAGATGTGCATTTCATGAGGAAAGACATAAATGCAGTCATATTTTAGGTATGACCCTCTGAATTTCTGGGGAATATTGATAGTCTTCTAATTAAGGTACTAATCTGTTGTAGGTAGATATCACTCAACACAAACTCCTAGGAACCCTGCAGCGTACTTAATTTATAATTTGCAGATACATGGAAGCAGATCATCAACTCAGTCAAGCGCCTTACAATGGCCTTTAAATATTTATATGTTCTGGAGTATCTTTTCTAACCTGACATCATTATGCAAGGTTTTGCATTGTGGACATCTAAAAGGAGGACAAAAGACATTCTACAACTATACCAGTTGGTTCAGCACTTATGCCCATGCAAGTGCTACTCTTCTCAGAGTGAATGTCCTAGATCTGCAAGACCTCCTGGAAACAACAAAACTCCTTAGCACCAGGCACCTTATTCCTGATATTGTTCACTGTGGCTTAACTAAAATGTAACTATTAGTACACTAACTGTGAGATGCAACTGCAGACACCATATGAATATGCATTAACTGAAACAAGATTTTTCCACAAGAGAAAAATACAAATAGGCTCGAATTCCAAACATGATCCTTTTTTGTGTGTGTCACAGTAGAAAAGATTTCTCCTTAGTTGTCCTCATTCTGATATATGATTTTCTGTCTGCTAGTGCCTGTGATTAGTATGTAACAAAGTCAGTTGTCCAATATAGCCAGTAAACTTTGTCTGATACTCTGATACATGGTACCCTCTCATGAAAATCTGCAGCAATGTCATTTGCTCACAGCTAAAAAGTCTTGCTTCTACGAATTGAAAAATACCTAGCAACAACTGCTTAATTGCATACATGTCTCCTTCAGCAAACCACTGGTAACACAACAGCACAGAGCTCAGTTTCTAGCTCTCCCTATCAACCTACATTTTTCTGTGGACATTCTGCTTCATTCACCTTGCCCCATCATCTCTGATGTTATCTACAGCACCTACACACCAACACAGAAGGGCATACACAGACATATTTAGGAGTTTTGGCTTTTTTATCATGTTCATTAAGATACCAAGTCCCCTTTTTGGCTAAGCACCTGATTTGTTCTAAAGGAACAGAGAAACCAATACATCTTCCACATTAGAGGTAATTTGATGTTTTTTCTCCATGCAGGGTGAAGCCCTTCAACCACACACTTAAGCGAGCTCCTGCTCGCTTCTAATACTTCTAATGCTGTCCATCCTTGCTGATATGACTTTTAAAAGTATGGAAAAGAGATCGTCTGATAAAAGTTTCCATTTAGTTTTGTTTGCCTTATGTCACCTGGGAGTTTTCTGGTCCAAAGAAGACAAGAGGGACAAGTTGTATGCATGATACAGTTTGTTTAGGAAGGTCCAGCACACTGAGGAGGTATCTTTCAACCACAAGTCTCCCTTAGCTATTTATCCTTCATTAGGAGACATGAAGTCAATTTTGCTGGCCTTATAAAAGTGGGCACTAAGGTGGGTTACTAGGACCCCTTCCATGGCTCTTTTGACATCCAGACTCATCTGCCCTACAGTGATTTCCTGAGGAATAATGGAAATATGTGGCAGAAGGTAGGAACAAATATATCAGCATTAGACTTGGTGAACTGATTTCTCACCCATAGTCATGAATGACAATTATTATTTTCTAATCTTTTAAAGCCTGGAAGGAAACCCTTCTCCAGTCATACACCTTTCTGGATACACAAAGAAGTCACAGTTAAGCACCTGATGCTGGACAAGTTGTAGACTCTCCTAGTAACACAAATATGGAACACAAACTACTCTGCCTAAAATATTAGTAAAAATTAACTGGTAAAGGTAGCTTCTATTGATAAATTCTAATCCTAAATAGAAAGGAGTTCCTCTATGCAAGAACTGAAGAATATGGTAAAGGAACAAATGCAAATGCCCTAGAAGAAACAGCCTGAGGTACACTCCTTATGTACTTATCTGCCAAATGACACTGTGATGCTGAGTAAGAAAACCTTATTTCAGCACTGAGAGTGATGTTTGTATTACTTCCCTCTCACAAGTCTGTTTCAGGGTGTCTGCCTAATCTGAGTAGACACAAACCAGTTTTGATTGGGGGTTAGTATAAATACTGAACCGGTATGTTGAATTTTCCTAGAAAAGACTTTAACAGCATACAGACACAACTAGCTAACAGCCACACAGCCTGTTCTCACTCTAAGGAAATAAAAGAAACTGGAGATTACACCGCTAGATAACCGTTCATATAATGACCTTGTTATCTGCAGAATACTTGAAGTAGCCCTTGTAGTAGTTCTGTGGACCTTAATATGAAGAATCTTTATTATCTTCTGAATATTGTAATATTCAATTAAAAACAAATATCTGGTATGTTTTCTCATGTATTTAGAATGAGCAACAAGAACTTATTTAAGAACTACCTAATGTAGCTAAGTAGGTATAAATATATATAAGATGTTAAACGGAACTTTAACAGTATACCAATGCCAAAATAAAAATTCAAAAAGAAAAATTTACAGAAATAAGAAAATACAATAAAAACTTACTGAATGCATAGGTTCTCAGAAGGAATGTATTTCTTATCCCTACAACATTGTTTACATTCAAGTCAAACTCCACATAGCTATTGGGAAGAAGAAAAGAAAAAGAATCAAGCATCATGGTATTCAATTGCTGAATGTTTCCTATCTATTTAGTGACAAATATGAAGAAACGTAATTTTAATCTAAAACTCTAGAAATTTTCTTCAGAGCTTTAAATGCTATGATTTATACAGTTTTGTTTATAGTACCTGATTGCTTATAGACTGGAATTCCATTGTTATGAAAATGTAATTGTTGTTCTGCATGAAGAATATACATAGATGCAAATTTAGACCTCAGGGCAACTTAATATATCTTTATTTTTTCTCTTTTAATAAAATCTTTCAACTAGACTTATGCTACATAATATACGATGAAGTAAGAAAGTGTTGAAAGGTAAGAGTCTCATTTCTGTAATGACGGTCAGAGATAATCAGCACTTTCAAATAAAAAAAATTGCTAGTTAACATTGCATGTCAGTTAGTTTTGATAACATTCATTCTGTTAAGAGAAAATAAGAACAAGGCAAACAAGCGTTAACTGCCATATTTACAGCACACCCCACCTTCAAGTTTGAATTTCATACTGCATGTAGAACTTAACTACTCACAGTACTCAAGAAACAATATTCAACTTCAGGTCAATATTCCATAGTGGCACAAGGAGCCTATTATTGACATAGAAGTAGCTATTTGCTATATATATCTATTTCTATTCTATATGTGTAAGTATCATTTATATACGCATATTTTATATGCGTAAGTATTATGTGTTCACCCAAATACTTCTTGAAATCTTCTTGTGTAAGGTGAACATGGACCCAAAATTCATTAAACCAGTTAAAACACATTAATTTGATGCCCACAAGAGATTTTTTACACCTTTAACTACATGCAAACATTATTTGCATTAAAAATACTACACGATTTTAAACATGAATTAGCATTAAGCACCATTTTTCACACGTTTGAAGAATATAGTACAGAATAGTATAGGAAATAAACAAGCTTGAGCTACCACTTGACAGCAGTAAATTTAAACATAAACACCAGTAAGAATATTAGCTGTGTGTGCAAATACAGTAAAAAATGTGTCAGGTGGCATGTGTAATACCAGTCAAACCAAACTGACAAAATTACTATTTGCCAGATGCCAACTGAAGCAAGTTCTATTGCAGTTACTTTGCACTTTACTGTGCCCATTTCATAGCTGTTGCAGTTATGGCAAGTGAAAAAGGTTTTGTACTATTGGGACTCAAGTTCTACTAAAAGCACTAAAGGAGAGGAAAATAGTCAACTGAACATCAAATCTTCAAACAGAAGAGGACGTTTTTCTATCCTCTGTAGTACAAAAATCTTGTTAGCAAATCACAGGCTTGATTTGTTGGGAAGCAGAGCCAGCACTTGAATTATTGCCTAGGAAAGACTACCACAAAAAAAAAAGTAAGATAGTAGCTCTTTAAGTGCTAAAAATCAGCAACTTTGATGATGAAAAAGGAGAACAAACACAAACTGAATGCTTTCTCATTCACCAAATCAAAGTTAGTAAAAAACAGTCACTTCCAGGTGTATGTGGACCATTGGTAGCACATTAGAATGTGCTCCTCCAGATACAGAGATACAACCCATTGAATTCTACCATCTCCTCCCAGCAGCTGGGCACCAAGAAAACTTGTTTTCACAGGAAGCTTGTCATGTTGAGTTTCCAGTTTTGGCAAAAACCAGCTTAGTGTGCCGAGTACAGAATATTCAATGCATTTTTCAAGACCTCTGTGAAAAAATGAACGAGTGTTCACACATGTGTATGCATGAGCCTACAAAATACAGAAGTTATACCATGGTAATGTTCCTGCCCTGATAAAGGCATATTGTGATTAAAAAAACATGATATGCTTTTAGAAGGAAACACCAGAGAAGTAGGCTTACTTGTTTCCAAGAGACAGATACAGGGATGCAAAACTTTAGAAGCATACAGACAGGGTAAAACAGTTAGATACAGGGAAGTTGTTCTAAATCTGATTTACAAAGAATAGTGAAACTATTTTACTATATGAAGCTGATACATGTGAGTCTAACAAAGCTCACAAAGCCAATAAACATAGAAGATTTGAACATAACTTAAGACTGTCAACATATTTCAGTGCTTTGCATGACTTTTTCCTCTATCAGATACTGTTATCACATACAATAAGAAATACATCATTCTCCGCCCTTGTACATCCCTCTAAATGATTCTTTCTAGTGTCATCATAATGAAGATACAATGAATACAACAACATACAACACATATGCTTCTCTCCAATTACTTCCCCTTTCTAAACAAAGGCCATAAAACTACTACCTAATAGTGTGACTAGAACATGCAACGCTACATTGTTAAACACAGAATATCTTCCTAGAAGACAGAATATGCTCTCCAGGATGAACAAGAACTTTTTAATCAAGAAAATGTCATCACAGTAAGGTCTTTCTTAGTGTCGTTTGTATGATGTAAATACTGTGAACTAGTCCTTATGTAGCCCAGTAGTTACATTCGCACAGCAAGCAAAATGATCTTTCACAACAGTCTTCTTCTTGCCATTGTTTTTCTGTCATAAACCATCTTTTAACTGGAGTCCACTATTTACAAATAACCCATAGAAATAACATGATGTACTGCTTCCAATTCACATCATAGAAAGCAAACAACATTTCAACCATAAGAGGTGTTTCAGGCCGTCAAGGAAGTAAGCTGACTGCCACTGCATGCTAGCCGAACAAATTTGCAATACAACTTTGGCACCACACAAACACACGTGACAGCAGGACTACTCCTAGGAACAGTATGTATATAGCACACTTTCTCATGTCAGAGTCTAAAAAATTGTGTTGAGCAGAATACTTGCCTGACTTTATCCCTGAATTTCACTATTGGCACTTTTGCTCTGATCAGCTGAGGTCGCTCAATGTAGCTTGCTAAAAGGGAAAAAAATATGCAATTATGTTTCACGTAAGATGCTGATATTAATAAAATATCCTAAAGCAGAGTCATATTGACTGATTTATTGCAAATAGTAACTTATTAAATTTAGTAACTATATTCTCAGAAGGGTTGTGCTAAACTAAGTAACTTGTTAGCAACTGCAGCAAAAATCTAAGAGAGTGGATGAAAATAAAACCACACTAAACATTAGAGAAGGAAGTAGAACATCACAGTTGGAGATTTTTCTGTTAGAAATCTATTCCAGAAATTTGAACATAAGGAATACAGTTCTATAATGCTTTCATGGAACAGCACTTGTAATAGAAATCCTGAAGAATTATAATTAAGGTTAAAAAATAAGGGGGCAAGGAGATATCCAACCAGGATGGGCAGACATCTAAGCTCAGCACCACACTGCAGCAACACTACACTCAGCACATGATCAGCTGCTTTTCAATTGTGCCTAGTTTGCTTACAGTTGAAGATATGTATTTTAATGATTAAAAGAATTAATATGTCTTTTTTTTTAAATTTACTACTATTCACTGATAGGATTAAAACTTGCTTTGAAAACTGTTCATTTTAACTATTAATTACATACCAAGAATGGCTACCAAAAACAGGACACCACTTTCTATCAAAGATAGGATAAGCTTTATCTGCTTTTTTCTTTAATAGTGATACGATATGCAATAAATTCACTACCACTGGATGGTGCCTCAGAGGATTGTCTACACAGGATAGACACATAGGCTCAACGCCAGGCCACCCAAACCCACATATACTAAAGTCTGCCAGACTCATACAGTGCCACCAAATGTACCCTTCACACTCAGCTAAACGAAACTGTCCTATGTCATATTATTTTGATTTCCCTGTGCTCCATGATACCTCAGCTTATGTCTAGCAGTTGCCCATAATCCTGAATAAAAAATGCACACAAGAAAGAAACAGAAAAGAAAAACAAGTAGAGCCGGTAGGTTACATGATATGAATTTGGGGCAAAAGGAGCAATTTTAGTAATTTTTTCTGTTGCAAAATCTGGGACCCCTTGAATTTATTCATATCTAACATTATACATTTTCCCATTGGATCTATACATTAACCTCAAATCAGTATAAAGAAGTACAACACAAATAGAAGTAATAGAAATTAAAAATAACCTTGAATAAAATCTGATTTCCTGCTTCCCTGCCTCCTCCACTTCCCTTCCAAAAAAAAAAAAAAAAGGCAAAAAGGTGTTTCTCTCAGTTTGGATACCTCGACTAAATAGCATCATCTCCGTTGCTTTTGGATGACAAATTCAGATTTGTTGAAAAGCTACTGTGCAATATTCAATTAAAACAAACTTCCTGGGTTTTGGGGGTTTTTTTTGATTTTCTGAGACTTTCTGAAACTGTTTTATGGACATGTGTATTCTGCCAGATTTCACCTGAGGCAAGCCTTTATCTGGATTTTAATGCACTGTTCAAGCCTAAGTAACATACAGACTGGCATCCAGAATAAAAGATAATCTTGCTAACTTACTAGTGTTAAAGGAAGAATCTTAAAGAACTTAAATTCATGTTCAATTAATGCAATATCTAGTACAATTTACACAATCATTCCCTTTCTAGCTGCACCTTCAGACACATTCAAGCATTCTTCCTCCAGCATCGCAGAACATTCATTAAGTGAAGCTCTAAAGCAAGCAGAGTTCTCTGCCCCCTTTCCTTTCACTACCAAAATTAAGACAAAGATTTCCAATGCATTTGCACAGGGTAGACAACATGTATCTGTATGCCATAGCAATTCAATTTTCCTCACTATGACCCTTCCCAAGGGCTCCTCAGAAGTTAACTGAACTCATACTTAGGGACAATCCACTTCAAACAGACCCCTGTCTTCGAATGCCTCCCAACACTTTATGAATGCTTGTGCCAAGTTAGTTGGCCAAGAAAAAAAGATACATCCCAAATCGTAATCCCAAACTGTTCCACATGGTGGAAAAAAGCAAGGAGGGTCTTAAAAGGCGGTTACTTCCTGCTGGTATCCTCTTTCTTGGCTCAGAATGATGACACTGTTAGCAGAATCTGTATTGTACCTTAGATTGTTATATATACAAGGGAAGATACAGTCACAAATTCCACACAAATATGTGGAATTCTGACATACAGGTTGAATAAGTGCCTCAGTAAACTGATTTTGTGACCCTGAAAGCTATGATCAGACAGGCTACAGCAAAATACATGTAAAGAAATCTACATGGCTGCTTCACAGTTTGGGGCATGTCTGTGAAAAAGTCAGGAACACTACTTCAGCTTAGCAAAAAAGAATATAATGGCTTCAAAGAAGACTAAGCACTGGCTCACAAATAACTTATTCATGCAGACTTTCAGATTAAACAGCTTAATTCTCTCTTTTCTTTTACAGAAGATTAAGCAATTGGGCAAAGTATCAGTCCCAAACACAGTATATACAAAAAAGATCTTTGACACCCTGCACATATAGTCTGGCCTCATTCATTGGGTTATACTATTGAAGGAGAACCTGGGCAACATGGAGGTCTGAATCATATTCACGAAGAATCTAGGAAGGTACAGCCCAGCACAGGATGAATTAACTGCTGATTTTTTGGAATTCACCTAACTGCATTTGAGCTCAAATTCCCCTGATTGTTGCAGCTGTTGCACACTTCCTACTAGATAAAAAATTGGCTGATTCCACTCTGATACCCTAGTCTCAACACTATTGTACCTCTTCGTAAATCTAAACAAAGAGAGCTCTTTGTTACTTAGGCAGATAGTAAACACCAGTCAACCCAATACTGCAAAGTTGTTTTTCAAATGAATCCTCCACAGATGAATCTGAAGAGAGTAATCAGTCTGACATTTACTCTCAGTGGTTTGGAATATAATCTCTTCAGTTATCAGCTCAAATTAATGTTTCGCATTTCGAAAGACACTGGTTCTGGGAATGTCAGTCAATATTGTAAAAAAATGTATGTGCAGGTATCTGAACAAATAAGTCAAGAATTTACACATACTCAGCTAGTCTTTGAAATGTATTATATATATGCTATCCCCACAAGTCTCTACTCTAGGAAAACATAATACATACCTTTAAGACTAACACATCTCAAGAAACAGTGAATAAATAGGCTTTTTCCTACTTTTCTCTGTGATCAGACTATCAAAAACAGAACACATTGTCATTTCACTTGGTATTCTAGATGCAGAATGACAACACAGAAAAGCTTCTGCTCCAAGACACTCTGCTCTGACAGGTAAAACACCCTGCTCCCACTTTTTACCTTTTGCAAGCATAAAAATGAAAGAAGCTGAGCTTGTACAAATATTGAATTTACTTTCCAAACCTCCTAGGATGAAATACTAATCTAACAACCACATTTAACTGTATATAAAGGATACGAAATGGCACTTAAAAGTTCTGAAGATGATTTACGTAACACAAATTGTGAAAGAGATTAATCTAATTGGCACTTGGAATGCTTCTTCATTTGGCAATAATGGAATTAAGTTGAAATAAGCAGAGAATCACACTCCTATTGCTCTTATTTTGGAATACACAGGAACACTGCACAACAAAGAGGAAGATGCTATGAGAGGCACAGATAGAAAAAACTGAAGTGATCTGGAAAAAGGTTGAAAAAGCTCCAGAACTTTACCTATATCACAAATTTCTTCCTTACTTCTTTTTGTCCTTTAACTGTTCCACAAAACCAGAGCAAGAACTTAATTTTAAGTAACATCTTATCTTTCTTCCCTGATGTTTCTCTTACATCTTGGCACATTCTTTGTTAGCTTTCATGTTTGGTCCAAACTATGTTTATTTCCACTCTTTTGTATGAAGCCAGGGTAAGTTTAATGACCACATACACACTTGTTGAAAAAGTGCTGCAGCCTTTCTTCTATAGAAGAAATAGTATTGTCAGGGATTACCTCAGGATTGCAGGATAGCACAATACATATTAACAGGGCAGCACAAAACTTGAAAATAATGATCAGAAGCAGCTTCATACATTTTATGTTGTTTGGCTGTCCTTGATTTACAGTAAGCACTACTTAGCAACAACTAAAACTTCAATGTGTTATCAACACTATTGCCATACTAAATCCAAACCACAACACTGTACCAGCTTCTAAGAAGAAAATTAACATTCTCAGCTGAAACCAGCACACCCCATGTTTCAGAAGTATTGAACCATAGCATAGTTGAGCCACAGCTTGTAAGTTAACTAAGTGGACAGATCCATATGCCAAAGCCTTTTCATTTTGAATCAGGGGAACATTTTTAAACAACTTTAGTCTAGGATTTCTGATCACAGAACATCCACAGACATAACAAATAACAGCAAATGGTTAGGTACAGAACTAGTGCCACAGTGATGCTGAAATTCTGAAGAGGGTGATCTAAGAGGTCCACATAACACAACTTAGAGAGCCTGACAGGAGTGGTAATATCAGCAGTCCTTTTTCCTGCCTTTCCTTCCAAAAAACATTTTGATTAAATCAAGCTGACCAAATGAATTGCAAGACAACAGAGAATTAGGGAAGCATAAAAAATGAGCAATGGCACAAATACCTTCAGGAATCACTTGCACATCACCATCATGTATTTCTGATACTTGTAAACAGACGTGATTTTATCTAAAGTGCTGTCACAGAACAAGACCCTTTGAAAAAGACTGTCCATCTAGAAGCTCTCTTTCTGACCTCTGAAAACACATTTATTTTATCACTGTGCTTATCAGAAACCACTGGAGACTCTGGCACCCCAGGCAAACCCAGATTAAGTTTCAGACTCCTCATGCAAATGTCAATATACATTAGTAATAAGCATTAAATACCAGATGTCTATTCTGCAAGGGCTCCATCAAATCTCTCCTCCAAGTAAGCTGTTAAAATCTATGTGTGCTCACTTGCGAAAGAAGAAATTTTGAAGACTGCACTTAAACTCATGCTTTTTTCCTTTGAGCACTGAAAGATTGTTCAGAACATTAATACATGGAGCAGCATCAAAGAATGTATCACAAATCTGAGAAGCAGGATGATAAAGTCATTGATATCAGTAAATGTCAGGGTCTTTTGTAATTCAAAGGATGATACAAAAGGCTCTTTGAAGTAGAAGGCTTTCACATTTAAATCAACAACTGCCCATGTGAATTCTTCCTCTGAAGGGAGTCTAAACAACAATTTATAAAAACTATGAACTGACTTGTTTTACCTGTATATGCTGGTACTATCAACCTTTAGTATTCTTCACTAGGCACCTAAAGTAATTTTTTCACTGGTAGCATGGTCTCCTTGCCCTCAAAAAAATTAATTCTAGAGTCTGCTGTGAGTGACATCTTATTTTACACATTCTTAGGAGTATTTTTCCCAGGAAGGCACTGCAATGTAGAAGACTAGTCAGAGTTCACTAACAGAAATTTCCCAAACAGAAATCTACTCCCTTCTCATTGTGTTCCACAATTCCAAAGTAATTTGAGATATTACCTGCTGTTGAAGCCCACTAGTTTTCAGGAAAACCATTGTTTTCCTAATTACCATCAACAGAATCAAGTAACATTACTACGTATTTATAGCTTTTCTTCGAACAGTATTGCCATTAGAAGCTAGACAATATGCAACTACATACATTAGTTGCAACTGTGCACCAATACTTCTTCCAGAATTGACAATAATCTTACCACCTCATTGTAGCCAGGAACTTACAAAGTTTAGTACTGAAGAGTTTATGGACTAGGCTGAGTATACGTCTCGCTTCAGTCTTCTGATTCACCTGAAATATGATATTAAAATTAGAGAAAAAAGTTGGTATCTCTCATACAAGTGTTCCAAGTACAAATGTTTCCCTTTTAAAATGAAATTAATTCTCAGAATAAAACATGAACATGTACACCAACACATTGTACAGCCTACATATACATTTATCATGGCAAATGCCAGACAGAATAATCCATAATCAATATGCAAAGTAATCATCAGACACTGACAAATAACAGAATTAGATTAAAAACTAGCCCCACTTACAAAAAAATGTGCTTTCCTTCTGTTTAAGTGATGTTTCAATTGAAAATGGAGCTTATTTTTTAAAGTTCTGTTGGGTTTATAGGGTTGAATTTAAATCTGCAACATTACTGGGTCCATAGTTTTTAGCTATCATGAGTGCAAAAATATGTTATTAAATAAAAAGGATTTGACCATTTGTTTATCATTTAAGAATCCAGCCTTTTAACTGCACGCAAAAACCCAGACTTTAACTTCATATGCTTTAAATTACTTACCGGTTCTTCTTTAACCACGAGGCACAAATCACCATCACTGCTACGAGTGCCAAACCCATTCAGTGAGGACCCAACCAAATAAAGTCTGCTCTCTGTAATAGAAGAAAAACAGAAAATAAACATGATGTGACACATAACAGCTTGAGAGGAAGGAAGAATTGCAAAGCTTAAGAACTTTCAAACTAGTATTAAGTAATCAAATTCAAAACATACGTGGAAAAATTAGCTGAATTTCTCTCTGAAGTTCTGTTCTGCAGAGTTCTTTTCTGTTCAAATCAGAGGCCTGTTGCCGACATGATTGAAACAACTCCAAAATCTGTTGACTTAACTGGACACACACATGTGAAAAGTAAAGATACAGAGAAGTGAACATTATTTCCTGTCAGAGATGCAATTACATGAAACACACACAGGGTTTTTTTATAATGCAAAACGTAGCATAACTGCACATGACCTACTCCACTGTCTGTTTTACTGCACTTAAATTTCATACTGAATAACTCCCCGGAAGAAATTTCTGCTAGAATTTTAAATATAATTTGTTCAGTTTGTCATAAAATGACAATCCACAGAAAATAATTTCTGCATCATCAGGATCTGCAGCCTCTCAGGGAATAATGTCCAAAGACATCATCTGCTGACTTTAACGTCAACAGTTTGCCTCCCAACAAAAGGGGAAAAAAATATCAAACAAAAAGAATTAAATTAGCTTTCCTTTTTATCCCACACAAACTATTAAAGAAGCAGTCCGATTATTGTGGCAAGGAGGTATTAACTGTTTTCCTTTCACAACACTGCTATATGCTATATCCAGCAGGTATGTTTATACTAAAAAAAAAAAACTTCTGTCACTTGGATACAGATAAAGTATCAAGACAGATTAGCCACATGGGCTTTTTCTATTTTTTTAAAGCAAGAAACAATTTCAAACTACACTATCCACCTAAAGAAGGCATTCTCTTCTGCATTTCAGAAGAGGTATGACCATAACTTTTATGCCCTCTCGAAAAGAGGTAGAGCATACCTTTACAGGCCAAATACTGTATTTATTTAGAATGCACTTCTCTCATATTACAATGATGGTGATTTTTTTTCCACCACAATTCTCTATCCTTCATATCCTGTGACAGACAGACATTCCTCCAGTTTTTACTTCCTGGAGCAGACATGTAGGTTTCCTGGCTTCAGTAGGGGAACCAAACACCACCAGCAAACAACACCTCCACTTTCCCCTGCCCCTGCTCCAAACTCAAGCACACACAAGGAGGTTATACAGAACCAAAGTGGCAGCTACATTTACTGATATTCCTTCTAATGACAGCTCAGCAATAGAGACCCTGTGACACTGTCAAAAGCTCTTGCAGAAATTTTTGTGGTCTCTCCCAGCACCTCTGGATTCTTCCTACTCAGACTGCAGAAGCAAAGCACAGGCACAGGAAGTTATTACCTCATCTTTTGCCACAGGGAGCCTGGTTTCTGTAGAGTCTGGAAATAAAGTATCTCGCAACGGAGGGACACATCTAGTTAAAGTTGGTGAGCCACGAGCATGGAATGGTGGAGACCGAATTGAAACTGGTACAGGCAAGGAGTGTCTACGTTCTTCTGGTAAAGGCACTGCTTGATTAAGTACAGTTGTGTCAGAATTCTGTGAATCAATCCGCTGCCGTTTGACATCACGTGAAATACTTTGTTCACTTTGTCTCCTACAGAGAGAGAGTGGAAGAGAGACAGCATGTGTAATTCCTCTAGTTCATAAGCTCCAACCCATGATTAAAATATAGTTCCTGCAAAGTTCAAATATCAATGCTTAATGACATACCTACTTTACTAAAAGCAAGTATTCTACAGAACAGGCATGCTCATCCTAGATATTATGTGAAACAAACCTGAAATGGGAAAAGAGACCACACAACTGCAGAAGTGCAGCTACCCTAGATCTGAATCAATGCAGTTTTAAGGTGAGTGTCTACATTCACCAATATAAATTCAAATGGCAGGTTTGGTTAAGCTGACTGCAAATCTCCCGACATGGGAACCTTCCATAATTGGTTAAGCTGACTGCAAATCTCCCGACATGGGAACCTTCCATAAAACACACTGCTCAAGAGGAAAACATGCATGCAGCATGAAATGAGGAACTTCTTTAGTTCATTATATAGTTGCATACTCAGCTACATTCATCTGAATTTCTCTTTCTGTGGGAACTGATGTAAAAAAGGAAGTTATACAAATTCAAGTGAGTTTAATTTTCTAAAAACCTAGAAAAAATTGGTCTCCATAAAATTCCTCTTAAAAAAGCCTTGAATTTAACACTTTGTATTTGAAAAATAAAGCATCACATAACTAAGAAATTCAAGAAAAACACCTAATGTGCCTAATGTGTCATGAAAAATGTGACAATTCCCATAAAACCTTGAGGCTCCACTCTTCAACAGGAAAAGAACATTGGTTGACACAAACCTGCTTACAGTTACACACAGACTACAATTTATTGTAGTGCTAAAATAAATCACTTAATTCACAGTTCTGCAAGGCCACAGCTGTTGGAAGATTACTAAGATTCTCAAAAACACGAATGCCTCACATGGCATGTTTAATAAAAAAAAGTGTTCAATATTGCAATTTCTAACATAACTCCAATTGCATAAGTAACTGATATTAGATGAGCTTCACTATGGATACATTATAACCAGAATTAAACATACACATACAAAGAACTTACTTTCTTCCTTGAAATGAGGGGAGGGCACCTGATGGAGACACTGGACTGACATTTCCATAAGTCACTGGTTGCAGTGTAGCTGGAGTAGCTGCAAGGTTCCCACTCAAAAGAGCTCTAGAAAGACTACAGTCCACAACTATTATTCAAAAGTTAACTAAGATGCTTTTTATGGGTTGATAGTTCTTGTTAAGTGAATACTAAACTGTGCAAGTCCTGCCATTTTTTTTCTTAGAAGTAATATATCTTTCTTTTCTATTCAAAATGAAAACACATTTCAGTATATAATACATATTTCAATTAGAAAATTGTCATTCGTGACAGCACACGTGTAAGAAGGGGTTAGCAAATAAAACTAACTTCAGGTACTGTTAAATTAAAAAACCTAAAGAACACTACAGTGTCTCCAAAAATAGACCTAAGAATACATGTTTTTCCACCTTCTTATCTCCCCACTGTTTCCCCCAACAAATAAATACAATCAAAGATATTTAATACTGAACTGTGGATTAACAATCAGTGCAATGGCATTTCATGCATTACATACATTGCAGGTGAGTGTTAAGACTTGCAGGTCACCAACAAAAATGGTACAGCTCTGGTTTATGTGTGACATCTTCATGCTTAAGTTCAATGCAGTTTAGTGTTAAAAACAATGAAAAACACCCTTCATAAACAGAAATACTTCTTTCAAACCCAATACCCACTATCAAATGTAACCATACTTACACTGCAGTTCGAAAATTAAATGGAGGAACAATAGCTTGCTGGTGAGAAAGAAGAGTAGGAGATATATTTACAGGAAGTATACTGAAGCAATTACTCTGTTGTTGATGTTTTGAATGGAAGGGTGGACGACCCAGGCTGGAAGAATTTGGGAACATGGTCCTTTCTACCTGAAGTGAACATGTATCCTTTTACCTATGCTAAAAAAAAAGAAGGAATGAAATTGAAATTAGGCAAAAAGAAACACCCATTACCTTTAAAACTCTTGGTTAAAAAATTTAAGTAATCTAGAACATACTTCCAGGAACTGCATAAGAGATGACTGTGGGGTAGCTTTTATTGCCTTTCAGGACAAGAAACTAATTAAAAATACTGTATACTCCAAAGTTTCACAATTAGTACTTAACTTTGTTTATGTTTAAAAGTGGATTTTTATTTGCTTCCTTCCATTTTAAATTTAATTTTAGAAAAATTACCTGTCACAAGACATAAGAGTTTTCACCTCCAGGAAAAGCAATGTATTAACAGTGGAATATGTTTCATACTTTAGACATTCTACAGTGAGGTGAAATATGAGCAGAAACACTTGACTACATCATAAGCACATGGAGATGCAGCTGATCATAAACTGTAAGTAAAGTTAGTATTTTTTATGACACAACATGCAAAAAAGCAGCCAACTGATGACAGCAACTGCAAATAATCTACTTATGCTTTAAGAATATCATACATATAGTAATATTTTACTGAGTGGCCTCTGTAATACAGAAATGTAGGTTTACTCTTGCTTAAACTTGATTCTGGCACAACTGGCTGTGTTTAACCTCCTCAGACAGCTTTGACTGTCAGTGTAGGCAGCAAACGAGTAACAAGGAGTTTATGTACTCAGGTTTGACTTTGTTCCTTACTTCCTGTGATGACAACCCAAACTAGTGAAAAGCCAGTAGTGCATACATGGCCATTGATGCCACAGCTCCAGGAAAGAGGTATCAAGATTAATGCTGTCACAGCTCTTACTCTTCCCCCCACCCCCCCTATCCTTCGGGGGGATGCGTAAGAGGAAGTATTAGATACTAATGGAAGTTATTATTTGGATGCTCACTTTCAATTCTGCTGAACAAAAGACAACGAACTGCAGGACAACTAAGTCACTTGACATTTACATTTAATCTGAACGATTACTTATGTGCTGCCTACACTTTTCCGCTTCTAGTAGACAGAGCAACTCTCAACACTATGCCTCACTCCTCTCTGAGCAAACCCAGGCACTCCCCGAAGCACGCACCGTATACACAGGTAGTTGACGCGTACAATTCGACAGCAACAGGACCGTGCAGAGGAAACGTTCCTTTCACGTTCCGTTCAACCTTCGAAGCAGTGAACACTGGGAGGAGAAGCAGCGGAGGCGTTACCTTCCCCAAACCCAGACACAGTAGCGGCAGCGGTACGGTCCAGCTCGGCCGGAATGCCGGGCTCTGCTCCAGGGCTCCCCTACCTCACAGCGCCCGCCGGCCCGTGTGTCCCCGGGGCCTTTGCCCACCTGCGCCACCCCCGCGGCCCGGCCCGGCCCGGCCCGGCCCCGCACACTCAGCACGTCTGGGCGTGCAGAGCCGAGCGCGGCCGGCAGAAGCACCAGCTGCGGCACCAGAGCGCTGCCCGGACCCCCGGGAGGCGTCAGGAACCCGCCGGGATACCGCGGGAAGGGGCCGGGATCCGGCCGGAAGGGACCGGGATCCGGCAGGAAGGGGAAGGAGCTGGGATGCCGTAGGAAAAGGCCGGGATGGGGCAGGAACGGGAAGAGGCCGGGGTGCCGCAGGAAAAGGCCGGGATGAGGCAGGAACGGGAAGAGGCCGGGGTGCCGCAGGAAGTCACGCGCCCCTTTCCGGCGCCGCCCGCGCGCACGCCCCCTAGCGGCGCAGCGGGGCGAGCCCGTGCGCATGCGCGGGGGGCTGACGCTCCCTGNCCCTCGCTGCAGGCAGAGACCAACCTCCACCTCACTACCAGCTCCTTTCAGGTCCTTTCAAACCTTTCAAGGTTTCCCTTAAACCTCCTCTTACTGAGACTGAACAGCCCCAGCTCCCTCACCATTCCCCATAAGACATGTTTTCGCACAAGCCTTGTTGCCCTTCTCTGGACACGCTCCAGCACTACCATGTCTTTTTAATACGATTCCTTCTTCCTTGCAGTTACTGTAGGTGAGCTCTTGGCATGAGCAGTTACTGGAACTGAGTTTGTGCACAAGAGCACACTCTGTTGAAGCTCCTGCCTCAGAGGGAAGGGGTAAGCTGAGGCCTTGCTTAACCTCAAGCTTCTTTCTTGAAGGCTGGCTCAGCTGAGAGCAGGCAACAGCTGGGGTTGTTGTGGCTTAAGACTGGCTACCCACAGGTAGATTTACTGGATATGAAAGAGACAAAACATAGGGGCTCAGTGAAGTGGGGCTCCAAATGGACTGTCAAGGGAAGGTTTGGGCTGCAAGAGGACTTTATCATCTTAGCTTTGGTATGGGATCCTTATTTTAAGGGTCAGCCCATGGTTATAGTTAATGTTACATTTATGAGAGACAAAACCTAGTGCCATACATGGAACAAAGCTGCAAAACAAAGTGCATCCACAAAGACATTTCCCTTAAGAAATTTTTATTTAGGCATTTTGACTATTAGCCAAAGCTTGTGGCATCAGTTAAGTCTAGGTTTAGAGCTCAGAGAGAGACAAAATCTATGGGTCTAGGTGAAATGGCACTGCAGAGAAGCTGCCAAGGGAGAGTTTGGACTGCAGACAGCATGTTCTGGGCAATTTTAGAGTTAGAAGAGAGACAGTTCCTGAGTGTCTAGGTGTGGTGGGTCTGCAGAGGGACTGCCTAGGAAGGGTTCCGCAGAAGAGTAACTCTCAAAGACTTGAATCAGGGCCATGTTTGGGTTTACTTGGGGTTAAGGCCCTAGGCACATTTAGGGCAAGGAAAGGACAGTTCCCAAAGGTCTGTCTGGAGTGGGGCTGCTGAGGGAAGGTCTGGACTGCAGAAGGAATTCTCTAAGAAATTTTTTATTTGGACCACATTTGGGTCTGTCTGGTGTTAAAACTCTTCTAGCACTGAGGTTCAAAGAGAGACAAAACCTAGAGACCTAGGTGAAGTGGGGCTGCAGGCAGGCTGCCAAGGGAAGGTGTGGGCTGCCAAACCAGTTCTCTCCTGGAACTTTTTCATTTTTGCCACAGTTGGGGTTTTCAGTGTTTAAGGTCTACCTTAAAGGCTACCTGGCCATAGTTAGGGTTACAAAAGAGGCAAAGCTGAAGGGTTCTGTTGTGATGGGGCTTCAGAAAGACTACTAAGGTCAGGTTGGGGCTTCACATAGAACTCCCCTTAGAGCCTTTCCATCCTGCGTGTGGTTTGGGGTCTTTGTGTAAGCTCAGCCAACATTTAACATAGGGATAAGGGATATGGTTTATAAAGGATACAAAATCCTGGTGTCACATGGGAGTTGATAAGGATTTGAATTGGGACACGTTAAGATGAAAGAAGAGTTGTCCGCTGTGGAGTTCAGTCACACGATAGCTTAAACAGAGAACAAATAGCGCAATAGATCTTTAGTTTCCTGAGAATCCCACTAGTGTCCAGTTAAGCAGAACTTGGATTTTGGTCTGTGTGCTGGTTTTGGCTGGGGTAGAGTTAATTTTCTTCACAGTGGCTTGTATAGGGCAGTGTTTTTGTACTGAAAACACTGATAATATAGAGATGTTTTTGTTATTGCTAAGCAGCACTTAGGCAGAACCAAGGCCTTTTCTGCTTTCTGTACTTCCACATTGGAGAGGAGGCTGGGGGTGTGTGGGAG
>WBMV01009162.1:0-14905 GCA_013396655.1 Campylorhamphus procurvoides
CCTTCCCAAACCTTCCCCCTTCCCTTCCCTCCTTAACTGTAGACCTGTGTAGGAGCAATTTTTTCTTTTTCCCTCGTCCCAGAAACAAGACTACAAAGACATTTTTGAGGAGAGAACTGGAAGGCAAAAAAACCCAAAAAACAAACCAAACAAAAAAAACCCCAAACCCACCACTCCTATTCAGGCTGTCTTTCCTGCACAGTGAAGGAATAGAAAATGAATGGAATTTCACTGTGAGCAAACAATGACAGTTACACAACAGCTCACAACTTGCCAATTTTGTGAAGAGCAAGCCTGAGAATTAAGAGCTGTTTTTGTTAGAAATTCCCGCTGTGGTTTGAGCCTCCCACTGAGCTAGGACTGCATTACAATCTGTCTGATCATGTTCTGGCATGGTGTGTGTCTTCTCTTCATAAATAACTCACTAGCTCTTGCCATATGGAGGTTGCAGAAAGATGTAATGAAAAGAACCCCACAAAAATTAGACTTATAAAACACTGAAATACTACAATTTCATATGTGAAGTCATCTTTAATATCTAGGTATTTTATTTTTTAAAGGCATAATAATTTTTGATAGTATAATTAAAAACTACTAGTAAGGGTATTATCTTCCTGTAAGAATTAATAGAAAGCACTTTCAGTGTTTTCACTGTTGTCTTGTCTTTCCTTTTTTGTTCTTTTCCATTAAAATGCATTTACTCCTACATAAGTTAATGCATTATCCAGAGAGAAACAAAAAATAGATTCCTTGTGCCTGTATTACTTTAATTTGTATTGCACCACATAAATGAATTGCACTTTATAGATAAATTAAATTACAGTTTCCTTTCTCCAGGGTGTTTTCAGTCTCAACACAATAGCAAATGCTGTTGGCCTTTTTCCTGAATTCAGCACCAGTGGATCACCCTGCATGACTGAAGCCATTGTACTTTGATACTGTTTAATGACAAAAAGTAAGGACAACCTTACTTGATCTATTTTTCTGAGACTCACATAGAAACAAAGCATCAGTACAAAAAAAAATCACAACGATTTCTTGCAGTTTTCATTTCAAGTAAAGGTTCCCCAGTCAATGGAAGGTTGCTTCACCACAGTTATATAAAAACTGTTCACTTAATTCCACCTAGGCAACCTTCTCCTTGAGCTCCTCAGGGACATCAGAGTTCCTTACATCCTTTCATAAGACAGAAAAAGGAAAAAAATAATCTCTCTCAATTTCAGTCATCTCAAAATTTAACAGTCGTCCAAGATAAAATTTTCTACAGGCTTTCTAATAGCCAAAGAGAAAAATGTATTTCCTGGTGCCCTGGTGCCTGTGTTAAAAAAAGCCACATTGACAGAGTTTCTAGAGTATGCTTTCTGAATTCAAAGGTTGTTTCTTGATAGAAATTATCACACATTTCAGTATAAGATTTGTCTCCTTTTTTGGAATTTAATTAAGGATGAGGAACACTACTTTTTTTGTACAGTTATACTTCTTTTATCATACCCTTATGACAGCAATGCTGAATGTCTACATTTGTGTTAAAGAGCATAAAGATTCTCCTTTAATTTCTTTTGTTCTTGAATCAGATAATGATAATTGTTGTCCCTCTTTGTTTTCTGCTATGAACTACATGGCCCAAACTGAAATACTGTTACCTCTGGCAGATGAGTCTGGTAAGGAAATTATTTTGTGTAAGTTTCTTGAAACTTTTTTTGGTGCCACATTCTCTTCCGAGTGTTAGGAACAGTACACTCCAGTTTAAAAATAAACCGGTGATTCATTTTAAGTACAAGAGAAGGTGAGGCTACCAGAGATTTTATTTGATTACCATTATCTTGAATCCTACCAATCTGGATGAGTCACTATTCCCTTTTACTCTTCTCCTGCTTTTTTCATAATGTAAGTACAAGCATCAGGACATTGTATGAAAAACCATCTTCTGTAGGCTGCTTATTTAAATGATTTTTATTTTTTAAGAAAAATTAACCATGTAATTGCGCAATTTTCTGAATCAGGTTGGAGATGAGCATTTCTATTGTTTCACTTAACAGAACTTTATTCTCTTGCCCCTATTACCTCTTTCTTCATAGTTGTTAAATTAAAGACAATAAGTGCATTGTAAATTATTCCCACTGCATTTGGTCTGTTTATTTACTATTATTCTTATATTGCATATGACTAAAAAAGGCCACTTATTTGTGTCAAATCTGGTACTTTTCTCTTCCACATAAATCAGAACAATAAAATTGTGTATTTTCTTCCCCCACAAACCTTGCTTGATATATCTTTAGATTACCACAGCAATAACAGTGCTTAAGATGCAGACTTTTTTGGCACTTTTATTATAGAACAGTGCTTTGAGACAAAATTTCAACATGTCATTCCCACTGTTTTGTGTATTTTGAATTCACTACAATTCTAAAAGTAAAATGTCATCCAGACTTCATCACATTCAATGATATGAGTGGGGTAGGATTTTTCAGTACATATTAATAGAATGGTCTCTGACATGGTGTTTAAAGGTAAGATTCACCCAGGTTTTTCCTTCCTGTTCTTCTCCCTCTCTTTCAATATTTTATTTTTTTTTTTTTTACAAAATGTCTCTCAAATCAATTTTTATTAGAAATAATTAAAAAAGGCAGGGAAAAACATAGTGTCCCCTAGGTACTGCAAACTGCACAGTAATAGAGCAGGTGACAGTGAGAAAGTGCAGGGGACAGAGAGAAAGCGCATGCCAGGGAAAGATGTTTGTATTCTTCGATCCTTTTACAGAGAATTAGAAACAAAGTTGCCATGATGTTGACATACCTTTTTATTTAGAAAAGCATGTTTGTTCTCCACTGGATAATTTCTGAAAGATACTAGTAACAAAAACCACAGCAAACGTTAACCAAACTAAGGTCAGCATTTCAGGATTTAGTCTTCTCCCTGTCTCTCACACACATTAAGTAACCCATTTATTCATTTTTTTATTTTTCTCAAGTATGAGCCAGGCAGCAAAAGCCTCAAAAAAACAGAACATGTAGTATTTAAAAACAGTGTACTTGCAATTGGCTTAATATGTATGTTAAGATCTTTATTGTGTTTAAAGATGTTGGGCAATATGGGACTTGGGCATGCTACTGCTCCTGTGGCCACTGCCCATTGTGACAATTTGGAGAAGATGCTTAGATTTGCAGCATAAGAAATTGATGTAGCAAGACAGACCCAGTCACTTCTAGTAAGTCACCAAACTGGGATTAATTTACTGGACAAAAAAACCCAAACGAAACAACACATTCAGTACTACTACTTTATCACTCTTAAAATTAGAATAAAAGTAGGAAGAACAGTCTCTTCCATAGAGTTCCAAAGTGTTTCCTTTTACGGAGAACTGTTTCATGTCATCAGTCTCTGAGTTAATAAAAAAATATGCAATCTTTACAAATTATAATATATATACATAAAGTAGTTGAGCAATGAATTCATGGAAAACATGCAATATTATGAGAAATTTGAAATAATTTTAATTAATTTGCAGTCCAGTTTTCAATTATGACTGCCGATTCTGCCAAAGCAAGCATACAATTCAATGCATGCCAGGAATATTTCAAGTAATGATCTTCCCAACTCATAAATACACCAGGTGTCCCAAAAGAGAATCCTCTATCAGCCATTTGAGCTTGAACTACAAATTCTTGAGGAAAGCCGGCGACAGCGTGGTGGAACGCTCCCCCTTCCCCGCCATGTGGTCCCCGAGATGTCCCAGGAAAGAGACACACAGAGACCGCAGGAAGGGAAAGCAGAGAGAGAGTTTACTCACACGGTCAGTTGTATTTAAAGGGCTTTAGGGAATTTTGGCTACAACCAATAGAAATCGAGGGCTAACAACCATTGGGGAAAGTGTTAACAAAGGACCACTAATGAGGGGGTTTCACATAGTCTGGCCAAGGCAAATTCCTGCATACTAATCTAGGAAGATAAGAGTTTTCCCAAGGGGTCTTGGGAAGAAGAATGGCAACTCAAGAGAAAAAAAAAGGCAAAGAATCCATTTTACAATACAGTAAAAGCCTCAGTTTTTAAGGCATTTATGGTTGGTTTCTTCATTTTCTTCACAGGCCCACTGCCACAAAAGCCAGTATATTTTCACAGTTATTTACATCTTGGGCTAACAGTAGAAGGATTTCCTGAAAGATTTATGGCAACTACCCCATAATTCCTGCACCCTGTTTCTACTTATGAAAGAAGTGAACTGGCTATCTCATTCTTTTCTGCTGCTGGACACATCATAAAAATTTAAGTTAGAATGTCCAGTTCTCAAATCACGTACAATAGAAATCCCAAAAATGCTTTAATAATGAGAGAATCAGCTGGTGAACTGGAAGACTTGAGGAGTGCAGCAGAGCAAAACAAGAAACTGAAACAGGTGCCAGGTGAATGTTTTGGTGATGTGTGAAGCATTATCTCCAAGACAGACCATAGTACAATTTACCTGCAAGGCAGAGGTTTAAGAGAACGTCTGAGAGATCTGGGCAATTGAGATTTGCATTACTGAAACAATTACTTAACTGATCAGCAGTTCTATAAATCCGATGCTTTTTTCTGACTATCAGTGGTTAGGATCAAAGGGTTTCTTTCCTGTACACTGTCCTCTTTCATATACTGCAAATAAAAATGCTCCCTTCTACTTTTTCATTATAACCTTGCTGTATATACATGTGTCATATCTTGCCATTTAATTTGCTTGCCACATTTGCTTGTTTTGCTAAATTTATGATTAAGCAAACCTGTAGCAATCAAATCACTAAGTTCATGAAATGCAAGAAAGAAACAAATGCTATTCTGCACATAGGCAATACAACAATTACATAACTTTCTCAATGACTTATTGAGATGCTTCTGTATACCATTTTTCTGCAAATATTTGGACTATCAGAGTTTGAACTATATAGATACAAGTACTCATACCTATAAAAGACATCAGTGGATAATCAGGATTGGATAGTCATAAAGATAATTTGGACCAGACAGTGGTCTGTATCATATAGAGAATCACCTTCAAAACTTCGTGTCATCAGAAGTTTTGCTACCTTCTTCCTTGTTGACCCTTGCAAATCAATAAATCTATCAAATAAAAGAGCTAGTAAGGAATTCCAAAGCATTTCGTCGTTCACTTCTGGACAAGATGAAAATGGACTGTTTAATCCAGCTCTTTTTTTTTTGTATTTCAGTTTGTGGTCCAGGGCATTTTTTCCTTCCCCCATCATAGAAACATAACAGTCTGTGTTCATTTCAGAGAGAGAAAACTTTTAAAGTTTTATAAACTGATACCTCAACAACCAAACACTATCAAAGTAAATAGTTTCTAAGAGACCTATGAAACACAATTGTCTTTTTAAAAAGGCATGCTGCTTAATTCTTGTAATTTCCTCATTTTCTACTGTAGTGATTTTAAATAACTTTCAATCCAGACTACTCAGGGTGCTTTTGATTGAGCTACTAAGCATTTTATAAATTAAATATGCAGAAAATGTTTGGAATTTTTACTTCCTTCCAGATCTTCTGAAAAACAGCTGTTTAAAAAATTATGTATATCTTAATATTTTTGGACACAATTCTATTGTGTGGTTCTGTGAGAAGCATCTCAATTAATTACTCTATCTTGCTCAAGATTAACTTGAGAACAGCCTCCTTTTTTTGTCTGCTCCTATAAGAGTTTCTAAAAGTGCTACGACATCATTTTATCCTGATTTTCCATATCATATAAATGAAGATTTTGTGAAGTGAATAACATGACCATGTTAGATTTTTATGGCTTTTTCAAATGTTATGTTTCAGCTCTTGCAATTCATCTTTCCCTGTTCAATCAATAAAAACAAAACTTAATTTTCTTCACAGCAGACTGTGTTTTGTATTCAGATGACTCAGAGGTATCCAGTTGACCATAAATGGAATATATGTAATCAGATGTAAGCATATATGATGCAAACACTAGATGACTTTCACCACATGATTTAGTAAACAAACAGGATCTGACATTTGTTCAAGTCACCAACACCTTTTATAAATAAAATTTGGCATGACACCAGATTTTAAGACATATTTTCTCATTTTCTATTGGGAACCAGGGATGACCAATATTTTTTACTACAGCAGATCCTAGAGAACAAATTCTTCACTGAAAACATTGTTGAAAATCACTTTTTCCCCTACCTATAAAGACAATTTCTATGTTCTAATTTTACAAGCCTCTTTTAAGATGCTTTACAAATAATTAACTATAAAAAATGCAAGACACTTATTTAGCTTATTCCCTCTTTGAGCTGTCCAAATGTCTTGTTCTAATTTTAAAGTGCAAATTTCAAATGCAATTTTCCCATCTGTTTAATTGGGACCTTAACCACTACCTGTAATTAGGTGGTTTATTTTAGACTCATAATCCTTACCTGTCTCATCAAATCTGATGAAACAACTCCACTGTCTGAGTTACAATTTAGCGTTCCTATGAAATTCACAATATTCCCGGTTCAAAGGCCAAACTATTAAGTTTGAACCTAAACAAAGATTCAGGACTGATCTACATATCAGTAAGTTTTGTCTTTTGACGAGGTGCTTCTCAGTTCCAGAAAATCATTTTCATCATCTTACACAAAGAAAAGCCCACAGATACGCACAGCATATATGCATGGAGATCTTCTCAGTACAGGCCCTCCGCCCCCCTCAAATTTCTTAATCTAGTCATTGTTTCTATTTTAGATTACAAAGCTTTGTTCAGAAAGTCAAGCTGATGGGGATTTTGTTGCATGCTGAAGTTCTAACAGTTTAACCCAGCTCTAATTGCTAATGCACCATTCTCTGTCCTCTCTACTAATACACATGCAGCTCTGAAGTCAGTTTTCCTACCCTAGTGAACAGTATTTTGAGAGACTACTCTTTTCAAACAGCAATAAAAATATTATTTGAAACTGGGAAGTCAAGTTTCCTTTATTTATACCCAGTTCTTATGGCAACACATGGATAGGATCAAATAGTACCGTCAAAGAAAGATGTTGATGTTTGATGACTTTTGATACTGCTGCCCATACCAAGACAATAAACGAATGCCATCAATATCATCTACTCTTACTTCTTTAGCAATTACTTCAATAAAACCATATCCATGCTGTGAAGCATCAGCAAGAACTGCTAGTACCAACTAGTAAGCCTATTTGGTGAGGATAAACTGTTCTCAAGGATGGTTAGCACTAACAACAACAGAACCTCAATATGCATTTTATAAACTTTTCAATGGATGAAACTAATAAAGATTAAAGAAAAGCATAAGAAAGCAGCAGCTCAGACCAGGTATACATTTACTAGGCAAAGATCAGCAATCAAGTAATCCAGTTAAGCAGTAAACACCCTCCCAAGCCACGCATCCAATTCTCAGAATGTTTGCAAAATTCCCAAAACATCACTTCTTTCAAGGATGACAAGGTATTTCTAATGCACCTGTTCCTCAATACTAACAACAATCAAGGAATGGTGACACCTTAAACACAATGCTTAAGGCAGGTTGGCAAAAAATATATTAGCTTCCAGACCCTCTTTCTCTTCCCAATACTCTTCCCAACACAAACTCTGGTTACAGAAACTGCTTCTGATCTCATTTACTCCAGGCTGACAGTAGTGTAAGTACAATCCCCATGCCTGTGACAGTATTCTCGCTTGATATCAGTGAAGCGGGATAAGACTAAAACCTCTCTTTGCTCTTGAATTCAATGTGAAGACTGTTGAGAATAAATAAGCTGTCTCTTCTATGCAGGCTAATTTACTAAGGTGTTACAGGTGACATTATAAGCTCTATCAACACATACTTTCTTTAGCAATGCTGACTAAATTCCCTCTCAATCGCATAAAACATTTATGAAGACTAATTAAAAGCATCAGCAGCAAGGATATCAGAACTACATCTTATTATGTTGTTAGAGATTTTCCTTCAGTATGACAGCAGTGTTCCTTATTGTCTCTAAAGAGAATTTTTCTCTTTAAACTGAAGTTTATTTTTGCTGCACTGAAAAATAAACCTGAGAGGTAAAACAAGCTGGAAGGGGACAGCTTTTCAAACCTTCCTCACTTGGAAAGGAAATGTTCCTCTCATCTTGATACATCAGATTCTCTCTCCAAGGATATTTGCTCCCCTCAACCTCAAAAATGACCCACAAATTGACCTGCATTTTCCTACTTTATTTAGAGGACTGTTAGCAAACTACTGATACATTCCACGTTGCTGTTTCTTTTCTTGATATCAAATCTAATTCTTAGTAGAAATCCATGCTTTATTTGTAATGGTGATCCATTGGCTAGAGTAAAAATATAGATGCATAAATTTCTCATCCTATACTGAAACCCCCTGTTATGTCTGCAAAAAGATCAAGGCAGAATAAACATTTTGTATTGCAAGTATGTTTTCTGGTTATCATTTAATAACTATCACATTGCCTCTTTCACTCTTGGTTAGCCAGGAAAGATGTTTCCCTTAAATGTTACCACAATTTCTCTTTCTTAACACTTGTGTTATCCTCTTATCTGCACTATTTCTTTCCCTGATTTTAATATTTTTCTTTATGTTCCTCTGCAGCTCTTTCATCACCTTCATTTACAATAGGTCCCACCACTAATAATTTGCCTTGTTCTGTTTACTGAAATGCAGTCTGTGATGCAACTCGCGCCAGCCTTTTACATGCCATCAGAGAAATCTTGAAGCAAGATGTAACTTAATGAAACTAGACATCTTTTCCCTGTAAGGGTCTTCCAGGATTTCCTTCAGGCTGAGTCACTAGGAAAATGTATTTACTAGTTAATCTTTAGTTTTCCTTGGAAAGTTCAGTTGGAGTGCAACAGCTAGAAACTTTCTATTTCCTAATGTACACTTTGATTCTGAAAAACTGACAACTAAAAAAAATACAATAAAACAGCTCAATCGAGCCTTGCAACTGGAAAGATGACATCACTGAACTGTGCTATTTTGAAGGAACTTACCACCTCAGTTTAAAAGCTAATCCATGCTATATGGTACTTTACATTTGTTGCTTGCTGTCCCTTGCATGACACTGCTTCATAGGTACATAGCAATGCTCTTACCTTCAGGACTACACAAAACATCTATCTCAAAATTGAGAGCTTTTCAAAGTTTCAACTTGGAATAAAGTTCAAGCCTGAAAGCCATATTGTATTGGTTGCATTGAAGAAAAATAATCTACTTCATTTCAGGAAAACCCACATGAAATATAATTACATGCAGTTCAGGGTAATGCACACAGTTGAAGACTTGATGGGACATTACCTTACCTTTTGTGCTATTTCTTACAGGCTGAGATTGTATACTAGGGTACTGCATCTTATGAAAGGGGTAGGAAGGATGAAACTGGGGACTACTGAGCTATCAGCCTCACCTCTGTGCCTGGAACAAATCTTCCTAGAAGCTCTGCTAAGGCAATGGAGATCAGCAAAGAGATTTGGCATAGCTAGCACAACTTCATCAAGGGCAAGTCCTGCCTGTCCAACCTGGTGGACTTCTGTGATGGAGTGACATCAGTGCACAAGAGAAGGGATATGGGTGTCATCTATCTGGACTTCTGGAAAGCCTTTGACACAGTCTCCCACAATATCTGTCTCTCTAAATTGAAGAGAAGATTTTATGAGTAAGAAATTGATGGGTGGTTGCATTCAGAGAGTAGTGGTCAATGGCTCAGTGTCTAGATAGAGGTCAGTGATGAGTAGTGTCCCTAAGGGACCAGTATTCTTTAATATCTTCATCAGTGACACNTGACACAGACAGAGGGATCAAATGCATCCTCAACATTGGATGCACTTGGACCCATCGCAAATTTGGGTGTGACATGAAGAGGCAAGAGGTGTGGTTGGTACACCCAGGGATGGGATCAGCTGAAATGCTATCCACAGGAACCTGCACAAGCTCAAGGCATGAGCCCACAACTTCATGAGGTTCAACATCTCATGTTGAACATCTCATAAGGTTCAACAAGGCCAAGAGCAAGGTGCTGCACGTGGGTCAGAGCAACTCTCTGTATCAATACAGGTTGAGGGATGAGGGGATTAAGAGCCACCCTACCAAGAAGAATTTGGGGATACCAGTGGATGAAAAACTGGACATCAGCCAGCGGTGTGTTCATGCAGCCCAGAAAGCCCAATATATTGTGGGCTGTATCAAAAGAAATGCGGCCAGCAGGTCAATGGAGGTGATTCTCCTGCTCTGCTTCACTCTAGTGAGATCTCACATGGAGTACTGCATCTAGCTCTGGGGTCCTCAGGACAAGAAAGACATGGTTCTTTTGTAGCAGACCCAGAGTGGGGACACAAAAGTGGTCAGAGGGCTGGAGCACTTCTANCTCCCACAATATCTGTCTCTCTAAATTGAAGAGAAGATTTTATGAGTAAGAAATTGATGGGTGGTTGCATTCAGAGAGTAGTGGTCAATGGCTCAGTGTCTAGATAGAGGTCAGTGATGAGTAGTGTCCCTAAGGGACCAGTATTCTTTAATATCTTCATCAGTGACACNCATCTACCTGGATTTCTGTAAGGACTTTGACATGGTTCCCCACAACATCCTTCTCTATAAATTGGAGAGACATGGATTTGATGGATGGACTGTTTGATGGATGAGAAATTTATTGGACAGCCACATCTGGAGTGTAATAGGCAATGTCCAGACGGAGATCAGTAACAACTGGTGTCTCTCAGGGGTCCTTATTGGCACCAATGCCATTTAATATCTTCATCAGTGACACAGACAGAGGGATCAAATGCATCCTCAACATTGGATGCACTTGGACCCATCGCAAATTTGGGTGTGACATGAAGAGGCAAGAGGTGTGGTTGGTACACCCAGGGATGGGATCAGCTGAAATGCTATCCACAGGAACCTGCACAAGCTCAAGGCATGAGCCCACAACTTCATGAGGTTCAACATCTCATGTTGAACATCTCATAAGGTTCAACAAGGCCAAGAGCAAGGTGCTGCACGTGGGTCAGAGCAACTCTCTGTATCAATACAGGTTGAGGGATGAGGGGATTAAGAGCCACCCTACCAAGAAGAATTTGGGGATACCAGTGGATGAAAAACTGGACATCAGCCAGCGGTGTGTTCATGCAGCCCAGAAAGCCCAATATATTGTGGGCTGTATCAAAAGAAATGCGGCCAGCAGGTCAATGGAGGTGATTCTCCTGCTCTGCTTCACTCTAGTGAGATCTCACATGGAGTACTGCATCTAGCTCTGGGGTCCTCAGGACAAGAAAGACATGGTTCTTTTGTAGCAGACCCAGAGTGGGGACACAAAAGTGGTCAGAGGGCTGGAGCACTTCTACTATGAGGAAAGGCTGAGAGAGGTGAGGTTGTTCAGCTTGGAGAAAAGGCAGCTCCAGGGAGACTTTACTGCAGCCTTCCAATAGTTAAAGAGGGTCAAAGAAAGATGGGGACAATCTTTTCAGTAGGGTCTGTAGTGATAGGACAATAGGGAATGGTTTAAAAGAGGCTAGATTTAGACTAGGTATATGAAATAACTTTTTTATGATAACAGAGGTGACACACTGAAAGAGGTTGCCTGGACAGCTGGTGGATTTCCAATGCCTGGAAAAATTCAAGGTCAGGTTGGATGGTGCTCTAAGCAGACCAGTACAGATGAAGCTGTCTCTGCATATCTCAGGGAGTTGGACTAGATGATCTTTAAAGATCCTTCCCCACCCAAAGTGTTCTATTCTTCTATAATTTAAGAGAAAATAAAGCACTAAAAACAATTAACTAAATTCGAGCCTTTTTGTATATCATTCATTAAAACCCAGAGAAAATAATTCCCCTTAATATCCACACAAGCAGCAGAGCTGCTTGAATACTTTTGACTTCAAAAACATGGATTCAGCGTCCCAAGTTGCAAGCGGAATGGTAGGCACCAACAGTTTTTATTTACCTTGTGAGGTATTTTTCTAGGGCCCTTTTCCTGTGCAGGTTGAACAAAGTGCAAAATTACTGTCAGCTGATAGTTCACAAGCACTGACACTTTCTCATATCTATGGAGACCTGATACCATTAACTAAACCTAGGGCTTTAATCAAAAGGAACAGAATAATACTTATCACTATTCTATTGTTGCTGTTTAAAATACCATGTCCTTCATAGGCATTCAGCTAGCAAAAAATCACTGAGAACTGTACAACTACTCACAACTTCTCTTATTATTTCTCCATTTTCACTTTTCATCTTCACGCTTTCTAGTGTGATCCTATCACACAACTAAAGTTTGTCTATATTTATTTTCCTTTCCCAATCCATTCTTTCTGTCATTACCTTTAACCTAAGAACATCAAAATGGTGTTTAAACATTGTCCAAGGAATCTGAAACTCAGTAAATACTCTTCTAATTTGTCAGCATGATACAGACCACCAATCCTTATGCAGGTACACATGCATGTATTTTCCCGTATACAACACAGGCATATGAAAAAACTGAAAAAAGGCAAATAAACAAAATTGAGAACTATAATACGGCAATCACTGCAACACTTGAAGAAGCAGGTGGTATTAAGGATGACCGTAATCTAATTTACTGGTCATCAAAAGCTCAAGCTTTATGTTACCTTATGCACTGTTTCTCAGGTGTGCAAAGTCCTGGTCCACTTCCACACAGGTGGAAGAGTTTCAGCACTCAAAGTAAAGTTTTATGGGCATATTAGCAGTGGGTATATGTCACAGGTGGGACTGGAAGGCTTAGACAAAATTTATTAAAGAAGCCTTGCTATTGAATCACGAGGTGCACAAAGTATCCAATCTTAGCCTCAGATTTTGTCAACAGTCTACATTTAAGGAATTATAGGGATGTGACTGAGCTACTTTTGTCCTGAAAGTTTTAATGATGGCAAACAGAGTATTTATATAAAATAAATAATTTGTTATTAAAAATGATCAGGCAAATGAAGAGACAAGTGAATAAATGAAAGATCTTAATCAGAATGATTTACTACACAATATAAAGGCCAAAACTCCTAGTAATTCAGTGTAAGATAGGATAGGGCACTATATTGCAGCAATTATTGAAGTAATTATATTAAAGCTAAACAAAAGAAACAATTACTGTGTAGCGATTTGATGTAACTCATACCAATCTCATGGGGAGATCTCTTTTGCTCAACCTCAAGGAGTTTTCCTGGGGGGGTTGCCCCCAGCCCAAGGGAGGAACCACCATGCATACATCCCAAGAGAGGTTATGATAGAAGAACCTGACTGTATGAAAGGGGACTGGGCTTTATATTATAAAGTGATTGGCTGACAGTCATTGGACTCCATTGGTTACCTCACCATAACGGTATTAACTTAGGCTTGAATCCAGACTGCTTTCAACATTTTGTGGCTTGTCCTGATGCCCCTCTAGCTCACCACTGATGAATTTGCAAATAAGGCATTGTCTTGGTCACATTCCAAGGGGTGATGTCCTGCCACAGTATATCTATAGATTTCCAAAGCAGAAAAATTAAGAAGTAATTTCATAAACAGACATTAACATATTTCTTTCAAAGCAAAAGTAGTTTGGTCACATATTACATGCAATTACTATGACGCTCTAGTCAATCTCTCCTTGGAAATGGCTTAGCACATTTCTGCTGATTACCAGTCACAACAAAAGCACAGTAATACTGAGATTTCTTCTGCAGTGCTTTGCTGTTTCTTTTCTAAGTGTTTTAAGTAAGGAGTTATCTTACCTTTAGATTTTTAAAAGTTCTGAAAATAATTATTACAATTATTGCTATCCATTGTTTGCTGAACTTCAAATTCAGGGCCAATACTCAAAGCTGAACTGGTATTAATAGAACATTGGGCCATAAATGAAAGCATCACAACCAACCAAGTCAAAGTGCAAAATATACCCAGAGGTCCGCAGTGGTATGTACTGGTAATCTCAACATGACTACTTACCTGCAGATACCAACATGTGTGGTTATGTGAAGGAGAATAGAGAATTGATGAGAATTTCAGATTAATTGATTTCACCAGATGCTGTGAAATGCCATCAGTATAGAGTCCTTGCATTGTATTTCTTTTCTCTTACTGAAAATTGTTTATGTAAAAGTTTATAGCACACAATCTGGTTACTTTAAGCTGAATCTATGAGCTGTCAGAACTACTCACACACTATGCATTCCCATAGTCTGCATTTCTTACTCCTTAAAATCCAACAACCTAACAACACTAGGATGTAGTGAACAACATTTTTATTACCAGGTCTTCATTTAACAGTGCTTCTGAGCAAACGCTAACTTCCTTCTGTGCTGCAGCCACCTCTTTTACATACTGGTAACAAGGCCCACATGAACACTGGAGGGCTGTGCAGTCACACCTGGCACTTAAACCTCACCTTCCTGGTCAGGAAATGTCCGGGACTGCGGTATTCAGACAGAGGAGGGCTCCGTAGCCCAAGTCTGTCTGCCCACCTGTGTCCTCCAGCACAAGAAAGACATTACTCTGCTGGGCTGAGTGCAGAGGAGGGCCTTTAAGTTGGTGCCAGGGCTGGAGCAACTCTCCTAGGAAGGCAGGCTGAAAAAGTTGGGGCTGCTCTGCCTGGAAAAGGAAACGCTCCAGGGAGACCTTGGAGCACCTTCCATTACCTGAAGATTCCTCACAGGATGGCTGGGGAGAGTCTTTGCACAAAGGCAAGCCGTGACAGGAATGGCCCAGGGCTGCGAGAGGGCGGGGTGGGCTCAGGTGTGACGAAGGGATGCTTTACTGTGAGGCACTGGCACTGCCTGCCCAGAGAGGCTGCGGATGCCCCGTCCCCAGAAGTGTCCAAGGACCATCTGGGCATGCTTGGGAGCAGCCTGATCCCTGGAAATGTGTTCCCTGGGAATGCCACTCCTAGCATTCGATGGTCTCCGCTGGGACGCAAGGGGG
>WBMV01009162.1:15052-37177 GCA_013396655.1 Campylorhamphus procurvoides
CGCGCCCAGCTGGGGCGGCTGCAGGAGAAGCACCGCCGGGCCTTGCGGCACCTGCGGCGCTGCCGGGCCGCCGGCGGGCAGGAGGCCTCGGGAGCCGAGGACAGCGAGCTGGACGAGCTGCTGCTGGAGGAGGACGAGCAGTCGCTGGAGAAGAAGAGCCTGGTGCCGCCCGTGTAGGCGGCCCCGGGCGAGGAAGCGGCGTTGCCGGTCGCTGCGAGCCCTGTCTGCCCCCCTCTCGGCTGCCGCGGGGCTCAGGAGGGTCACCCCCTCCGCGTCCCTCGGCTCTGCCGCGCTCTCTGTCGAAACGGGGCCCATCCCAAAGAAAAGGTGGGGGAGAAGTTCGAGTTTTTTAATCCTTTTCCCAGATGTGTACCCAGGAAGCACTGACCGTGATCGAGGTGAACCCGGTTCACCTGGGAAACCGGCGCTTGGAAGACGAGAGAAATGCCATAAAGCAGCGGTTGTCGTGGAGCAAAGAACCTCTGAGCAGTACAGTTGATCTCGTGTCATCTCACAGCACTGAACTGTGTTACCTTTGGGGACCACCTGTGGATCACCTTTACTCTCTTTGAGTTAGTGACTGTCGTGTAGGCTTCAAGAGCCGTGGAGACTGACTAGTTCTTAGTAGTCTGTGTTAGGAGGAGTGGAGGAAGCTTGAAACCTTTGTTAGTACTCCAGTAAAAGTTGGTGATCATTTGAACTATAAATTGCCTTGGACACTTACTGCAAAACACTGTTTGTATTTTTAATGATGGACTTGTTCACCATCACATGAATATTGATTTGAATATCACATTTTTACACAAAAATGCACCTGATAAATAAAACTATAACACATGCAAAAGACTGTCTTAAGTGTGATTTTTAATAGGGAATTACTGTCATTATAGATGAAACACCTTTCAGACCTTTGCAACGTACCTTCTCAAAGCCCAAAGAACTGGTTATTTGGAGTATTTTTTTGACCTTCCTTATTTATCTACTCTTTGGAAGCACATTAGTTATTTTTCAGACCTGTATTTCTTTAGAAAATTTATTGTTTGGAAGAAACCCTTTTAAAGAACTGAGACACAGGTTGGGTTTTCTCATGTTTCCTCATTTTTTCAGTTGTCTTAAACAGGACAGGTATTTGTAGCAGTTTCCAATAAAGCATGAATACCCAAGCAAAATAATCTGTCAAAATACAATGCATTAAGATAAAATGCTAGAAATAACGTGACTCAGGCATCTTTTTCAAAAGTTACAAGTATTGGGCACATACAGAAGAGACCTGGACTTTTCCGGTAGCAAATGGAAGTTTTTTTGAACTAAACTTAGGACACTTGCATTTAATGGAGTTTTTTTGCAAGAGTTCTCTGCAAGTTTGTATAAGGGATTCTTTTCTGTATCTTGACAAATTGTAAAACAAACATGCTGACTGCAAAATACAGAGGGGAAAAAAGCGTTTCAGTGAGATTCAAATTATTGTAGAATGACAAAAGATTTAGTTTATTTCCTGAAATTGCTGCTTCCAGATGAACTGCACTAAATAATCAATTCAGTCAAGCTGCAAAAGTTTCGCTAAACCAATCATCTGATCTCGTTGTTGTAAGTTTGTTTTAGAAAGCAAAATAAAAATTTAGGAAAAGTCTTTCGTGAGAGGGTGCAAAAACACTAGTGTCCCCCAAGTAATGATTTGCAGGTGATGGCTTTCCTTCATGACACACTTGCATGATCCTTGGCTGTAGGAAATGACAAATACTGAGACTTACACAAAAGGTTAATATCCTTTGGGATATAACTGAGAATCAAGTCTGGATTTGTCTATGTGGCTAATTCTAACAGAGTCTTGATATCATAGGCACGTTCAGCCAAAACCCCTTAAGCTGATGGTTGGTAGAAAACACATAGTATCTTTGTAATTGCCTGTTACACTGCAACATCTATACATCTGAAGTGATGGAGAAGTATTCCTGCAATTGTGTGAAGAGCTTATACCTTGGTCTGCTTTTAGTTAAGGTGTGTTTAATTTTCTATTGTTCTGCATTCTGTACAATAGCAATCAAATCTTGAAGTTCCAGACTTCACTTCTTACTTCCAAATCTTATCTTTAGTTCTGTTTATCACATTCTGGACCAAGGGTAAGTATTTGTCCTCTTTTTTTGTTCTAATTGTTGTGGTAGTTTCTCCTGTGTTTCAGGGTCTTGCTGTGCTGAGCCTTTCTTCCTTTGGCCTACCTGAGTGCTGCATCCCTGGATTTGGAAAAGAGTGCATTGAAGAACAACTGGTACAATATACTTATTAAACAGAACTCAAAATCATGATATCCTGTTTTCCTTTTTTGCTTTTCCATAATTTTGCTCCTTTGCTCAAAATAGTTTCAATTGTATACTGATAATTTTCAAAACCATATGTTTTTTGATGTTTTTTATTCTAGGTTTCAAGCACCTATCTCTGCATAGTTATTTGGAAAAAGAAACAAACTTTAATTTTTTTGTTTGCTGATACCAAATTTCTGAATACAGCTGGATAATTTTCCTGTTAAAAATGGGTTTGCTTCTAATTAACGTTTACTGCATAGTGTTTTGTTTTATATTGAATTAGAGTTCTCTGTGAGAGTGATTTTGTTTAAAGGTAAGTTTTTTATTAGAGAATGTATTGAATTCAGGTTTGGATTTGAGATTTTCTTGTTTTGTGTTTTGTTTAGCTTTTTGTTCTTCCCCCCCTTCCCCCCCACATAGAAACATAACAATATATAAAACATTAAGCAGTAAAGTCTTCCTATTACTTTCTTAAAATGCAATGTTTAAAATATCAGTGCATACTCTCTTAACCTGCTTTGGCATATATAAATTTTTTAGAGGCAAACAAGTAAAAATGTAGCCTTTCATTTCATTGCTAGCAATGAAGTAAAAGGCTATAGCAAAATTATTTTCTTTTAATGAATTGTTCAGTCTCAACTGTAGACTTTTGCTTACACTTCTGTCCTGTGTGTCATGTTAGGAAATTATTACAAAATATTTGTTAAAAAGAAAGCTTTATGTATGTAAGCTATATTAAAACTATATTAAAATCTTCTAGGCCCATGTGTAAATTTGGTTACAATTACATTAAAACACATGTATGTGAACAGAATGGCTCAATATCAGTGCCATATATCATATATATTCTATTACTCTTTTGAGACCTAATTTAAGCTTCATTAAGTATTGCATTCTGAACAAGTCTTTGTCCAGTGTGCTGGTCTCCTTGAATGTGTTAGGACCTCGCAATGCTTTAGCTGTCCACAGAGAATAATGAAATAAATTAAATGTCTTTTTATGATAAACTAATGCCATTCAGAATAGCTCGGTTCTACTATGTTCCTACCAAAGCAGTCATCTGTTACTCTTCCCTTTTTATATATCTCATTGTGTTCAATATCCCTGTTTCAGTTCAGTAAATACATTTTCAAGATTTAGGGAAAGCCTTTGTACCAAAGTTGCAAATTATTCAAATTAGTGGTTTAAGGCTGATTTTTTAGTGATCCTAAATCAACAAGGTCCGTCCTTTATATTTTAAAGTGATATCTGTATTATTATGCTGGAAAATTTAGGTGTAGGGAATATTGTTCTGTAAAATATCCATATTGCATTACTTCCGACTCCCTTCCAAAATAAAACCCTGTATCATTCAGAGAATAATAGCAGCATCGGATTATAAAGCTCTTTTTAAAAAAGCTTGTAACAAGTATTATATCATGGCTTTCAAGGCCATTTGGTTGCTCTTTTTTCTGTCAAGAGCATTCTTTGTGCAGTGAGAATGTAGTTGTAGCAGAAAAGAAGATAAAAGGGATTACATTTAGAGGGCATAAAGAGGCTGATTTAGATCTAGCTTTGTAGGAGTGACTATGGTATAAAGTTGGGAAGATGGGAAAATTGGTTGGATAATCTAGAGAAAGAGAATATTTTTAGAAAGAGAATTATTGAGGAAAGATGTGACCATCAACAACAGCTAACGAAATTGTTGTGTTCATATATGTTGATGTATTTTTAATGAATAAAAACATTGAATGCAAACTTTGGATAAAGTAAAAGATTACTGTTGAGGAAAAATTCAAATGTGTCATGCACTGTCATGACTTTGAAGTGAGGGCAAGCTTTGGAGAGCTGCCTAAAAACAAACCTTAGCCCCGGCTGAGATTATTAGCAGTGGTGCTCATTAAGGTTAATTTATTTCATGTGCAAATTTCTGAGGGCCAGAAGATTGAGCATCTCCCTTGTGAAAAAGCTGCAGAATTTTCAATGACCTAAGGTGCTTCCATAGTTGTTTGCAATCTGTCATCTAGACTAGTTCAACTCTTAACCACCTTATGCAGTGTGGGTTCAATAGTGTTGGTTCGATCAGCCAGCAGCATCCAGGTGCTGTGCTTTGACAAACTCACTTCTAAGAGCCTGACCCAGCCTGATACTGATTAGTGTGTGAAAGCTCAGGGCATACCCAGAGGTGAGGTGGCTGCAAAGTGATGATTGCCTACAGAAATACAGGGCTACTAAAATAACTGTGTTTGTGCATGAATTGTAAATACTTAACTGTGTCTGTCTTTCTTTGTGTTATTAAGTATGCAATAGTGTTGTCTGTTCTGTGGTCAGAACCATGTCTCTTGGGATGTTCATTAATTTTTTCTTCATGTTGAAGATGGTCAAATCATTCTATTTAGCTACTAGAGAGCCTCAATCCCAGCTGTGGCTTTTATGACCTATAATTTTGAGGTTTATTATTGTTTTTTTCATTCAGAAGTTATGGTGTTTTTTTGTTTGGTTTGGTTTGGTTTTAATTTACCAATAATCTTACCTCACTTTTACACTTTGAGTTTTGCTGCACTGTACTGGTGAGAAAGAGACATTTTAGGATGGATGCTCTGAAATAATTTAGTATCACAGCAATGTAGTTGACATGTTTTACCAAAGACCTCAAAAGTCCATAAGTAAGATGCAAAAAAGCAGTTTTCAAATAAATCCTATGGAAGATTTTGCTTTTCTTCTGTGGTGGGTTTTTGGTTTGATTTGTTTTGGAGGTTTTGTGGGTTTTTTTGTTTGGTTTGGTTTTTTTGTTTGGTTTGGTTTTTTGTGGTTTTGTTTTTTTTAAAATAGTGATATAAGAACTATCACTTCACCAACAGTTAAATATTCCATTACTCTGCAAAATATAAGTGACCAGATATACTGAAGTGCTCATAAAGTCAAAAATAAGGCATTAGAAGTACCAATGATGCTTAGAAATCTAAATAAAAGATCTTCATTTCCAAAAGCAGTCCCAGAAGGCTCTCTTCCTTTGTCAGAGAAAGGTTTTGCTTAGATTGTTTTTTAAACCTCTGTTTATTATGAAAGAAACAGCTGCAAAACCAGTGTAAAAGTGAAATTTGACCCTGTATGCTTGAGTCTTGTACGGCAGTGCTGAAAAGAGCATAAGCAATTGGAGGAGTGTGTATGTGCTTCTGTCTTGGATATGGGTAGATGTGCTTGGTTAAATTTTAAGAGTCTGGCTTGCAGGACATCTGGAGAGAGGATCAAGGAAGGGGCTTCAGGTGTCAGTCAACATTGTTGCTAGACTTTTCTTGGTACCAGACAAGGTTTTGTTTGTGTTCTGCCTGGTTTTATTTCAGCTTTTAGCTGAAGAAGTTTTCGTCTTCTCCATGTGCGTATCTCTATTTCCTCCGTAGCTGCTGCTCCGGGCAAAATGAAGTATCTTGCAAGATCTATCTCTGGCCACTTAAGAAGCCAGAAAAGAGATAGACAAAAACCTGAATATAGCTGTTAATGAACAGATGGGAGGATTTCTGACCATGTGGGCAAGAAGCCCTTGTTATATTGAAGATTTCCATGTAAAGATGATAAGAATAATGCTAGATTCCAGAAAACTGGTGTAGGGAAAACTTGCAATGGTGCAGCAAAGTTGCATACAAGCTCTTACAGAAAAGGAAGCTGTATTTATTTCCTAAATTAAAACAAAATTAGGTTTACTCATTCAGATTCATGCTTTCATATGGAAAAATTCATAAGCACTGACATACATGCATCTGTCAATTGAGCCCCAAAACACTTGTACCCTGATGGTCTTCAGGCAGTCCTTGCATGAATCCTTAGATGAGACATGGGACAGAGAATACCATCTTACAAATCCACCTCTCCTGAGTTCTTAGGTTGGTTAGCATATCCTGCCTTTTTATATAGTTTTTGTGCCCTAGTTGTAAGCAATGTCTCCATTCCAATCCAACAAATTATCATGGCTTTGTCTCCTGGTCTGAGTGTCCTGAGAAGATGCGCACAGATGTACGGTGGGATCTTTGTGACCAGGTAATGTAGTTGCCATTCTTACTGCTCTTTTCCAATTTGCTCCTTTTAATGGTTCCCCCACCCAGACCTTTTCCTCTCTCCACCACACAGAACAATCTTGACTTTTCTGTTGCAGATCTCTAGAGCAGGTTTCAGTGTGCACTGGTAATCCTCTGCTTTGGAGTAGACGTGAGTACTTTTCAACTGCATTCAGGACTGCATTGGAAGCTAATTTAGTGCCTGCTCTTAAATGCAGAGAACCAGTGGATTCACTGAACTCTCAAATTATAATCACATGACTTTCTTTTCTGTTCTTTGTACATTAAAGAGGAGCTCAAAGGTTTCCCTTTCTGTATGCCAAGTAACACTGTAATCTCAGAGAAACTGAGTTTATGCTTACTGCCAAATAGGATTGGATTTCTTTATGTTTCCCCATGTTGTTAAGCTATTCTGAGCAGCTTGTTCAGTACTAGTTTCAAGAGGCAGTTCTCAGACGTTAAGACACAATGCAAAGTATAGGAAAACTGTTTTATCAAGAATACACTGCTGAAGAGTCTCACACAACAACTTAAAGCTTATTCAAGATGATCCTTAGCATAAAGAAATTCAAACTCATTCTCTCACTTTCTGAGAGCTTCTTTGGCTTTGATAGTGGGGAACTGTTTTACTGAGACACTTCTACACTACAGAAAAATTGAATGCAATGTGTATGAGACAGAAATGAGGCATTTTGCTCATCTGTGTAAGTGATTAACTTGCTGTATGACAGAAAGCCTTTCAGTGGGAATAAGAGTGCTGTATTCTGAGACTTCTGTTCAGAGAACTACTGCACAGTGATTTCTAATGGTGTTATCTGTTTATTGATAGATTATTTTTTATATTTTCTTATTTTTTCCCCCTTTCATAGTTCTTACCTCTAATTTCCTTTTAATATTCCTACCTTAAATTATGTGGAGGTTCATCTCTAATTTTTAATTGTAGGGAACTTTTAATTTGTTTCTTTCTTTGGAACTCCTGAGAAAAGAGGTTCACAATACATATAGGTTCAGTAGGGAATGAACTCTTTCTTCCCTTTTTTTGGAAGATTTACACGTATTTTATGGGTGTGCTAAAAATATAAAGGGATTTCTTGTGATAACAGAGTTGTTACCCTGAGGGTGTTGACTGACAAAGCAAACACACTGCTTTTCTTCATCTTATTTGTAAATAAAGTCCTTACTATCACTACTGATTTCTTAGGAAGAAAAAGAGAAAGATGTGTTTTTTATGAGCTTTTCCTGTGAAATTCAAAACTATGTAATTCTGCCCATAAGGGAACAATTAGCCAAAAAGAATGTAATTGCCCACGCTTCTTTGCAACAAAATGAAATAAGACAGAGACCAGGAAAGCTTTCAGTTTTTCTGCATAAGATCTTGTGGGTTGATGTGCATGCATAGCTATATCATATGATAAAAATTGATCCTGCACACATGATCTTGAGTCTCTGCAATCAGCTGAAAACTAATTTTTTTTTTCAGTTTTAAACTTAGGTACAAAAACCTACTCTGTCTTTTTCATGCTGTCTTTTCAGTGACGTGATTGTTCAGGACATTTATGCAGTCTCAGACTTTTTACACTAATACTCTTTTCAAAGTAGGTATTTTGATAATTTACATAACAGCTGTGCAACTAAGAAATTTCAGCTAGAAGCATAAATTCTACTGTATTAAATTTATGTGATGATGCAGCTTATTAGGAGTCTCATTTAACTGAATCTGTGAGGGTTGTACAGTTGCAAAATTATGAGAACTGTGAACTTCAGTGATGCTGGCTCACTAGAATACTTCTTGGACATGTAGCTATAATAATCTATGGAATGAAAAGTATATTATATGGGGTTTTTTGGTTGAAATGGCTCATGGACTTTCTGGAATAGAAAAAGTACTGGAGAAAGTTATTTGAGTTATTTGTACATTTGAATTTTTTGTAAAATAGTGTGCTCTTATACTATTATGGAAGACAGTGAAATAGTGTTCTGTATAACATCATGGATTTAGCTGAGTCATGACAATTAAAAGCAAGCGTGAGGTAGATTCAGAACATCACTTAAACACAGTTAACTAAGATGGCACACTGCAGTGGACATTTCTCCTTAGCTACCTCATTCTTTCTTCTGAGTAACCCTTGATTATTTGAAGGAACAAGATCAATGCCATGTAATGGAGCTATTTCCATGGAGCGGATTAATTTTCTAGTGATTAAGTTGTTTTTGAGGCTTTATGTCTGTAGTTATAGTTAACGTCAGCATGGAATTTTTTTTGCTTTCATTTTTTCCCTTCTTGTTATGCACCTGTTGTTGAATATTGATTCTTTTAGTTACTGCTAACATTTTGGGAGATTGTGACACTGTACTTACAGTATCAGAAGTGGAGTAAATCATGCAACAAATGGATCTGTGAAGAAAATGAAGAAACCAGCCATACTGTCTTAAAAACTGAGGCTTTTACTGTATTGTAAAATGAATTCCTTGTCTTTTTTCCCTGAGTCGCCTTCTTCCCAAAACCACCTGAGGAAACTGTTATCTCCCTAGCCTAGAATGCAGGAATTAATTCTTGCAGGACTATGTGAAGTCCCCCTATTGGCCCTTAGTTAACCCTTTCCCCATTGGTTGTTATCCCTAGATTCCTATTGGTAGTAACTAGAATTCCCTAAAGCTTTTAAATACCTACCTGACCGTGTGAATAAACTCTCTCTCTCTGGTCTCCACGTGTGAATAAACTCTCTCTCTCTTCCTGTGATCTCCACGTGGCTCGCTCTGGGGCATCTCAGGGATCGTGGGGGAGAGGGAACGAAAAGGGGGATCGTTCCACTCTACTGTCGCAGGAGACATAGGGAAAAAATCACTCATTCAAACAAACAGTTTTGCAAAAAAGCATAAATAACCTTGTGAGAAAACTCTGACCCTTTTGAAGTGAAGGTATTAGACTGATATTATACTGATATTTTGTGTTTGTTGCAAAAAGATGCTTACTGAATTGAACTCTACATGCCCTAAAACTGGGAATGAAAGGTGACAAAGTTGCATGAGCTGCACTTCTCTTAAATGTGTCAGAAAGCTGAGAACCATAAAGAATGCAGTTTCTTAGTGTCTTAATTCTTTGTATGCTACAAAGAAAAGTGGAGTCAGGGCACCCGGGTTTTAGTGACCCCTTTTTGTACTAGGTTTCAATTTTCAGTTAACCTTTAAAAATTATGAAATAAAATACACAAAATACTTTACAAATATTACAGATTGATGTATTTAATATTCCTGTTCTTCTAGTCTATTCAGCTATAAAATTGATGTGCGTGGCTGCCAATCCATTCCAGATAGACGTTCCTCATTCTGTCACTGATTTCATTCCTTGATGAAAAACAGCCCTTAAATATTCCTGAAGTGAAGATTTGTTGCCATCATAGAAACACACTATTCCTTTTACAGCTATGTAAGTCTCATCTTACCTTAGAAATTGAATCCTACACATTCTTAACATTAAGCTGTCTGTGGTTTTCCTGCTTGCAAAATGACTTAGTCTAGTCCGGTATGTGGACTCTGCAAAATATTTGTGTGCTAACAGATTGATCATAGAATTATAGAATGGTTTGGTTTGGAAGGGAAATTAAAGAGCATGTAGTACCACATTCCTTCCACTTCCCCCCCCGCCTCCACCTCAGGCATGGATGGCTTTTACTGGACCAGGTTGCCCTATCCAACCTGGCCTTGAACTTCACTGAACACCTTCTTGTAGGCCCTCTTTAGGTATTGGAAGGCTGCTATCAATCTCCTTGGATTCTTGTCTTCTCCAGGCTGAACAACCCCAACTATCTCAGCCTGTTGCCATAGGAGATGTGCTCCAGCCCTCTGATCATTTTTGTGGCCCTCCTCTGGACTCAGTTCAACAGGACCATGTTCTTCTTGTGCTGGGAACCCCAGAGCTGGGTGCAGTACTGTTATAGTTTCAGCATTTTGTTGGAATTCCTCCCAAAAAGCTTGGAGCCAATGCCTAAATGTCTGTGAAGATGGCTAACAAAAGGACCTAATGAATATTCATGTCCTGATGTAGTGACTCAGAGCAGAGCCTTTTGTTCTGGTCTCCCCCAGGCCAGGAGGAGGAGGGAAGAAGGCTCTTGGGAGGAGCTGCAAGGGTTTTCTGCGCAGTCTCAGGAGGCTCAGCGTCTCAGCAGAGTGAGCTAGGACAGGAGCATCACTGGAGAATCAGGACTGTGCCTCTCCCTCTCTAACTCAACCATTCACCTGTGGGGGCTGCGGGCACTGCAGGAGCTGCTGAGGAAGAGAGCTTGCCTGTTTTTTTCTGCATTACGGAGACGGGGTTTCTGTCGCTTTCGCCATTGATCCCACGGGAGCTGACCTGGTGGCTGTGCCCTGACATCATGCCTGAGAGAGAGGCCCACCGGCTGAGGCACAAGATCGTCACCTGCTGTCAGTAAATATAACTGCATGCCTTTTTGGGGTAGCCAAGGACATTAACTTTCGTTTTCCTTTTTGTTTAAACGGGTTTATTACAAACTGTTTTGTAATAATAATATATATAATAATATATGTCATAATAATATATATCCTTTCTCGGCATATATATATATTGGTTAAGAACTGTTATCCTTTTCCTTTATATACGTTTCTAATTAAAGTTCTGTTTTCTAAATTTAAAGGAGAGGGGTTATTTCTTTTTTTTGGCTGATCTTCTTGGGGGAAGAAGGCTTTTCCTTTTCTCTCTCTCAGCCAACATAAGTATCTTAGTTCTCCCTTGAATGAAGACAAGTACTCAAGATGGGATCTCACCAGTCCAGAGTAAAGGGGGAGAATCACCTTCCTCACCCTGCTGGCCGTGTTTCTCCTGACAGAGCTCAGGATATGGTTGACTTTCTGAGCTCCAAGCATGGACATGTGGGACATGTTCAGCTTCTCATACCCCACCACCCCCAAGTTCTCCTCAAGGCTACTCTCAATCCATTCCATACTCAGCTTGTATTTGTGCTTGGAATTGCCCTGCAGACCTTGTTGTAGGTTCCCATAAGGTCTCCCTCTCAAAGTTTGCACAGGCCCTCCCCTCCTGCCCTGCCTCAAGCCTGTCAAGGTCCCTCANAGCTCCAAGCATGGACATGTGGGACATGTTCAGCTTCTCATACCCCACCACCCCCAAGTTCTCCTCAAGGCTACTCTCAATCCATTCCATACTCAGCTTGTATTTGTGCTTGGAATTGCCCTGCAGACCTTGTTGTAGGTTCCCATAAGGTCTCCCTCTCAAAGTTTGCACAGGCCCTCCCCTCCTGCCCTGCCTCAAGCCTGTCAAGGTCCCTCAGGATGACATTTCTTCCCTCCAGTGCTGATGACACCACATAGCTTGGTGTCATGAGCAAACTTGCTGAGGGTGCACTCGATCCCACTGTCCATGTCTTTGACAAAAATATTAAACAACACCAGCTGTGGAGGAATGCCATGCATCACTGATTTCTCCTTGAACATTATGCCTTTGACCTCATCTCTTTTAGTATGACCATCCAGCCAGTTCCTTATCCACCAAGTGGTCCACCCAAATTCATGTCTCTCCAGTTTAGAGACAAGGATGTTGTGTGGGACAGTATCAAATGATTTGCACACGATCAGGTAAGTTGCTCTTCCCTTAACCACTATCTCTGTAATTCCGTTGTAGAAGGCTATCAAATTTTTCAGGCATAATTTGCCCTTAGTGAAGCCATGTTCGCAGTCATCAAGCACATCCTTGTTTTCCATTTACCTCAGCATAGTTTTCAGGACGATCTGTTCCATGATTTTTCAGGACAGAGAAGTGAGACTGACCAGCCTGCAGTTACCCAGGTCTACCTTATTTCCCTTTTAAGAGTAGGTGTATATTTTTTCTTTTCTAGTTACTGAGAACTTCACTGGACAGGCATAACTTTTTACATATGATGGCTAGTGGTTTAGTCACTTGTTCTGCCAGTTCTCAGCAGGACCTGTGGACGTATCTCATCGGGTCCTATGGACTTGTGCACCTTCAGGTTCCTGAGATGGACTTGAACCTGATCCTCCCTACAGCTAGTGGTTTTATATTCTCCCAGTCCCTGCTTTTGCCTTCAGCAAATTAATGAATCTACCCTTCCACTGGAGGGTTTCTTTTTATTTGTTTTCTGCTAAAGTAGCGACTGGCTTTACTAGTTAAANTTTGACAAAAATATTAAACAACACCAGCTGTGGAGGAATGCCATGCATCACTGATTTCTCCTTGAACATTATGCCTTTGACCTCATCTCTTTTAGTATGACCATCCAGCCAGTTCCTTATCCACCAAGTGGTCCACCCAAATTCATGTCTCTCCAGTTTAGAGACAAGGATGTTGTGTGGGACAGTATCAAATGATTTGCACACGATCAGGTAAGTTGCTCTTCCCTTAACCACTATCTCTGTAATTCCGTTGTAGAAGGCTATCAAATTTTTCAGGCATAATTTGCCCTTAGTGAAGCCATGTTCGCAGTCATCAAGCACATCCTTGTTTTCCATTTACCTCAGCATAGTTTTCAGGACGATCTGTTCCATGATTTTTCAGGACAGAGAAGTGAGACTGACCAGCCTGCAGTTACCCAGGTCTACCTTATTTCCCTTTTAAGAGTAGGTGTATATTTTTTCTTTTCTAGTTACTGAGAACTTCACTGGACAGGCATAACTTTTTACATATGATGGCTAGTGGTTTAGTCACTTGTTCTGCCAGTTCTCAGCAGGACCTGTGGACGTATCTCATCGGGTCCTATGGACTTGTGCACCTTCAGGTTCCTGAGATGGACTTGAACCTGATCCTCCCTACAGCTAGTGGTTTTATATTCTCCCAGTCCCTGCTTTTGCCTTCAGCAAATTAATGAATCTACCCTTCCACTGGAGGGTTTCTTTTTATTTGTTTTCTGCTAAAGTAGCGACTGGCTTTACTAGTTAAAAGAAGGGCACTCATGATGGAATCATATTTATAACTTAGTAAAATGCTAAAGTAATGATGAACAATGAAGAATGTAAGAGATAGTCCATGTTCATGCATTTATTTCAAGTTTTATGATTATTTCTACAAAAAATCAGTACAGTTTCAATTAAAGTAAGTAAAAACCAAGGTAACTTCTTACTTTTTGTCAGTTAGGAATCCCACATCTTTTGTATTTTCCATAAAAAGCAATTTTCTTACCTACTTTTTTGCATGCTCTATCTTGACTGATTTGGAAATAGTTTGCTTAAAAATATCACTTCTTCAGTTATACAGAAATATATTTTTCTTTTATTTAGTAAATGAAAACACCTAAGCATTATTCAAATGCTGGTCACATTTTAGCATCGTGGAAGTGAGATTGGATTTATAATGAAACACATCTTCATTGTCTGTCTTTCAAATGAAAACCTATCTGCACAGAAGTAATAATAGTGTCTTTCTCATTACATTGTTTCAATGAACTGAGGTCTACCTTCAAGAACATGAAAATAAAGTCTAGACTTGAGGATGTTCAGATAAGCAGAAGAAAAGGGAGAATGAGCACAAAGGAGTAGGTAAGTTCAAAAATGCAAGTAATATTGAGATCTAAAATTTTAAATATGATGAAAAATTGTGAAGCAGGGTAGCATCCTGAAAAAGGATAGTGAGAAAGCTGTAAGATTTTTTTTTCTATTAAGTAAATGCTAGAAGGTGGTATAGATAAAATAAGAAAGTGCATAAAATGACTCATTTAATTGAGAAACTATAGCATTACCATCTTATTTGTTTTACAAAGCTGTGAAGGTTCCTTTTTGTGTTCAGAACTAGAGACCACTATGCTGAAATCTGAATGTATAGTCTGATTAACTTAATAAATAACTTCTATCAGGAGTAGTCCTGCAGAAGTGAGTGGAGATAATTGTGGAGTGAGGCTTTATACTGTGTGAGTAAGAGTAATGCAATCTGACTTATTAATCTGTAAAGCTCTTCGTGGCAGGAGGAGAACAGACAAATCAATACAGAACTGAGGATTATTCCCAAGAAATTCAGTTATCATTGGTGATAAAGTAGCTAATCTAGATAGTAACTGTGAGCATGACAACTGTGGTAAGATATGGTTGAATATTCACTGAACTGTTGTTTATACATGGAATCATATTTTACGGTGATAGAAATATCACTCTAAACCCTGAATAAGGGTGTATTTGTGAAAGGAGACAACTGAGCACTGCGCTTAATAAAATGTAGTAGTGACTATTTGCTTGCCTCAGCCGGGTGAGGTTGGCTGTTGCATAGCACAGACATCACCTTACCTGACCTCAGAGCTCACGTCCCAAGGGATCACAAGCACGGGACCAAACAGCAAGTCACAGGAGGCACACTTTGCTACTGGTGAGAGGGGCACTTGAGTGTGCCATGTTGTTGTGTGTGCCATGCACGTATCTGAGAGGAGCTGGTGCCAAGGGCTATCTGCAGTTTTGGGCATTCACCCAGCTCTGTGTTAGCTACAAGTATCCTTTTGGGCAATGTGACTGATTATCTTAGTAAAGACCCAGCAGCCAATAAGGGTCGTGGTGCGTTCTTGCTGAGAAACATGAAATGGTGAGGAATTTTGCAGCAAAGGGTGTTCATGGAGGTGGTCCATCCATGAGGTAAATCTGATATGATGGGCATTTCCATGGTATTCCCTCACATCAGTGGCCAGGAAGAACTGCTGTGCATAAAGCAAGTATGTTAAATGTCAGGCAATTTTCTAAAGGCATACCTCCTTGCTTTGCCACCCTGACATCAGCTAGGCTGTCATGGACATCTGTTCTGAGGCTCTTTTTGTGTAGAAACATAATTCTGTGAGTATGCTATTTCTTGGGAAATGTAAACCGATAAATTCTAATACATGTTAGTAACTTCATTTTTATACATCTATATATGCTTTTGAGCTTGAGATCATTAAAGGCAGAGTTACGTGGTGTGCTAGTTACAGCTGGCATAGAGTTACCTTTCTTCATAATGTCAAAATAGAATTTTGAATTTGTGCTGAATGCAGGGATGGTAATATAGAGATGCTTTTGTTACTGCTGAGCAGTGCTTGCACAGAGCCAAGGCCTTTTCTGCTTTTCATACTGCCACACTGGCAAGCAAGTTGGGGGAGCATGGGAGTTTGTGAGACACAGCTGAGACAGGTGACCCCAGAGGACCATAGGGTTATTCTATACCATAGGACATCACATTCACTATATAAAGTGGGGGGAAGAAAAAGGAAGGGGATGACACTTGGAGTGATGGTTTTGTCTTCCCAAGTCATTGTTATGTGCAATGGGGCCCTGCTCTCCTGGAGATGACTGAACACCTGCCTGCCCATGGGAGGTAGTGAATTTATTCTTTTTGTGCAGAGCTTTTGCTTTCCCTATTAAACTGTCTTTACCTCAAACCGTGACTTTTCCAGCTTTTACCCTTCTGATTCTCTCCCTGATCCTGCTGGTGAGGGAGTGAGCGAGAGGCTGTGTGGGGCTCAGCTGCTGGCTGGGGCTAAGCAGTGACACGTGGGAACAAATACCTCTACTGAAGACCTGACAGGGGTCTCAGTGTCTGAACCTGATCTACATTTTTTTTAAGATGGAAAGGAAAGCATTTCAGGACATACATGATGCACCTTTTTTAAAAAAGAGTCTATTTTGACAAATAGATGTAGCAATGATTATTATTTTTGTGTTAAACAATGGTCATTTCCTATTGCCACAGTTATTTCCCTTCAGATGGAAAAAACACTGAAATGATTGCATTGAGATTTTTAAATGAACAGCTTAGATCAATTAAAATAAGATGCTTGTAGTGATGGCAAATTAACCATTTTTATTGATGTTGAGTGAAATAGATTGCAGAGCTACTTCACAGGAGCTCTTTTGAGTACCATCACATCCTCCACAAGTCATCACGTATTTTTGCTAAGTCAGTACTTTGAAAGAAGTACTTGATGAGTCTGAAATTTTCAAAGGTAAACCAGAAGATAATAACTGAAGAAAGTTGTTTTTTCTTTTTCCTTCATCCTCATAGTATAAAATGAAATTGAGAGTAATTGTGGAGCCAGAAAGGGGCCCACCTTTTGTTTCTACCTGAGTTTCCTATGAAGTCAGGATGTGAATGACCACTTTTTTGAGTGTATGCCCATATCCTCCTATCTCTTTTTTCTGGTTTTACTCACTTTGAGACAGGCTATTCTTCCTTTTTAAAACCTAAGTTGCTTTTGGTCACCTGGTTTTCAAAAGCAACTTTTCAAAAAGCTTCTTTGGAAGTTAGCTACAGCATTGAGGTTGGAACAATTGATCAGGGAGAGATAAAGGGATAGCAATATTTTTTACTTGACACTATTGACAAGGAAAAATGTATTGTCATTGGAAATATATCCAAACCCAATGGATCAGAGATTGGTTCAGTAAGAACTGTACGTCAGTCCAATCCATTGGGTGAAAATGTACAACTCTGCAGATATAAAGATATGTGCAGATATGTATTCACCCATCAGAGTAATATATGTATGTATATATGTATCTACATATATATGAATCTCTCTCTCTCTCTATGTGTATATATATATATACATATGTATATATATAAATGTCATTGTTGAGCAAACATCCAGGAGCTAGCTGATATACTTTCTTTAAACTGTACAAATATACTGCATTTAATAGTGACTGAGAAAGCAAAAAGGCAAGAAAGAATTCATGACAGCTAATGTTAGGGATTTTTTCATGAAATTCTAATTGTAATTGTAATAACTAGAAGATTCAGTCTGAAAATATTTACTAGACACTTCTGTGATCCATTAGTTCAACTTTAAACTGCACAATAATATTTCCAGTTCAGTTGCTTGCAGCCAAAATTGACTGGTTTTTTTTTTGTTGGTATTTTTTTTATTTTATTTGGGTTTGATTTTGTTTCTTTCTTTTTTTCATTTCTGCTCAGGAAAAAGAGTAAAAGCATTCTTTTTCTCCTTCCCTTGTATTTTCATGATTCGGAGGCCTGTACTTTAAGCATAATTCAGTAACTCAAATTAAGTAATCATGAAAAATGCCTCTCCCTTTATTCTCTGCACTAAAAGTACAATTAAAGGAGTCTTTCCTTGTCTTGAGAATCCAACTGGGAGATTATTCGCTTCCCCCCAAAACCCCATATTCCAACCACTTGTCTTCTCAATCAAGTAAAAGTATAATAGTTTTAATGCCCTTGGTATCTCTTCCGCATAGTGTGGAGCAAAGAAGAGACACCATATTTACTGATTAAGGATGGATTTATTAGCCTGTCCACAGCCTATACGTACTCCAAAGAAGACAGGTTTTAGCTGATTAACTCAGATTCCTTGGCTCAGAGTAAACAACATGGTTACTTCAAAATTACAGATACACATTAGATTGGTCAGGCAGCAAGGGACAATATTTCATTTCAGGGTGTGTTAATGCATTTAATAATGTATTTTAGAAACTGTAATAAAACACTTTGACATCTCAGAACTTTGACAGAGATCCCCAGTCAGAATTCTAGGATTTCATTTTCTTAAAGAACATTGCTCTGAATTAGAACAAAAATACTTGATTTTGTTTTGCTTTACAAGAATTCTCATGAACTGACAGCTTACAGCAGAGCTCTATGCCATGCAGATCTATGTGTATGGTTCCCTTACACATTATGTAAATCTTGCAAGCACTGTTTAAATCAAAATCTAGCTTTAGTTTAATGGACTGTGTTTTACTTTCTTCACATAAACGTAGACATCGAGTATACAGTGAAACCCATCTGAGTATGAGGTTGTGTGAGAAAAAAACATTGCTCTGCTTTGTATTCCACTGTATAGTAGGCACAGTTAAAAATGTTTTCATTATATCTTTGTTCCCATGAAATTCAAATACTTGAATTGAAGTATTGTTAGAAAACTGTATGTCAAAATATTCTTGGTCTTGATCAGTTCATCATGCATCTTCTCTAAATTAGCTTCTTTCAAGAAATACAAAGAATAAGTGTTTTAACTCTCTTGTATGTTCATTTTCATTTATTTTTAAAAATAGTACTCATAACTAGGCTTTTTGTCTAGCATAACATTTCACATTTTAGCTGGTTCTGAGGGGCTTTGAAATAAGAATCTACTGAAAAATCCCTAAATCTTCTGGAAGATGTGAGGGTGCTAAAAATGTCTGAAAAGGACTTTTTTAAGTGTCAGAAGCTTATTTGAGTTGCCAAGAGGCTTTGTGTTTGTAGAGGGAGAACAAGGAAGAATTACGTCTCAGGTTATGAAAGATCTTGCATTTAAAAAAAAAATAATACTCTGTTAAAAATCTGTGAGGAATGCAATTATTAAGCATATTAGTGGCTCTGGTTTGTTGTGTAATCATATGCAGTATTATATTTAACTGTTGCACAAATTAGATACTCAAAGGCTAAAGCTTTCTGTTGTGTGCAGGGCTTGGCTTGACAAAACCCGCACGCTATTTAAAATTCACTTTTGTTTCAAATTGAGATCCTAGGTACTGCATATGGCTTTGTCAGACTGTATTTATGGAGGTGAAAGAAGTCAATGAAAAAATCAGTGTCACCTTCCAAAGTGTCTAAATGCCTTGCTCCCTTACTGCCAACAGGATAAGTCTCTCACTTTCTTTTGAAAATCTATGATTCTACTACTTACAATCATGTTTTCAGAAGATAAATGTGAAAAGTCACATGAAAAACACGACTAAAAAGTCAGAGAATAAAGTACAGATTCAGCTATAATGTACAACCAAACTATAAGCATAAAATGATTTTTTAAATGCTTGTTTTAATTTGTGAGCAGCAACCAGCTGGTTACTTTATTCTTAGTCATAGCCATGTATGACTAATTCTGTGTCACAGTACGTAAGTAGAATCAGTGGACTACTTCGGAGTTTGTGTCCAGTAAAAATTAATGCATCATTACTGTTGAGGAGGACTCAGATGACATGTTCTGTTGACATCTGTAAACACTTGAAAGATTTAAGTGTGAAAATTTAACTGCTGGTCCAAAATATTGTGGATTTCTGTAAAAGCCTTTTTGTTGCCTTTAGCTCTAGCATTTAACTATAGAAATACTTTCCAATAGTTTTAGCAAGACTCTGGTGGCACAAAAAAATTACATATAGGAGAGCGAAATACCTCTCTAAGATTTTAATGGTTTGTGTGCTACTGAGCCATCTCCAGCATTAAGATTCATACTAAGCTTTGTTGAGTTCCTGAACATGTGTTGCTTGGAATGGCAAATGTAATGATAATGGGTTGATTTTTGAAAACTTGGTCTATAACACAATTTATTTAAATGAACATTTTTTCATGTGGCAAAAATTCAAGTCTAGCAGACATTTAATTTTAAAAATCTGAACTTTCAATACTGTCATCCTATTTATTGTTAAAAGTTCAATATGTTGAAATATTAATGTCATGATTGCTTGGAAAATGTATTTTATTTTGATAACACGTTGAATTTTTTTAAAAAAATAATGTTTCTGAACATTGCTAATTATTGACAGTAAACAGTAGTTAGACTGTCATGGTAAAGGGGGAAAAAAGCAAATAGTACAAGTTAACAACCATTATTTATACTGTTACTACAGCAAAACAATTTTTTGCTTAATTATGTATTATAAATAAGGTATTAATTATGTAATTCATAATTGTACTGATAAATTCTTTTTAAAATTATAGCACTAAGTAAAGATAAGTGGGCAAGCACACTGTATATTTATTTCTTTTCTCTTCTTGTCTTAAAGGATTTCCTCTTCAGATAGGGGAAAAGGACTATGCATTATCCTGCTGCAAATAGCATGGTAAATATGATAAATGCAATGGAGATTTGGCATGAATTCTCATTTGTTGTTACATGGACTGACACAGCAACACTTTGCATAGTTTATATCCTGCATTTTATGACTCATGAGAATGGCTATAGGGAAGTAGAGAATTTGTGCAATTTTTCTCCCTGAAAATCTCATTCACTAGATCACAAAGATCTTAAGATTGAGCCTGTTTTTATAAGCATCTGCTCTGTGTGCATATAGTGTTTAAATAGGTGGAATATAATTTTCAATGACTTGAATTTCATTTACTGCTGTTGACAGGTATGGTCAACTTGTTTCTTTTTGCACACCAATGTGTGTGCCTTCACTTCTCTGTCAAAATACGTGCTTTCTGAAAAAGTCATTGCCACATAACCATGTTCCTGCAACACTTGAGCACAAGGAACTTGCACATGAGACAAGCACTGTGCTAGAGATTATGGGGATCTGTGGCTTGCAATTTAGCAGGATGAAAAAAAGGTCAAGTTTATGCATATTGTCTTTCAATTAGTGATGAGTGCCATAAGAAATGCTGACAAGTCTGGTTCTGTAAGGCTTGCATTTAGATAGTGTTTAGAATATCCTAAAATACAATAATTCCTATGTATGCAAAAAGTCAAATGGGGGAATTAGGGTGGGGATATTTTTAAAAATTGTGATTGAATATCTTCCTTTATACTTCAGTCATGCTTAGAACCACATAACATTTTTTTAGTGAGGTCGTGCTTTGCTGTATGCATGGCTCAGGACTAGTTCATGTTATTTATCAATACCTTGGACTTAATTGCTTTTAAATCATTCTGCAAAGAAAGAGAAAAACTGGTATTAAGAGGGGGGAAAAAGGATAAAAAAGAAAAAAAAAGACAGAGAAAAACATATACCAAAGATATAATATATTCAGTTTATAATAAAAGTTCAGAGCTGTGAAACCAATAAGAAGGCTGACTTTAATAGCTCTGTTTGCATCACATTTCTGTATTTGTCATGGAAAAAATGGGAGAACAATTTTGATGAGGTGAGAGCAGCAGCAGTTTATTCCCATTGCGGTAGAAGAGAGCACAGAGCAGCAGAGCAACAGGCTCTGCTGATATGAGCTCTGCCCAAATAGTGCAGTTATACTGTTTATATAGCTTTAGGTAAACACTGTTCTTCACCAAATCTGTCAGATAAGTAGGAAGTGGTAAATAACAGCAGTTGAGATCCTTCAGATAAGGAAGCTCCAGGCAGTACATACTTTTACAAATATTCTTTTTATTAATAAGCCACTCATTTGTTAATTAAATAGTGCTGACTGGCAAGACTATTAGCTGCAAATGCTTTTTTAACCAATAACTGCAAAGGCCTAGGAGACAACAACTATTTTGCTTTCATACTTCCCCTTTTGAGACTTACAATCTAACACCATTTTTCTCTTAAATATCTAAAGTACAGTCAAAGGGGCACAGAGGCCCAGCTCATGAATTCTGGGAGCTCGGAATCAATCATTCCTTGGGCTGTGCTGTCACATGAGCCATTCTCATCTCTAGGTTTTACAATCTAGTATGGTCATTAGTTCAAGCACTTCTTCCCTTCTCCTCTTCAACATCCCCCAATATATTCAACATCATGACTGACTAACCTAGTGGCCTTCTGTGATCGAGTGACTAAATCAGTGGACAAGGGAAGGGCTACAGATGTCATTTATCTGGAATTCTGTAAAGCTTTTGACACAGTCCCACACAACATCCTCCTCTCTGAATTGGAGAGAGACAGATTTGATGAGTGGACTGTTAGATGGATAAGAAGGTGGTTGTACAGTCACATTCAAAGTGGAGTGGTCCATGTCTCAGAGTCCTGATGGACATCAGTGACGAGTGGTGTCCCTTAGGGGTCCATATTGAGACTGGTGTTATTTAGTCTTCACTAATGACATAGAGGAAGGGATTGAGTGGACCCTCAGTAAATTTGCAGATGTCACCATGCTGAGTGCATCTGACAAACCTGAAGGACAGGATGACATCCAGAGAGACCTG
>WBMV01009165.1:348-50360 GCA_013396655.1 Campylorhamphus procurvoides
ACTGAACCTGTTTCAAGTTTAGTTAGAAGTAAAAGGGATCTCCAAGTCTTGATTTTTTTAGTGAGAATAGCAGCAAGAATCACTCTTGTTACTTCTTTTGCTAGCTGACGAGTTCATAACTTTGAAGGGTCATTAAAAAATAAATAACTTCCAGTTTTCAGCAAGCAGAGTTGGGGCACTTGCAGGACTCAAGATACAGTGCATGGAATTATGGAATAGCCCACAAGTTCCTAAAATGCCTCTACTCAGTCCGAATCTCTCCCACTGCAAGATGAACTGTTAGCATTCCTAGTGGATGTTACAAGAAATCAAAAAGGTTGGTTTTGTTTTGTTTGTTTGTTTGTTTTTTTAAACAAAATAAAATGAAATTCTAGTTTTCTGTGCTTCCAGTTGGCAGAAGCAGTAGAAGGAGGGTATTTGGCCTACAAAAGGTATCCAGCCTTTCAGTTATTCCAGATGAGCCTTACAACTGCTGTTGGTGGTGGGCTTGTACTGTAAAGAAAAAGTTCAAATGTAAATAATAAATTGGCAAGCCACACAACAGTTTGCTAGTAAAGTGGTCACAGGACAACTACTGAGCTCAACTTTCTTTTATTTTTATTTTTTCTCTTTTTCCTTTTATTTTTTTTCAGAGAACAAACCAAAAACCCTGCACATCAAGATGTCCTTTGGATGGGTTTGTTTTTTACCCCCCCAGCTTTTTCCTGCTCACACAATCCCCCAAAAACACCACCACTAGAGGAGCTCAGAGGCTGTTTGGGCACGAGGAGCACTGAAACCCTGACAGAGGTGAAATTCAAGTGACAGCCCTAAACCACACCACGGTGACCTGGCAAAGCTCAGGGGGGTGGTGGCACCACCACGGCCCAGCTGGCACAACTCAGTCCCAACGGTGTCCCCCAGCTCAGAAACACTCCTCAAACCACATCAATCTGAAGCTTGGGTTGGTTTTTTGGGGTTTTCTCCCCAAACCTGGTCTGTCCCAGCTCCCCATTCCTCCATCCAGCTGGAGAAACACTCCCTAAAACCACAGAAATCCACCTAGGCTGGCGACGGGCTGGTAAACACGAACCGCCCTACAAGGACATCTCAGGGTTGGTTTTTTNAGGGGGGTGGTGGCACCACCACGGCCCAGCTGGCACAACTCAGTCCCAACGGTGTCCCCCAGCTCAGAAACACTCCTCAAACCACATCAATCTGAAGCTTGGGTTGGTTTTTTGGGGTTTTCTCCCCAAACCTGGTCTGTCCCAGCTCCCCATTCCTCCATCCACTTGGAGAAACACTCCCTAAACCACCGAAATCCACCTAGGTTGGTAACCATGAACCGCCCTACGAGGACATCTCAGGGTTGGTTTTTTTTCTATTTTTGTTTTTTTTTCCCCCAAATCTGCTCTGTCCCANAGGGTTGGTTTTTTTTCTTTTTTTTGTTTTTTTTCCCCCAAATCTGGTCTGTCCCAGCTCCCCATTCCTCCATCCAGCTGGAGAAACACTCCCTAAAACCACAGAAATCCACCTAGGCTGGCGATGGAACACACGAACTGGGCTGGCAACCACGAACCGCCCTACGAGGACATCTCAGGGTTGGTTTTTTTTCTTTTTTTTGTTTTTTTTCCCCCAAATCTGGTCTGTCCCAGCTCCCCATTCCTCCATCCACTTGGAGAAACACTCCCTAAACCACCGAAATCCACCTAGGTTGGTAACCATGAACCGCCCTACGAGGACATCTCAGGGTTGGTTTTTTTTCTTTTTTTTGTTTTTTTTCCCCCAAATCTGGTCTGTCCCAGCTCCCCATTCCTCCATCCAGCTGGAGAAACACTCCCTAAAACCACAGAAATCCACCTAGGCTGGCGATGGAACACACGAACTGGGCTGGCAACCACGAACCGCCCTACGAGGACATCTCAGGGTTGGTTTTTTTTCTATTTTTGTTTTTTTTTCCCCCAAATCTGCTCTGTCCCAGCCCTGGCCGTGGGCCCTGGCTCAGTTTAGGGTGCAGGTGTCCCGGGCACACACTCCTCACCTGAAGGGTGCGTCATATAGGGGAAATGTGTTGTTGTCGAGACGGGAATGGGCTGTAGTGCACTTTGAGCGAGGGCGGCTTGGGGACCACCGGGAGGCTGTGTCGTCATTAGCATCATTGGAGCATGGGCAGTTGGGTGAGAAGGAACCATTCCTGACTGTACATGAGCCTGAAACAAAGAGCTCTTTAGTATCACGGTCACAAGGAGGCAGCAACTCCTGGCCACATGACCGGCCACAGCTTCCTCTGCCAGAGATCCGAGTCCCCGGGGGGATTTAAGGCAGGTCGGAACAGAAAAAAAGGGGGTGACAACAAAAAGGAAAAATCAGAAGTAAAAAAGGGGCTCGAATTCTTAAGAGTCACGTGCCAAATTTTAGCTGTTTTAATGGGGGGGTATTAAAAAAATAATAAATCAATCACAATTCAGCAACAAATCTTGGAAACGTTTCTGTCGGTCACCTCAAAAAGCACTTCCAGGGGCTGCACAGGCACTGGCACCCCTTCCCCAGCTCTCCCTGCCCTGGGAACCCCCCTCTGCTCCTCTCCAGTGAGCTGTGCCCACACCCTGCTCAGCAAAGCCTCTCTGACATCCCTCATTCCATCCCTCCAGCAGGGCTAAGTCTCAGCAGGACATTAATCCTTCCCAGGGCTCATCACCTCTGGCAAGCAAGTTCAGTACGTGGTGGGTCTTTAGCTCAGAGCAGTTCACTGATTTTGGGGTTAAAAACCTAGTAACCACTAGTTTCTCAGAAGCACAAAATATGAAGGAACTCAAGAGCTCTCAGTGCATTTCTCTGGGGACCAAAAAGCCCCCCAAAAACACCATTTGCACCTGAGGTTTGCTTTGCCCTTCTAGCACATCCCAGAACTGCAGCCTCACAGGTCTCACATGCCAGTAAAGACAGATAGCAGGTAGTGGCCAGAATTTTATTTCTTAAAGACAAAAGGGTTACTTGACTCATCACAGACATTCCCCCAACTCTTTGATCAGGCTTGCACGTGTCAGTAGCACTCCAGGAGCCTTTAAAGGCAGGAACTGCACTTCAAATCTCCCTCTTGGCTCTAAAAAAGGGGTTTAGAAGATGAGGCTGTGGCACAGAAACACCTCCCAGCACTGGCTCCACCTTGATTTGACAGCCATGCCACTGGAGAAGCATCCCTAAGGAGCAGCTATTCCTGGAGCAGCTGCAGTCAAGACACACAGGGGGGAAAATTGTTCTGCTGTGGCTCAAACTTTGCAAACTGGCAGCTGACAGAACTCTGTGTTGAATTTTAAAAGTACTGGTTCTCAGGGGAGGTTTCTACCAGCTCAAGATCCATCTGGTAACCTGAAGGGAAATGGGAGTGATCCCCTGTGTTGGCCTGACTGGAATTCTTACCCTGGTATTCCAGGGCTGTGTTCAGAGGCTGGAAATGAGGCTGCTAAGAAGCTGTTCAATCCAGGGATTGGTTTCCCCACGATGGAATAATTACATGCATTTCAAATTCCTGACTGAGCTGTGGTTACTCCTTCACTAGAGATCTTTGGAGGGAAACTACTTCATGGGGAAAGTCAATCAGTTTGGTGTAAACATCACAGATTGTAGATTGGAGTTTTCACTCTAAAAAAACTACAGAAGAGACTGCAGAAGTTAAAATCAAGGGCAAGGCAGGGTTTGCCTGTGATTGCTAAAAAACCTGCCTGAGCAGGCAGTTCTGACTCAAAGTTGCATCTGGTTTGGTTTGGGTAAGTGCTTGGCACACAGAAAGGCAGGCAGTGGTCACATCCTGCACCCAGGGGCCTGGCCAGTGTGTACAGCACATCCCAGGGACATTTTTACCTCTGAGTGACCCTGAAGCAAATTTTTCACGTTTCAAGGTAAGACACTGAACGTGTCCCTAAGCCAAGACCCTGCTGAGAAGCTCCACACACAACCCAGGCATTCACAGCAGTGCCAGCAGGGCAGAGTCTTGTTTCTGGCAGAAACCAGAGCCTGGCAGGAGGATGTGGCAAGATCACCAAGTGTGGTCATCCTCTCCTCATCCTCCCCCCAAAAAGCAGAGAAATTAAAAGCCTAAAAGAATCCAAAAGCTAAACACTCAACATCAGTAAAACAACTGCTAAGGAACTATGAATTCACTGGTTTAACTGACTGTCCCAGGGACCAAAGCCAAGGTTTTCTCAGAATTCTGCAAGGGCCTGGGCACCTGGGGGACAAACCTCCCTAGTCACAGTCAGTCAGCACATCCCAAATACTGGGAACCTGCAGGAGAAGGCAGAAGGCAGACACCAAGTTCTTGGGCTGAGGAAGAAATTGTGCAGGGAAATTACTGCTTTAACTGTCCATTCCTTGACAGGGCACACTGAATCCAGGAGACTTAGCAGACAGCAGGTATCTCTGTAACACTGCTTGACACGGAGCCCTTGGTTAATCAATGATGTGCTTCCCTCCCCCAGAGCCTTTTCCTTCAGTGAGCTGAGCACAAGAGCAGTGGGAGAAGGGCTTTCCTCATCCTGGATCAAGGACTGCCATTAAATCACCCAACAATCTCTGGGGATCTCCTACAAAAGCAGTTCATTTAGAACCACACACAGACACACACACAGAGCTTTCCTTCTGCAAGGATTGTCCTGAACCCAACCTCACCTCCCTCCCACTGCTATTCCCTAATAAACTGTGTAACATCCCTTTCTGGGTGTACTTGGATGGATTGGTCTACAATGCAGAGCCTAAAAGTGCCCCCAAAGGCAGCAGTTGAGCCTTCCTGCACTCAGCTCTCTGACCTTTCTGTATGCCAGCTCTTCCTGGGATCATGCACCTGGAGCTGGGAGCTGGTTTACCAAGGAACAGCCTCAGGGAGGGGACAGGGGAGGCACATTCCATGAGCATGTCCCCAGTCCTGGGGCAGGGACAAGGATGGGAGCCAGGAACTGGGAATGGAGCTCAATTTATTTCAGCAGCAGTGCCAGCTTAGGATGTCTTCATTAAACTACAGTTGCAGATGCACTAGGTGTTGGGAGCTGAGGTCCAAATCTCTTGCCAAACTCTAAAATATTTAAAGGCAATGTACAGCCAAGAAACCTAAATAACAACAACAGGTAAGTCTGTGCTGAGAGGTGACAGAATGGAAACCACTTCAGCGGGCCCGACTCGTCCTAATCTTTGTGGCATTAAGACATTTAAGTCTTGAAGGTTGTTAAACTGTGTTTACCTGGGGGACATGGGCCATGTGTGGCGGATTGGTATATGCAGGTTGAACATGGGAGGGATGAATGGTGAAGACTGTTTGTTGTGCTGTAGGAAAACTATTTTGTGGAGACTGCGTGTTGGAGCCCGGCGTCATGGAAGGCGGGGTCGGGGCGAGCCCGGCGTGGTAGATGGCCGACTGCTGCTGGGGGTTGGCCAGGTGCAGGGCCTGGGCAGCCTGGTGCTGGTGGTGCTGCAAGAGAACACAGGACAGCACTCAGGGCACGCCTCAGAGGCAGCTGGGGGAGTGTCAGGAGAGAGGGGTGACAAACTGCCCACCCCCAGGGGAAGGGGCATGTCTAAGGATGGCCATATTGGGGGTTGAGGAGAGCAACCCTGGGGCCATGAGGAGAGCACACCATGGCCAAGAGGAGATTGCTCCTGGAGCCATGAGGAGAGCAGACCATGGCCAAGAGGAGATTGCTCCTGGAGCCATGAGGAGAGCACCCCTGTGGCCATGAGGAGAGCACCCCCATGGCCATGAGGAGAGCAGACCAGGGGCCGTGAGGAGGGCAGACCAAGGGCCGTGAGGAGGGCAGAGCAGGGGCCATGAGGAGAGTGTCCCCATGGTCATGAGGAGAGCACCCCAGGGGTCATGAGGAGAGCAGACCAAGGGCCATGAGGAGATTGCTCCTGGGGCCATGAGGAGAGCACCCCAGGGGCCATGAGGAGAGTAGACCAAGGGCCATGAGGAGAGCACACCCATGGCCATGAGGAGATTGCTCCTGTGGCCATGAGGAAACCCATTTCAATCCCATCAGGCTCATCAATCTGGAGTTTGGACGTGCCACACTGTACAAGTGCAGAACTCCCTCCTGCTGCTCCCTCCTCCCCTTTTCCCTCTCCAAACCCATCAATATACCAACACCAAGCACCATTCAGCTGCAATCCCTTCCAGCAGAGCAATCATTTCAACACAATTAACCACAAAGNAGGAGAGCAGACCAAGGGCCATGAGGAGAGCAGACCAGGGGCCATGAGGAGAGCACCACCAGGGGCATGAGGAGAGCACACCATGGCAAAGAGAAGATTGCTCCTGGGGCCATGAGGAGAGCAGACCAGGGGCCGTGAGGAGGGCAGACCAAGGGCCGTGAGGAGGGCAAACCAGGGGCCATGAGGAGAGCACCACCAGGGGCATGAGGAGAGCACACCATGGCAAAGAGAAGATTGCTCCTGGGGCCATGAGGAGAGCACCCCAGGGGCCATGAGGAGAGTAGACCAAGGGCCATGAGGAGATTGCTCCTGGGGCCATGATGAGAGCACCCCCATGGCCATGAGATTGCTCCTGGGGCCATGAGGAGAGCATCCCCATAGCCATGAGGACATTGCTCCTGGGGCCATGAGGAAACCCATTTCAATCCCATCAGGCTCATCAATCTGGAGTTTGGACGTGCCACACTGTACAAGTGCAGAACTCCCTCCTGCTGCTCCCTCCTCCCCTTTTCCCTCTCCAAACCCATCAATATACCAACACCAAGCACCATTCAGCTGCAATCCCTTCCAGCAGAGCAATCATTTCAACACAATTAACCACAAAGTCAGGCCTTGGAGTCCTTGGAGTGTTTACCTGCACGGGGCTGGGAGCAGGGTGGCTTCCAGCATGTTGGCTTTGCTGCTGGCCAGTCGGTGTGGCAGAAGGCTGAGGATGAGGAGGATGCGGATGCAGGGTGGCATTAGGGTGGGCATACTGCTGAGCAAGTGAGCCAGTGGAAACTAGGAGGAAAAAGAACAATATTCAGCACCACACACAGGACAGGCACCTCACCAAGTCACCGCCTGCACTCCAGGGTTTCACTACAGCTCAAACAGACTGTAAATACGCTCCCTCCCCCTTCTCAAAGGAAATATTTATCTTGCAAATAGCTGAGGATCTTACCTTGCTTTTGTGTAGTTTGGTTTGGCAGGGAAGTCTATAAATAACCACAATTAGACAGTTCATCTTCCCTAGTTTGACAGTGTAACAGATACCACACAGAGAAAAGCAGCATTTCATCGTTTGCTTTGTCAACCAGACCACTTTCAAAGATCAAATTGATAATTTTCACACAATTTAGGATCTCCTGAAGCACACTTTTCAAAGGTGTTACGAGCCATTTTTATTTCCACCATCCAAAAAAAAGTCTTTGGCCTTATACCTGGCTAACCTCACCATGCTACTCTTCTGGAAATCGCTGCCCAAGGACAAACTCTGTGCTTGAGGGACACGCAGAAAGAAACCTGAGGCTGCTCCAGCCTCAAACCTTGCCTGAAAGAACACGTCTTGCCTCTGCCCCCGAGGCCACTCAGGCTGTCCTGGATCAGCCCCAACCCTCTGAATTCTTCATCCCTTGAAACAGCAGCAAAGAAGGTACAAAACTCCCAAAAAGGAAGAAAGCCAAGGCCGTGCCACTTCCAGCCCGGTGTTGTCGCGGCCGTGCCAATCTCCAACAACAAACCACCAGCAACAAGTGCCCCCTGGATCCTGCAGTTCTGCTCCAAACCAGCCACCCAAAATCTTTCTTGGCTGAACTCCTGAGGGAATCCAAGCACATGTGAAAAGCCACAATGACACCAAGTGTCCCTTTAAACAAAAAGGATGCAGCAGGAGAGCAAGAGCCTAAAAAATGAAGATGTTTTCTCTTTCTTTTAGGTCTTGTGCAATGCCCAGTCCAGTTTGCAGCCACATTTCATGACAAGGGGCACTGAGCCCTCCAATGCCACAGCTTGCAAAGACAAAACTGATAAACAGGCAAAAAAAACCCCCTATCAACCTGCTTCTAAATTCTCCCTGCAACTCCTTAATTCCTTTAGCACCTTTTGGTCATCCCAAAGTTAATTAATGATGGCTCTCTGTGGGTTGCAGCTTTTTTTTCCCCGTGGGGTTTGTATCATATGGGAACTCGATGGCCACTGAAGGGATGGCTTTTCCAGTGGGGTTTTCTTGCCCTAAAAAAACCCCTGAAAATCAGGGCAAAGGGAAAAACTCCAAATGCAACCCCCAGGGCAGGGTATTCCTGGAGGGTGAGGTGAGGTGAGTGACCTCCCTGCTGCAGGGAATTCCTGAGGAGCTTCCCTGTGCTGGGCTCTGAGTCCACAGCACCCAGACCTGTCTGGGGGTAGATAAAGGATGAAAGGGAAGTGGAAAAAATGGGCTAAAAGGCAGCTGCACCTGAAATGTGAGCACAAGTAAGTCCCATCCAGCTCTGGCACAGCCCTGACACTCCACCCTGTCCTCCAGTCTGGCTGATCTAATTCCCACAAATCCCAGTTCTAACATATTCAAACTCAGCAGAACATACACAGGCAGTATCTTTTTGCCTAATTGAGATTTTTTTCCCTCCCCTGTACGGTGCATTAGGAAGGTTCCTTCTTTAGGAAATCACTGCCTGCCACATTTCACTTAATCCCTTGAAAGCTCTATGAAATCTTCACTGAGCAAATGGCCCAAGAGTGCTGAGCAGTTTGAGGCTGTTAATGCAGATGAACTGAATTCCTGCAGTCTGGGGCTCATCCTGAAATACTGATCCAAGTGTACACTGAGCATTTCAGACTGAGAGGGGGCTCAGAAGCACCTCACTATTTTCTAAGCACACTGTCAGTGCCACACCACTTTGTTCTGCTTCAAATCCAAGCATTTTTATTTCTGCCCATCACTACTAAAAGGTATTTTGCAGCAGCAGCAGCATCCCCACCACCCTCCTACCTGACTTTCACACACCTCTCCCCACAACAAAATGAACATTATCAGTGGCCACGTTTCTACAGTGTGAAGTTTATGGCTTCCTACAGGAGGAAGATTTCTCCACCTCATTATCAGACACACTCTGAAGAAGGCCAGGAGTCATTATCTCTGTCAAAGGGAGAGAAATAAATGCAAGGAGGGATTACTTGCCTGCCAAAGGGCACGTTACCCCAGCAATCCTCCCACTGCCTGGGCCACAGAGCTGGCAGCCTGACTGCAAATTAACTCCAGCTCCATGTAAGAGCTTTTCAAATGTATATGAAATTTAATTCAAGCTGTAAGATAGTCAAGGCTTCCCACATCACTTGTTAAGAGCCCCTGAAACAACATGGGGCTCCCTTAAACCATTTGTGCAATGCATCTTGCAGTCCTTTATGGCTGAGAGAATAATAAACCCAGTTATTCTGGATACATTCTGCAATAAAACTGCACAAAGAGGGATTTCTCTCCCAAGAAACCAGTTAAACCAAGGAACAGCACCCTAAAGAATAGATGGAAAGCAGGGGGAGGGATCAAGTTTTTGTCACAGAGGCAGCTCTTCCACAACCACCTCATATTTTACCCCCAGCTTTGCATTTGAAGCACCAGTTTTTTATACTGAAGAATATTTATTTCCCTAATTTCTCCTCTTCCTCATTTTGCCTTTACCAGATGACTCCAATAACCAAACTTGTTGAGCTTAAACCCACTTCAGATGCTGCTGCAAATTACGTTTTAATAGTGATATTAAAAGTGCCTTTCAAAAATGTCACTTGGGCACTGCTGGAAATCCTGCACAGACAAATCAGGAATAGGCTGAGTGGCAGCAGGTCTGAAATGCACCCACTGATTTCTGCTGGTTCTAAACCAGAGTTTAAACTCCAGCTGTGCCAAGGGGTCCTGCAAAGTCAGGAGAAATCCCCCTGCTCAGCCAGAACTGAACCTTCCCTGGGACTCTTCAGAAGGATCACCAGAACATCTCACTGCACATACCCAACAGCAAAGGAGATGAGACAAGAAGTGGGAAAAAATAACATGAAAAATTAATAACCAATTATCCAACTTTCCCCCCAAAGTCATCGCTATTTTCCAAATGGCCATTTCCAAAGGTATCCAAGAAAGTGCTGAGAAAGCTTCAGGAAGGGACAAACCAGCCCTGCTGCAAGTCACCTCAGCTCATTCCAGCACAGACACACTGGTTTTCTCACCCTTTATGCCTAAATGCCTCTCCTGGGGCTGACCTGCTTCACCTGACATCTTTTTAGCCAAGTCCTACCAGGAAATATTGCCCTACACTACACACAGTGAAGGAAAGCCTGTCAGTCCTGGGATGGGGGAAAATACCACAGGGATTCATGAATTACTGAATTCAGCTCCACACAAGTGCACCCATTTCTCTGAGAGGCAAACAAGAAGGAGAGTCAGCCACAGAACCCACAGCAGGAGCTGAAATCAAAAGAGGTCAGAGCAGCAGAAAGGAAGCAGAACTCCCAGCTACAGGAGTTTAGAAAAGCCAGACTGGGCAATTTTCCTTTTCCTGGCAGGAATTTCAGGGGTGCCAATGGTGCTCAGGGCTGGTCATGGTCCATATGGTCCACCAAGAGCCTATTTTCAAGACCTGACCAGGGAAAATTCCAAACCAGAGCCAGAGCCAGTAAGATGGTGAGGATAACTACATTGAAAAGACCTGAATGGTAGGAAGCAAAGAAATAGCACATGTTTCTTTCACAATACAAACATTTCAAGGAGTCATTTTACACAGGTAAGAGTGGACTTGACTTCAAAGGTTAAGCCACGAAAGGAACGAGCTGGTTCATGGGGTTTCAGTGCACCAAACCAAGAGGCAGAACACAGGACAGGTCAGCACCTCCAGCCCCTGCTCAGGCACAACCATTTCTCTTCCAGAAGGGAGTTCTGGACACCAAGTGGTTTTCCTCCCATCCCTCCTGCAGCAGCTGATGGGACACACCCAGCAGGGATGGGCTGATGGACTCGCACACAGACACAGCAACGAGTGTCACAGCAGGACAGGAGCAGGGACAGAACAGCCTGGACTGCAGGGCCTCCTTCCCCGTGTCTTGGGGGAGTTCAGGCAGCAGCCACTCCCCAAACCCCCCTCCTCAAAGCTGAGCATGGACACCAACACACAAGGCAGTGTTTGGTTCTCATCTGCCTCTCCCAGGACGCACTTTGAGCCTCTTGTGAGAACATCAGCTCCTCTCCCACTGCTGACAGGGATTCAGGGGAGCAAAGCCCCACCTGAGCCAGGTACCACCCCTGACCATGCCCACCTCTCTCAGCAAAGAGAACTCACCCTGTCCCTGTCCCACAGTCATGCAGTGGCTGCTCTACCCAAACCTTCCTCTACCTCAGCTGCAACTCGAGTTATTTCCTCCCAGGGGCTCAGAGCTGGAGCCACAGCTTTTTAAAGACATGAGGCACCAGATACTTCTCCTTTCAGGAAGCTGCTGGTTCCAAATCAGAGGGTACAGAATCCCACAGTGGTTTGGGTTGGAAGGACCTTAAAGCCCATCCAGTGCCACCCCCTGCCAGGGGCAGGGACACCTTCTGCTATCCCAGGTGGCTCCAACCTGGCCTTGGACACTTCCAGGGATCCAGGGGCAGCCACAGCTTCTCTGGGCACCCTGTGAGAGGGATTCCTTCTGTATCCACAAAGAGTTCACTCTAATTTTTTTTTAAATTGACACCTCAACTTCCTGTGCTGGCACAAATCTGTCCCCCAGCTCCATGCCCTGTCCACTGAAAGGAACCTCCCTGCATTTCCCACATCCTGGTTTGGTGCAAGGAAACCTGTCCCCTCATCACATCCCATTCCTTGTAACATCTGGTTCTTTAGAAAGTGCTTTTCTGTACAGTCAAAATTAGTACAAAAAACCCAACTCACTGGCAAAGTAGAAAGAAGGGCCTGTCTCCTTGCTGTATGGTATTTTGGGACATGCTGAATTTGGGAAATAGAAAGGTAAATTAGCCTCTTGCCACGTGCATACTTCCCGTCTTCTGGAAAGGTCAGTGTCACTTTCTAGGCTTTTTTAAATTTATTTTTTTTGAAGATGTAGAACCATGCAGATAATTTCTTTCCTTAGGTGCTATCAGAGCCAGATATTTAGTTTTAAAAATGAACAGAGATGAAACAAGCCTCAAGCAAGCCTTCCTTGTTAACTGTGACACTGAGGGCTGCAGCTCTTAATTAACACAGCAACAAACTTTATGGCAATTCATGGTCTAGGACAGTCCACTGGAATAAGAAGGTTAAAATGCAGTTACACTAAAGCAGAAACTGGCCCCTTGCTTTTTCAGCTACAGCACTGTCACATTCTGAACAGCTCCAAGACACCTTGGGGGACTGGTTCCCTCTTAGTCCCTGAAGAATCCTCTGAGGTTTCTATTTTATCCACCATTGTACTATGAGGGTAATAGAATTTACTCTACTGCTGAGACAGAAACCAGATAAAGTTAGAGACAACACCAGAGCAGTAAAACATTGCAGAAGGGGAAAGGGGAAGGGAGAGCAGGGGACAGGAGAGCACAAAAAACAGGAAATGCATCTGTGCAAAACCCAGCTCTGGTTTGACACCAGTTCTGAAACACAAAAGGGGAGTTTTTCAGGACTCCAGGGATCTGGACACAGTTCAGCCACATGGAACACTAACACAGGTCTGGACTGCTTTGGTCTTTGTGGGACACACCAACTGCAAGCCATGGCCACGACCTCCACCAGCCCCACACTGGTGGCACTGGGAGGTCACACAGAGGCCACAGAATGTTCTGGAACCAGCAGCTGAGCAGGGCAAGAACCCTCCACGTTCAGGGGTGTGAGTGTGGCAGGGAAAGGTGTGTGCACTGCTCTGCTCCAGCACTGCACAAGGAGGGCTCCAGGGCCTGGCTGGGATGAAGCTGCTTGGATTGTCCTTCCCATCTGTGTTTTGGGGGGGGAAAAGCCCAATGATCTGAACAATCCTCCATCCTGTGTTCAGCTGGGGTTACTGGGACCACGCTCTGCTTCTCTCTCTTGTCAGCAGTGGGTTGTGACACTGGACTCCCAGAAGTGCAGAAACATCCCATTAAACAGCAACAGACAAAACCACTTCTCTTTAAGCTGGAAGAGTGCTTATCAACAAGTCCCAGCATGGATTTCAGAGCCAGCCATCTCTTCACAAGAAGGAAAACAACTCCCAAACTTTCCAAGGAACTTCACTTCATGCAGCCACAGGGATTTCTCTTCTGGCAGGTTGTTAATGATTTGCCACAGACTTTCAACTCGTCCCAAACCATGAGGGAAGGTGGAGTTTCAGATCTTACCAGAAAACATCTCACACCTTAAGAATACTTTGGTAAGCAGTGCCCCCCAGCCCTCCCCAACTCAGAGCAGCTGGCCTTGCAAACATCTTCTCTTTACCTCATATGCAGATTAAAAACGGGGTGAATTCTGCAAGAATTAACTCAAACAAGCCCAGGACCTCGAAGGTTAAAAGGCAGCACAGCCCACTGGATCCTGATAGCCACGGAGGGGAGTTAAAAAGCACTAAAAATGTGTTTTTAAAAAAACAAACAGCAATTTTTAAAGAGCCCAAAGGGAAACTGTTCGAGCCAATCAAAAGCAGCAGTGCTGGTGGTTCCTCAGGAAGTTGTTATTCTGCACCTTCAAATTACTCTTTAAGGGAGGACCAGAATCAAAGTGCCCACTTTTAGTTCAAATGTGGGTAAACTCAAGATTCCCAAAGCACAGACCATGAGTTCTGGGTGTGTTCTCAGTCTCTCAGGGGGGTGTGAACGACTCCAGCAGGTTGTTCTTTAGCAGAAGCAGCTCAGGTTGATGCCCTGGGGCATTCCTGCTGCCATCTCAGGAGAGGGAAGGTGGAGGGAACATGGCACAGTCCATCTGGGCAAGGCCTTCAGGCACTCAGCACAAGGCAGGCTTGCAGAGCTCTGGGCTGGGAGTGCTGCAGGACATCAGGGGTCCCTCCACGTGGCACTGTCCCCTCGGGGCTGAGGCTGCACCCAACTCACTTTTGGACACCACCAAAAGTGCATCCTATGGAGCTCCTGGTCCAGCTGGGCTCAGTGGTTTCAGCAACCCAAATTTCAAGCACTCCATCATCTACTGGAAGGTGGGAGGTTATTCAGGAGAGTCACAAGTAGCTACTTGAAAGAACAGAGGAGGACAAGCCATTTCTGGTAAGTTAGGTGCTCTTGGGAAAGGAATATTTAATTACATGGCAGGAAATACCAGAGAATTCTCAAGTTTGACCCAACTTAGTTGTTTGCACTGGTAGGTAGTCACATACCTACAACAGACAAGCTGCAAAACCAACACAAAGTGAGATCTAACAGTTGTAAATTAGAATATCAGTGAAAAAACTGTTCAGACACCTGATCAAAGCCAGCCATGGGAAGGGGCTTGTACTCCAGTGCTGCAGAACCCACTGATTACACAAGATAAGGATGGTGCACAATTGCTAGGGAGTCACATGCAACCATTCTGAATCAATTCTCAGATTATCTCATGTTTGGTTTTATTTCAATTAGAATTTGAGAGGGGAGTTTTCACCAAAAAAGGTCTGAAAGCCTTTGATCATTCACTGCATGGGAATTCTATTTAATCTAATGAAAAGGCAAACAGAAGATCTGTTTACATGGACACCTCAAGCACAAGAGTTGAAAAGATCAAAGTAATACAATTAGCAAGGACCTGTGAGAGAAAGATTAATCTCTGCAAGTAACTTCCATTTCAGCTTCAGCACAAACGAGCTCAAATTCTTCCTCCAAGCACCAAAAGAGGTTTCTCTCTGTTATTTTTGTTCCTTAACTCTGTTACCATCCCACTGCAGGGCTCTGACAGGGTGTTCTCAGCTGGGTAAGACACTTTAAAAAAGTCAGAATTGGTTTCCCACTAAACTCCAGTTTCTTACTTTGGAGGTTTTCATGACACAGCCCGGACTTTGCATTAAGGATCAGGGTAAAACTAAGCACTGAAAACATACAGAGATGTCTAAAGGTACAGAAAATCTTTTATTAGAATCTAAGTCAATAATATACGTGACCCAATAAAACTTTTCCTCAGATGCTATAACAAGTATTGAAATGCCATGTTTTCAGGAGACCATCTGCTGTTTTGACATTTTATGACAATTCCCAAGCCTTTAGCAACCTTGACTCTACCTCTTTCAATAGCATGCTTTGCAGGGAGGGGTTTCTTTCCCCCCCTCCAAATTGGGCCTTGATTTATCATACATTTATAATGCTTTAGAAGTTCTTGCACATTTGACTTTGTCACAAGGTAACCCACATTTCCAGCACTTCACTGTAAGTGAAATATGCCCATCTGATCATGCTGGAGACTCATTGTCAAAGGCAGAGCAATACATCAGCTGTTCCACAGACTTAGGCTTGACTTACCAAAAAAGAAAGGTAAGCAACACATGGTTTATTTTGCTCAAACAGCAGAGTTCAGACTGTTAATAATGCCAGTAGTATCATAAAGACAGCATTTCACTAGTTGCCAGAACTAAAGTCAAGTTGGAAACTGAGGTCATAGCCTTGCAATAAAACAAGTACTAATTATAATCAAGGAACAAACGAGGGATGATGGATCAAGAGCATCAAGAGAACTCGCACCAACTTCTTTCAGCAGCCATCCTTTAGCAGCTCCCAGGTTGGACTCTCATCTTGGTCACTGGCATCCTACTGAAATCAGCACACTTGAGGTTTCATTTGAACCAGCTCAGCTTTCAATGCTCTGCTCCTCAGCTTATGAAACACAAACCACATCTACTGAACGACACCCACAGCCTGCAGGCTGAGCTCAAACACATCCCTGCTCAAGGTAAGGGCTTAGAAAGTGACATATAACACAAAACGTTTCCTACCATACATAGCATGTGTCTGTTCATGCGCACCGTACTGTGTTGCAGAGGAAGATACTAAACCCGGCTGCGCGTGTGCTGGTGGGGCCATCATCCTGGCATTGCCCTGTATGACAGGGCTGTACACATGAGGATGCTGCAGGCAAGACAGGAGAGAGGCAGGCAGTTAATTGGGGGGCCAGCACAACGTGGTTCATGTCAGCTGAACAGCAGGGATGTTTGCAAGGGCAAAGGCTCGGCCTTACTCGAATACAAACTGGTGGTGTTACCCAAATTCAAGGAATTGGCATATAGGATTTTTGGCCCTCTGATAATGTAACGAGTTTAGGTGGGACACAATATGCTTACCCAGCTACACATTGTGTATTTAAAAGCTTTTCAAGCAAGAGCAGTCCCCCAGACAGGTTATCGAATACAAACTGGTGGTGTTACCCAAATTCAAGGCCTGATACAAATTGGCATATAGGATTTTTAGCTCTATGATAATGTAGCGAGTTTAGGTAGGACACAATATGCTTACCCAGCTACACATTGTGTAAAAGCTTTTCAAGCAAGAGGAGTCCCCCAGACAGGTTATTTTTAGAGCACTTAACCAGGAGATGTGCTGGCCATGACCTGAAGAAATTCTCCAGAGTTAAGAAGTTGGTTCAATAATAAACATCAACTTCTAAGCTCTCCTGAGAATTTGGTGTGACCTTAAAACTTGCAGTGACCTTAAAACTTGCCATGACCTTAAGATTTGTCCCAGGCTTTGAAGGATATCACAGGACCCCCAAATGTGCTCCAGAACCCAGAAATTGTCCAGAGTGACTTGGACTCAGTGGGGTATTTAGGCCTGAGCCCCTTTGCTGTTTCTGGTTTGATTGATGAGGGGCATCAAGAGGCTCTTACCTGAGACTGGTAGTGTGGCACATGCTGCACAAGAGGCTGATTAGGAAACTGTTGGGGACTATATGCAACATATTGTGTTGAGTAAGCAGGTGGAGTAGCTACAATTGGAGGGCCTGCTGCTGAGGCAGGATGCATCATGGTGCTCTGGTGGTGTTGGTCTTGCCGCTGCTGGGGCATATTTGGTACTAGAAAGCAAAGAGTTCCTCAGTTAGAAACACAGGACAAAGGATGAGCTCCTTCCTGAAAGGTTTGACACTGTAATGTCACTGTGACCATGTGGGTTTATATCCTCACCCCTCACCTTTAACCATGGGTTAGGGCTCTAGCAAAAAGGAACAGCATGAAGAGGAGTTTCTCCAAGAAACACTTGACTTTCATCCCTGCCTCTGGGCCACAAACCCAGCCCTGCTCCCATTGTGAAGGGAGGAAGGTGCAGGGAGAGAAAGACTGACAAGAACCAGTAATGGAAGAGAAAGGTTATATCAGGATCCTATATTAGTCAAATTTGCTCCTGTGCCCTTCAAAAGGCTTAATTCACCCCCTATGGGAACTCCCAGCAACTGGAAATCCAAGTCTGTTCAAGTGACTCCTGTTTATAGAATAAAGGTCTCCACACAACCCAGTTTGAGGTATTCCCACCTTTTGAGCTCTGTGCTGCCCCTCAGCAGAGCAGAAAGCAACTTTTAGGTCACAGACAACACTGAAGGGGACAAGACAACATTTAAGAAGAGGAGCAGGAATAACTAAGAGGGAAGAAAGATGAAAAGAGCAGAGCAGTGCAGTGTGGGGCCACCTGAACTATCCTGGCCAGCGACCACCCAACCCACAGTAGTGAGGAGCTGGGAAAAACTAACTCAGCCTACAAAGCAATGGGCATGAGAGCTCCAGGTGAGCTCCAGGTGAGCCCAGGTGAGCTCCAGGTGAGCTCCAGCCTCCTGCACTTGGGCTGCAACTACTCCCTGAGCTACCTCAAGCAGCTGCAAACTCCACTGCAGTGGGCAATGCAGACAGACCCCTCTGGGAGAGGGAAGGAGGGAAACGTTGAAGATGGCAGTAAATTCACCCACTGATGGTTGTATTTACACTGCAAATCAACAACAGAAAGATGTAAATACAGGAGGCAGCTTGATCAGTGTGAAGGCACTGAGCTGGAACCCAGGCAGCCTCCTCAGGGCTACGCTGCACACGGATGGAAATGCAGAAAATATTGGAGCTTTTGAGAAGAATTCAGAATTGGAGCTGCCTCACACAGCAAGTGAGTACTCAGCAGTGTATTTCTGCTTAAAACAGTGTTACTCATGAAAAGATTTCACAGTGAAGTGACTGTGTTTTAACACAGCAATACATTGCAGGGGTTTGTGTTCCCTGCTTTCATAAAGGCCACTTGTTTGCTTCTGAACAGCAGGACTGCTCTGGGAAACAATCTCCCCCTCCAGTGACTGGAGCTGCAGCACTGGATCCTGTCCTCAGGAAGCACTGGCTGACACTGCAAGAAGGAATGAGCTGTGAGGAGCTGGAGCCTTCCCTGAAACAGGGCTAGAAAAACAAGAGCAGCACTTTTGTGCTCCTTCCCTGCACTGCACAGCACGGGGAGCATCTCCCACATGTTCTGCCTCCACAGCCACGGGTGTTAAAACCATGGCATTGTTGGTCCAGCTGGTCATTTACTGAGGTAGAAGGAATGCAGGGGAAAAAACCAACCAGAGGAGCAGCAGAGCACACTGTTTCTGAAGAAAGAAACAGCTCTGCTTGTTGACAAACCCCCTCTATTACAGCACTGTTCAGGGCACTGCTGTAAACCAGTACAGAGAGCCAGGACAGAAGTTCCCCTTAAACAAACCTGTAATATTTAAGAAATACAGGAGATGATGAGCTTATCCTACTGCTCCAAGAAACAGAGATGTTTTCCTGCTTGTCAAATCAGACTCCTAACCAAGCACTCCCCATAACTCAAACTTAGCTTGTTTGGGCTGAATTAGTTTATCTAAAAATCCATTAGTATTTTCCACTTACTTCCCTTCATTAAAAACAGCATTTAAAGTATCAATCAAAACCCAATTAACACTGATTAGCAAACACACAGACATCTGTAATTTCTCCATGCTGCATGCAGACTGAGAACCAAACAGGCAGTATTATTCTCACCTTTACCTGCTCTATATGTCTTGGCTTGGTTCACTGGCATGGGCGTCATGGGAATAGGATACAAAGGCTGAAACACAAGAAACTGGAATTAGGATATTCCTTTAAAAAGCAGCTGTGGTGTCAGGGTGGGGGCCCCACTCAGCTCTGATGTGTTCTCCTCTGTTGTGTTACGTGGGCTGGTGAACTCTGCCTAACCTGTGAGATTTTCTTGGATCACTGTCAGTGAGTCTGCACGGACAAACAACTGGGCCCATATGGTTTGCAACAGCCAGGCCAGCAAGGCTGCTCCTGCCAGCACTGGGCTAAACCAAACAGCTTTGCTGCAGCTTGTTTTAATACAGCTCTGCCAGGGTGGATCTCAGGGAAAGGCTCTTCCCCCAGAGGGTGGTGGGCACTGACCAGGCTGCCCAGGGCAGTGGGCACGGCCCTGAGGCTGCCAGAGCTGCAGGAGGGTTTGGGCAATGGGATAGGGGGGATTTTTGGGGTGTCTCTGCAGGGCCAGGGGCTGGACTGGATGATCCTTGTGGGATCATCCCTCCCAGTTCAGGACATTCCAAGATAACAGAGCTAGGTTTGAAATCCCAGTGATCCCCACAACAAGCAGAAATGGGACACAGCTGGAAACTGAGGAGGAAGAAGCAGTCACCTAAAGAGAGTGACACTGTGCTTGGAGATCAACACCAAAGGTGAGCTGCTTAAATGTGCAAGTCTTTGAGCCTCTCTGAACACCCAGACTGAGGAAAGCCAGTATTTACACAGCTAAAACTTAACAACAAGAGGCATTTTTATTTCCAGGAGCAAATCGAGCTGTGCCATTTCACTGTTCCACCTCAGAGCTCCTCATTTGGAACCAGCTGATGTTCCAGGTCCCTCCCCAACCCAACCCAACCCGACCCATTCCAGGTGTCCTCCAGCCCCCAAGGCCCAGTGTGGGGGGTTTGCAGCACTGTACCTGCACGCCTGGGCTCACTGGGACCGGGTACATCATATTTGGTGCAAAACAAACAGGCTGAGTGTACACGGGGGTTGGCTGCTGATGGCCCACCATGGAGGGGCTGGGCTGGGCTTGTGGCCGAGGGGAGGTTGGTGTAGTAGAAGGTTTCGGCTACAAACAGAGTGGAGCAATGCACAGGGCAAGGTTAGTCTGAGGGGGCTCCCAAGGACAGGCTTGGCTTAGAAACAGCTGCCCAAAGGCAAAGGGGAAACGGTGTCAAACAACTTACTTGAGCGAAAGATCGAGGGTTGAACTCTTTAGCATTAGGATTAAGGGTTGATTTTCTAACTTGCCTAAACATAAAGGACAGAAAATTAGGGTTGGCATTATTCTCTCCCAAGCAGATCTGCAGTTAATCAGGTAAGAAGCAGCTCGTTTCCATCTGTGAGTCAGATTTTTGAGAACTCAGACCCCACATGGCATGCAAAAATGCACTTTCATTGGCAGGACTCTCACTACACTTATCCCTAAAGATTTTCCTGCTGTTGATGCCACAGCTCATGTGAGCTGGGAACACATTTCAATAAGCTTTTAGATAACACATTCACATTCACACCAGCCTTTCCTACACGAGGCTAAAAGCTGATAACAGTGTGTTTATTCTACAGGGCACAGTTACTCACTCAGAAGTGTCCTTCTTCTCCTCCTTCTCCTCCTTCTCTTGCTTGCTGCCAGGCCCAGAGGTCTGCACTCCTTGGGAAGTCACCTCAGGCCCTCTCTTCTGCTCCGAGCTGTTACTTATGGAAGGAGAAATACTGGGGCTGTTGGGTTTGCTGCTGCCCCCATTGGAGCTGGTGTTACTGCCAGGCTCTATGACAGATTCCTTGGGGCTGGGCTCTGTCTTCTCTTTAACTACATCTCTTGACTTCTCCCCCTCTCGGGTTTTGTTCAGCAGCTGATCCACTGCATCAGAAGAGGAGCTGGACTGTAACTGCAAAAAACCCAAGGAACCCATTCAGTACATGGATACACAAACACTGTGGGGAGACAATCTAATGCTGTCACACACACACAGAGTAAAACACAGTGCCACAGGCCTCCCTCATGTGGAATTGACATTTTAAAACACACCTTTCCATTTCTACTAGAAAAGAAATCCAGGAGCACTGACAAGGTTTGAGCCTGTACTGTCCAAGAAGCTGTTCAGTTGATTAGGGAGTGACAGAAAAGCTTAAGACAACCCCCTGGCCTCATCTGGACTGTGATTTAACAGCAACACTTGAAAAGTTAACCTGATTTAATAAACCATTATAGCCAGGAAGTAATATGAATTCATCTTCAATTTTCCTCAGCAAAACTCTTCATTTAATTTTGCAACAGCTCCTCCATATGGAGTGTGTGATAATTATCTGTACCTAATGACCAAACAGGTTGCAGGTCCTATTTCAGTGTACAGTCAATATTCACGTTTATGGGTATTAGGCAATTGTACTAGCAAGAGTCAGCATTGATTTTACAAGATCTGGCACCAATTCTTACAGGTATTTTCATCAATTAAGCACAAGTATAAAGAGCTGCCCACATATGCAGTGTATTCAATTCATGAACATCATCTGGATGCACAGGAGAGTTAAGACACAATTAACACAGAGCACTTACCCTAAAGTCATTCTTAAATTTCTTTAAATCATCAATCTGTTTTCTATGCTCTGAAACAATTGGAGAGACACCTGCCAAACACAAGACCAACATTGTCCAAGCATTTCTAGCACAGGTTTTATGCACAGCCCCTACCCATGACTAACACCAAAACCCCCAGGAGAGACACTGCCAGTGGTTCAGACACACTGCTCAAGGTGAGCTTGATGGCTGAACTCCATCCTGAAGGTCTTTCCAACTCTAATTCCAAGTGCAGGAACATGACAAGATTTTTTTTGAGGACTGAGTGAACAGTGTTGCAGAAAAAAACCCATATTTAAGGCATAATAGGAAAAAGCACAGTCAGAAAAACTGTGCTGCCCACGATGCTCTAAGCAAAACCACATATTCCAAAGTCTAAAGGCAGCTAAAACCCAGCTCTGTGAGCCAGGAGAGGGAAGAAGGAAAGAGGAAAAAAACCCTAAGTGGAGTCACACCCTCCACATGAGCATCTCTACACTTTGTGTTCCTGGAATGAGTCACAAACAACATTTAAAACTGCCACTTCACAACTGCATGACCAAAATCTCTGCTGCAGATTTAGTGTGCAGAATCCCCACACCACTCAGGTACATCCAAAAGCTTTGCATACAAACCTTTGCTTTCAGGTTTAGGAAAACTAGGAGAAGTCTCACTTGGCTTGATATTCTCCTTGTTTCCAGTTGCAGAATTTTGCCTCTGGTCCTGAAGCCTGGTATCTTTAGCTGGAAAAGAAATTGCCAAAATTATTCTCTCACACACCACTCAAAGAGGCCAAAGAGATGGTTAGACAGAAACAGGAGAGACATTTAACCATTTTTAGCTTAAAAACCTCCTAAGCCACACACTTTCTGCTACCTGGTTGGTGTCTGGAGGATCATCCTCCCCCTCTCCCCACCCCAGTGTCTTTAAGCCAGATTAAAAAGTCCCAGTTAAACTCATCCCTCTCATCATAGACAGAATCTTAACTAGGCTGAACACACTATAAACTAAGAGCAAATTATTTCCAACAGTCCAAGCTCTTCAGACTAAATGCTACAAACATGAGAGTGCTTAGACAACTGAATGTGCTCTTCAAAAATGGGTTTTATCCCCTTGTTTTTGCTGTGTTCAAAATACTCCTTGAAACCAGTGGCCTACGTTTCTTTAAATATGAAAAGAGTCAAGGACTCAGTTTAAAAAGAGAAATCCTCAATAAGTGAGACCCCTGTAAGCCCATACTCCTTAAAAGGCACAAGAAATTAAGCACAGACTCATCAAAAAGCCTCTCTCCCAGCTTGGTGTAGAGGTGGCACCACGAGAAAAGGGGAACCCCCAGTAAAATTAAATGCATCCCAAATTTCTCCAGGAGTTTGGCTCTTTCAAGGCACATTCCTTGCCAGGGGTCAGGGAAGGGGGGCATTGACAACATACCTTCATTGGAAGGGGTGACTGCTCTGTTGGATGCAGGGCTGGCAGGTGTAGGAGAGGCAGCTGGAACAGGCATGGCAACAGATTCAGTGGGGATAGTACCAGGCTGAGGAGAAGGCAGAGCTGGGCCCATGGGAGTGCTGCTCTGCCTTGGAGACCTAGGCCTGTGTGTTTTAGGGGATAATCTCGGAACTAGAAACAAACAGGAGAACACAGTTATAGGATGAGCCTCCCCAGCTGCTCAGCACTTTTTAAAATGGCTACAAACATGCTTCAGAACGCTTTTTGGAGTCACTGGAAACCTGGTTACCTTTCAGGGACATCTCCTAGTTCCTTACAGGCAGCTTTTCAGAGAAGTGGGGTGATTTCTCTGCAGACTGGCCCCTAATACACATCACTGCCCTCTCAGTTCCCACCATGAAGCTGCAAAAAGCTCCCCAGCCCCCCCAAGAGCACAGCTACACCAGCTCACATTAACACAGTTTCAGGCAGAACACAAAAGGTGGGCAGGTCTCCACACAACCAGATGTAAACCACTTTTTGAATAGGGCTGAAAAAACCCCCATCCATTTTCCTCTTTGGGAGGTTTGCCAGCTGGAAGGAAAACAACACAGCCTATTGGAAAAAAAAAGGAATAATGGCCTCAAATTTTTGCCCCTGTGTTAAAGCAGCAAGGAAAGGTGTATATGATTTAAAGAGTTGTACCTCCTGCTTCCTGCTCACCCCACTGGGGCACCTTAGTGCTTTATGCCACACATTAACTTCCAGTGAGTGAGGAGAAAGAGAGATAAGTTGTTTAACAGTCCTACTTGCATGTTAATAATACATAAAATGGAGTGTGGGGAGCAAAGATGAATCACAAATAATGCCACAACACAAGAGTTTAAACCTCTTCCACAAGGCAACAGGTCTATGTGGGTTTAATCCATACCTTCCTTCTGAAAAATGCATTCCCACTACACTCCTCTAGGACCCTGCCCTGCTAAAAAGTGCCCAGAAAGTACCTGAAAAGGACAAAATTGTCTCTCACCTGCCTGAGGAAACACCCAGCTCTCACAGCCCACTAGAACATGGCCTCAACCTAAAAGCTCCAGAGGAGGGCCTGTGTCACAAGACTGAGCTTAGAAAGTTAAATATTCAAAAAAAAATTAACTGATCCAAAAAAAAAAGGAGACACTGACTATACCTGCTCCTACAGCAGACCAGAACACCACCACCACTTAAAATCCATGGAATTTCTAAAGGAAGAATACATCCAACTTCACTTGAGTATCATTGAAGCTCTTAACACATCCTTCCTCTCTGCAAACACCTCCTTCAGGGTAAACACAGCCCAGCCACGCTGCCAGCAACCAACCTCAGGGATGCCATGGAATGCATCCAACTTCTCCTCACTCCTCCAGCACCTTCTCCTCACAATCAATCCTTCCAGCACCTAATTCCCACCTTTTTCCTCCCTATTCTCTTCGTACAGCAACCTCACCCTGCCATTAGGACCATACAGCACTTGAAGGACCAACTCACCAATTCCTTACTGGAAAAAGGTCCTTGTCCCACTTCACCTCTGCTAATTTAGAGCAGCATTTGGGTTTCCAGAGCCTGAGCTGCCTGCAAAGGCAGGATCCTGCTGAGCATCCCCACTCTAAGGTCCCCCTGCAAGCCATCTGCAATAAGCCAAGCTTTACCTACCCCCACTGACAACTGATGACCACGTCCCACCTGAAGGGCTGCCTCGTGCCACTGCAGCAGTAGATGCTTCCCCAGGTGCATTATGAGATACAAATTCTAAGCCACTTGAAATTGTACCCCTACCAGTAGAGACTCTGTGACCTCGAGGGTGCCGTTGAGCCTTAGGAGACATCCGTGGAGGCCCTGGGGAGAAAGAACAACCCCACACAATCAGTAAAGCCCAGCACCAAGAGAATCCAAACATGCTATCTCATTGTTCAAACTGGATTTCATCTGCTGAGCATGGAATTCAGGGATAAAGTCAAGCAATTTTACACTGACATCGACTAGAAGCAGGGGCCCACCAGGCTAAAAAGCCAGGCTGCCAGCACTCATCCAGGCCAGCGCTAAATGGGAGCTGGCCCCATTAAAAGCTCTTTAAAAGGAGCTTTATCAGCCTTGAAACAGGGGTGCAAGTCCTGGCTTTAAAGCATTTGAATCCAAGCACCCACCAGTGCTTGGTGCAGCACAAAGCCTTAAGGCTTGGTGGCCCAGCTGCCCCTGGGAGTGCAAAATTCCAGGCCAGCAACCACTTCCCAGAAAATGAAACATTTCCAGGGTTTTTGTCAGGTGGGCAGTGATCCCAAACATTCCCAGAGCTCCTGGGGATGTGAGCAGGGCATTGTGCAGCAGCTCACAGCCCATTGAAGAGTCAGCAGAACAAGGCCCTGCTATCTATCCCAAGGTTCAAGTCATGCATGTTTAACCCCAGGAGCCAAAGTCAAATACAGGAATTCTGCACAGCTTATGCACAATAGGTAAAAGCTCAAGTCAAAGCAGCAATACAGTTTTACATCCTAACAAACATTTTCTTTACGAGATCAGATTCAAATGTTGATACTTCAAAGGAAAAACTGTGTGAACAAAAGACAATCTGGTTGAATTTATTTTTTTCAACTTTTAATGGAGGTCAATAATAGGGCAAAGTTCAGATAATGGCTTTTTGGTTTCAGATAAAAGTTCTACAATATCAAGCAGCTCTCTGGTTACATAAATCTTTAAATGTCAGCCCCTGTTTTACCCAGGAGTCTCAAGTCCACTTCAACCCAAATATATCCAGGTGAGGGTTTTAAAGAACACACATTTCCCAGCGATAATCTCCTGGCAGCAGGAATTAAACACTGCAGTAAGCAGCAGGTCAGTGCAGGGCTAAGGAAATAACTGAGTGTGCAGGTGGATTCTCAGGATCTCAGGACATAAACCCACACTAAATGGGTAAGAGGAGGGCAGGCAGTGTGACCCCCATCCCCTTTGGGGTCACAGAGCCCCTGAGCATCCAGCAGGCTGCAGAGCTCATTTAGCTGCACTCCAATCCAAACGAGACAACATGCCCATGGCTGAGCCCTCTCAGGCCAAATTTAGCTGAGGCAGATCTGCATGCAGCTCCCCAAACTCCCAGCTCAGCCTTTCTCTGGGCAGCAGGGCCTGCAGGGAGCTCAGTGATTGTTCTCACCAGTGCACACACATCTAAACATGTCCTACAAATCCCCCTTTGAAGCAGCTTATCCTATCCCATTCCACAGGGCATTGCTCTCAATCCAGCCTTTTTATTACCATTATTACTGGTGGTTGTTTCACGTGCTCTGTTGTTATCACAGGTTCATTATTATTGTTGGTAATTCAATGGTTGAGTTAAAATTTCAATCTGCTATTTGTGGAACAACTGTATTAAAACTGGTATTTTATACAAATTTATAGTGATAATAATAATAATAATAAAACAGTCCTAAATTTATCCCTAAGTTTTCAATTTCTAACTATAGCCTAAATTTCAGTCCTAGAAATGCTCTCTAAAGTCCTCGAGTCCTGCATGTTGCTGTAGGTTAAGTTAAGACACTGAGCAGCGTTTCCAAAGCTGAGTTTAATTTCATACCAACTCAGGAAATTTCACCTTTCTATTTTTTTTGTTTGTTTTTGCAAAGCTCTTCAAATTAACACAAAAAAAAAACCAGAACAAAACAAAAAAGGTTAATAGAAAACAAGTCTGACCAACTAAAGTTAAAACACAAATTACAGGTTAAGTAATGAAGAGGAAACAAAAATAAATTAAGAAAAAAAACCAAAACCACAAATCTCGTCAATTAAAAAAACTCAACGGAGGAGTTACAAACGGAGACAAACAAAGGAATAAAAAAAAAATAAAATAAAAACCAAAACAACCCCATGAACAAATCGTGGTATTGTACCTTCTGAAGACATGCGTTTAGGCATAGTAGAGACAGGAGCTGGAGANTATGACAAAATGATTTTGCATGTTTAACCCTTTGGGGACTGAGTTTGGCAAGTGGTAAATAAGGCACTGAGGGGTTGGTTGCACCGGTGAGGGTCGAATTTGGGGTCGGAATGGCACGAGCTCCCCAAAGGGTTAATTAGGATCTACAAATACTACTAAGGAATAGACAGCAAAGTTTGATCTGTTAGCCTGGATATCAACGCTCTACAGCACCCCCCGAGGGTCACCAGCTACCAGAGGGTCTCCAACAGCTGAGCACAAACAGGGGCACTACACAAAGTGCTACTTTCAAAGCAGATCAGGAGAATGAAATACCCAGCTGGGAACTGTTCTCTTGACAAAAAACAGCGGTGTTCAGTGTCTGACTCTTGACAGGTCTGCCTCTACCACTTAGCTCAAGTATTAATGGAGGGGTTGAATCTAGAGCATGGGGTTTGCATGGTTTCCAAAATGAAATTAATTGAATTTCCAAGCCATTCTGAATGTTTGAGGTATATGATGTTAATTCAGCAGAGTAACAGGATGACAGAAACCACAAATACTACGGACAGATCTCCAGGTTAGCACTGTTTGGGCGAGGCTCAGTTCTCCAAGCCATCAGTGAAACCAGTTATGTATCTGCTANCAAAAAAAAAACCAGAACAAAACAAAAAAGGTTAATAGAAAACAAGTCTGACCAACTAAAGTTAAAACACAAATTACAGGTTAAGTAATGAAGAGGAAACAAAAATAAATTAAGAAAAAAAACCAAAACCACAAATCTCGTCAATTAAAAAAACTCAACGGAGGAGTTACAAACGGAGACAAACAAAGGAATAAAAAAAAAAATAAAATAAAAACCAAAACAACCCCATGAACAAATCGTGGTATTGTACCTTCTGAAGACATGCGTTTAGGCATAGTAGAGACAGGAGCTGGAGAACCATGAGCAGAGGGGTGAGACGGGGGCCTGGAGGGCCGCGAGGGGGGCCTGGAGGGCGGCCGTGTAGGGGTGGCTGCCCGAGGTGGAAGAGAGTTGGGACCTGACTGGTAGCGAGAAGGTGGGCGAGAGGAAGGAGATGGGCAAGGCGATGGCCAGGGAACACCTGACAGAACAAATGATATGAAGGAAAGTATAAAAACTAAAGGAAAAAAAAAATTACNAGGGTCTCCAACAGCTGAGCACAAACAGGGGCACTACACAAAGTGCTACTTTCAAAGCAGATCAGGAGAATGAAATACCCAGCTGGGAACTGTTCTCTTGACAAAAAACAGCGGTGTTCAGTGTCTGACTCTTGACAGGTCTGCCTCTACCACTTAGCTCAAGTATTAATGGAGGGGTTGAATCTAGAGCATGGGGTTTGCATGGTTTCCAAAATGAAATTAATTGAATTTCCAAGCCATTCTGAATGTTTGAGGTATATGATGTTAATTCAGCAGAGTAACAGGATGACAGAAACCACAAATACTACGGACAGATCTCCAGGTTAGCACTGTTTGGGCGAGGCTCAGTTCTCCATCCTTTATACAGCTCACTCTGTCTTTAAAAAGGAAGTCTCACTTACCTTTAGATGTTTCTCAGACTTCCTCTCCAGACAGATCACTGGAGCATTACACATTTTTCCCTTACTCACAGCGATTTCACAGAACAGCACTTTTAACTTCTACAAGCAATGCCTCAAGGCCAGGCTGCTGCTGAAATCCACCTCAGGAATGGTGTTTGGGTTATGGGACACCAGTTCCTGCCACGCCGTGCCCAGTGATGTCTGGGCAGAAATGCTACCCGTGTGTGCAGCAGGAAATACTCAAACAGCCATTTGGAGGGAAGGCTTTGGATTCCTTTCCCTAACACTTCTCTTCTTTCCCATCCCACACCATCACAAAGTCAGCAAGTTGCTTTATTCTTTTCCCTGGGAAACAGAACTGATCCATGCACCAGACAGGAAGGGAAGCCTCCTCCTGCCACCTCCCTTTCACTGGGTGTCAGCACTGCTGCTCCTCCACACAGAGCTTTGCAGTGGAACACAGAAAGCAATTTTTTCACCTTTAAAACCACTCTCTGCACCATTACCTAAGACAGAGGTGTTTGAGATGGAAAACAAATGGTGTTTCTGCTCTGCAAAGTCCAGCACTCCAAGTTGACCCCAAATCCAGCTCCCAACCTCTGTGTTAAATGGTGAGTGCTATCCTGGCTTATGGAGCACCCCCCCTGAACCCACACCACGTGCAGTTTCAGCACAATGAGCTGCTTGTCTGCAGTGCTATGCTGGCCACTCATCCAGCCTGCAGATACTTGCCTCCGTTAACCACTCTCTGATCCGCTCCAGAGTTAGGGCTGAATTCGGATGTGTGCGATCCAGACCTTGACATTGGTGGGCCCGAGCCAGACTGGCCCATCCTCGGTGAGTTTTGTCTTCCACCTCCCCAGGACAGGACATCTCTGTTCCTCTGCCCAGGTGGAATGTATTTATTTTCTCTGAAACACAGCAAATTTCTATCAGTGCTAAGACAGACCTGAGAGGCAACAAAAATACCCGACCGAGCGCCCCGCTGGTGTTTTTTAATCTTTCTCAGATCAAGCTAAAGGAAAACCTTAAATACTATCAGATGTTGACCTAACAGTCACCTCATGAATTGGCTTTTGATAGTGACCACACAACAGTGCACTTTATGAGCCCCCAGACACTGAGGGATTCAGTTGCAGTGCCTGGAATTCCCCAGGACATACCCAAACCACTGCCCTTTCCTGTAACGTGGCACCAATTCCCCACGCTGACAGATCAGAACGGGCAGGTCTGTTCAGTGCAGAGATAACACAGGGCCAGGCAGAGGTGTGCAAGCCAGCCTGGGTGCCAAAACCAGCACAGGGCTGTTTACACAAGGTCCCCAACCTGATGAGCCCTGCTGGAAAGGCCCAGCTGCAATGAGCAAAGAGCCAGAGTCCCAAAACACCGCCACCATTTAAACAGAAACGCTCCTGGTGGTGAGCTCAAGTACCTAGTGTTCACACCATGTCCTTCTCGTTCATTAGCATTTCTCTGAACAGCAGTATATTTTTCTTCTTCTGTCCTTTCATCATTTTCCAAGGCAACCCGAGCTTTGTATTGGGCACTTGATTCAATTTCCTCTGCTAATTGAGTTGCTCTGGCTTCCCGTTTTAAAAACTCTTCTGAATTATCTCTTTCTAATGGCACCCTAAAAGACAATGGAAAGGAAAAGAATCTCTGAAATGCATTCAAAAGCACAAAGGAGCTACAAAAATGACACAGTGTTAGTTCTAACCAAGCCAGAGTGAAAAAAACCCCTTGCTTTTAAGCCAGCAGACTTGCTGTGGTTTTTGCCATGACAATATTCCTGGGCTGGTTTGGTATTAGGTGCAAACTCAGTGTCTTTTACCTGCCCAGAGAGCTGAGGTCAGAGGGCAGAACTTTTCCATAGGACTTGCAAAACCCCCAGGCCCTAAAGCTGTGCAAAGGCTCCAGCTTTTGACACGGTTGAGAACATCAGGACTAAAAAGCCTCAGACTGTTGTTTCCAAAGGAAGCTACACCAAAAGCCCAAATTTGAATTTTTTCAGCCTATTATTTACACATTCCCAGCAGACACAATCCTACTGAAATTAGAGAGTTACATCCTTAATCCTTTGGTGATTCCAGCCACAGAATTTTCAGCTCTTGCTGTTATGAATAACTGCAGAGAAGATGAATGAAACAGTTCAGAGCATGGGGACAGAAATCCCTGACTCGTGGGCCACATCCCAGGACCTCCAATCCCCTCATTCCATGAATCCCTCAGTAGCAGGTAATGCAAAAAGCATCCTTGGGAAAGCCTCAGAATCCAAATCCAACACTGAAAGAGGTAACTAGGGATGGGTCCACACCTGGCCCCTCCTTCTGCCCACCCATTCTTGGTTTTTACCTGTCCTAACTTCTGTTCACGTGTCAGGTTTGACAGAACAACTTTCCTCCCTGATTTTGAGTTGCAGAAGTTGCTCCATCCAACCTCACCTCAGAACAAACTACATAAGGACACAGACCACAGCTGGGGCTTGGCCTGTGCTCTGTTGGGCATTATATAATCACTACTGCAGATTTGGAATCTTGTAAAGAAGGAAAACAAAGCAAAGCAAGTGGAGATACAAGCCAAGTATGTAATAATATATGCAAAATCCCTCAAGTGTTGGTGGCAGCACCAGGAAAACGAGTGGCTTTGCCAAATTCCAGCCACTGCATCACTAGTTTCTTCCCCACACACATAATTATGGCCAGTCAAGACATCTCCTAACCTTCTCAGTGGGAACTGCAAGAGTTCAAAGCCTTTACCCTGCAGCACCAAGCCTTGGCTCAAGTGAAGTTTGCATGAGCACAGAGCACACAAACCTGCCCATGGGCTCACTGACTGTGTGTTGGGAGCAAAATAAAGGAGAACCCCCAAGAATCCTCATTTATCTAAAGTGGCTGGAAAAAATGAAGGGATGTGCAGCAACCTGAACAGGCAAAGAATGATTTTGTGTTTTCTAAGGGAGGAGAGAAAGGGTGAGGACCCTGGAGATGAGACAAGGAGTTGGTAACACACTTAGTGAACACAAACTTGTACCTTGATGCAGTCTGACAAATTATACCTGCTAATGCTTAGCTCTAGCAAGAGAAAACAATCAAACAATAAATCCTGTTACAATCCTTCAGCTGCACATCTAAGCATTTATCTACACTGCTGCTCACCACAGAGCTGGAAAAGCAGGAAAGAGCTTCCCAGCTTCAGGTTGCTTGAGTAAGGGGGGAAAAAAAATGGAATTAATTTAAAGCCACCTTCATGTTTTTAATCTGTTTCCATTAATATCCAGAGAGCAGAAAGATGGAAGACTAAAGTTCAAAAGTACAAAAAGTACTTAGAGCAGTGAAGGGGAGGCAAGAACAGCTTCCCCAGGATTCCAGCATAAGCCGATTAGGACACCTCAATTATCACCACGTTCCAGGTCTGTTGGAACCAAACAGGGAAAGCAAACTGTTCAACCAGAGCCCTGCAGACAAAGGGCACACCAGAACCAGAATATCCACTGCCATGCCCTGATATTCCAGGAGCAGTTCCTGCTTTGGGGGGTTAAAAGAGTGGGGAAACACTGAGGCCATTTCACAATGGCTGCAGAACATCTGCAGGCCATTTGTGTTGCAGTGAGCGTTATAGCTGCACTGCTGGGAATAAATCCACACTCAGAGCAGCCAGAATTCCACTTCTACAGCCCACTTTTTGCACTATTATTTATAGTAAAAATTATTATTTGCATTATAGATAAATATTATTATTTGTACTCGTATTCCAGTTATTGTATTGTACCTCAACTTCAGTTTAGAGCTGGATAAGTTTGCCAAACAAGCCCTTCCCAGCACAAACCGCCCCCCCTTTGGTTATCAGCAACTTTTCCACAGTCCAGCATCTTCCACATCAATTGTCTCAATAAAATTAGGCTTTAGTCAAACTGCTCTGCTGGCTTAAACCAAATCTATAGGTATAGCAGTGACAGAGGGATAATTTCAGTTTTCCACCCTGTTTCTGGAATAAATAAGCATTAGGACATGCCTACATTCAGCAAACGTTGCAAGGGGAATGAGCTGTGCCCATTTAAGGGAATATATAAAGATTTCTACATCAAACCATTCACAGAACCCTGGCAAGGTTTCTTAAGCACTATTCATTCATTGCTTTCTCAGTTATTTGAGTCCACAGCTTCAGAAACTATGCAAAATTAGCTTCAGAATATAAAGTCTGTCACACCAGGGAGAACATTCAACACAAATCTAGTAACAAAATGTTGAGGGACTTACGTATAAGAAGATAAACTGCTGTCATAAGTTGACACTACACCATAATTTTCTTCATTGTAACGAAACATGTCATTGGGATCCCATCCATTAGACTAGAAGAAAATGATGCTTGTTTTTCAAAATGACACTGGAAACACATTCCCTTAAAAATTAAGGGCTGGGGGCAGAAGTTAAACCTTCTGCCCTTCTTCCTGGGCCTAGGAATTCACAGTCCACATAACAAAGGTACAAAGCCACACTTTATTGCAGGGAAATTGGCTCATCAGATGCAGGTTTGCCCTTCAAAAGCCAGTTTTTTGGTGTATTTGTGCTGGTTTTGAGGAGTTTTTTTAAATCCATACCCAGTCTATACTAGAATGACACTGGCTAGCAAGAAATACACAATTAATGACTTTTTTGCCTTTTCCAAAAGGTGCAAATTGACAGTCCTGACTATCAGAAATGTCTCTTGTCGTGGCAAGTGCTGCAATTTTCCAAATGCACTAATGCAATTACCTGAGACCCAGCACAGGCAAAGGCTCCTGTTGCTCTGCACAACTTCTCCCCTCCAGGAAAACTGTTATTACAGCACTCAAGCCCAGTGAGAAACGTTTGGAATATTTATAAAAGCACTGACAGCACAGAGCATTGCAATAAATCTCAATGAGATGAGAGGAGAACTGTTCCCCCCAAAATTAATGTGCTCCACAGTGCCATGAGCAGGTTCTCCTCTAATCAGGGATATTCTTCACCATATTGCTGTCTGAACACCTTGCTAGAAGAATGCATTCCTGACTAAAAGCTGTGATACAGACAGAACTGGCATTTGAGACCACACTGCTCATCCAAGGGTTCATAATCTGTTAGAACTGTAGCTGGGCTTGGGTCAGGTTCCCACCAGCTCCCTGCATGTGCAGCCTGGGGACACAGAGCTGGGCACAACCTCCCCTGCTTCCCAAAGCAGTGACAGGCACAGGGATGCTCTGATTAAACACAAATCACTTGGGGGCACTGCTGAATTTGGAGGCCTCAACAAAAGCTGCTCCTTCAGCCAGTCCCTGAGTCCAACTCCTCTGCCACCACAGCAGCTGCCATTTGTCAATATTTGCCACGAGTGGCATTTGAAACCCAGCTTTTCTCATTCAAATTGGGGGGAAAAAAGGCCTGTGGCAGCTGCTGGCAGAGACTGAACATCCAGCAGCACAGTGCAGGGCAGAGAGTTCACTCCAAAGTTCATTAGTGGATTAAAGGGAAGGGATTGTTTCAGGCAAACAGCTCCTTTTCAGGGGGGATCAAAAAGCAGCACTCACCACATCTGTCTCCAGGGCCTCGAGCTCCTCAGAAGCCGTGGTCTCTCCTCCATCCCAGGGCTCCAGATCCTTCTCCTTGTGTTCTCCATTCACTTTAGCACTGATGGCTGAATCAGTGAAAGCATCTGCAAGAGAGCAGGGAGGGATGGGGGGTGAAATGCCTTTGGGAAGTGCAGGAGGATGCACAGCCTGGTTTTCCTGTGAGGAACAAGCAGACACAGCTCAACCCCCCTGACCAGCACTGGCCTCCTCTGGCAGCTGCTGGTCCATCAGGACAGGAGGAAAGTGCCCACTTCAAATTTAGAGGAACCATGCAAGTCCACATTAGCTTCTAATACCTCAAAGAATAGAGTTACTCCAATTATTTCAAAATATTTTACAGAAACTACATGAATATTGGGGGGAAAACAGAGAAAAAAGACTTGCTGAGGATCCCTTTTCCTCCAGAAAACCCAAGACTTGTATAAGATGATCCTCCAGCCAGCCCACACAACTGCACACCAAAACATTGTGCAAATATCAAAAGAGCATGAATGCAAGCCAATCCCATTCCCTGAATGGGCAAAATACAATTTCCCCCCAAATATCTGAATTGTTTCTATCTCCACAACCCCTCAACACACCAACATGCACACACACATTCCCTGGGACATGAACAGAGGTGTCTTCCCTCCTGCCAGAGCTTTTCCAAGCAGCTGCTCACCCAAATCCCCCAGAAATACTCAGGAACTCTCTCCCTCTCTGCTATGGTTTATAAAAATTATGAAGACATAAAAAAAATAAGCATCACAAGCTATTTTTGTTAACTTGTTCACCTTACATTCAAGCCAGACTTAAGAAGGAATAGTACCAGAATATTAAAAGTGCTGTATAAAAATCTCTAAAGCCATTTACCAAGGAATATTTGTAAAAAACTACATCTCAGAGCTGCCATACTTCAGCAGAACTCTAAAAAATCAAATCAGCCTGTTATAAGCTTACAAATAAATAAGTCAGCCTAAAGTAAGTCAGTCTTCAGTTTAAAATTTCCCATTATCCTTCTGCTGATAAAAGAAGGAGCAAACATTTAGAAATATTTAGAAAAGCTGAAATCAAACCAGCAGGCAGTGCCAGATATGGAAAAACATGGCCTAAATTAACTTTTGGCAAGATCTAAAAACCTTCCTAAGAAAAATGGACTTTATAGCTCTTCTGAAAGGAACTCCCAACACCCGAAGTTGGCCACTGATGTAACAGCTTTTACACAATCCCTGAAGATGCTCTAAAGAGAGGCTGCTGACACTGCTCATTATTCCTGTTTTACCCCATTTCACAGTGCAGTTCTGCATTGATTGGTATGATCTGGCATGAAGATTAACTGTGCTGAGTCTGTCTAACAACATCCAGCCCTGTGCCATGAAATGCTCACTCAGCCCATGCACAGAGAACTGTGGCTGAGCAATTAAACTCTGTTAAATGAGCTCATATGAAATAAAACACAGCCCTGTCCTACCTATGTGCTGATCCCAAATTTCAAGCTGCCCAGGACACCTGAAAATCATCCAGGGTGACAAGAGAAACCAGCACTAACTGCAGGATCCTCTGGGCCAGTCCCACGTGCACCAGAGCTGAGTTTCCTGCTCTGTGGGATGGGAACAGAGCACTAAGAAAGGCAAGATGCAGACACAGAGACTGCCAAAAACTACCTGTTCCTGAAGGAACTGCAGCAGAGACAGGGAGAGAGGGAATTGGAAGGCATCAGATATAAATACAGGTGGAGAATTTTATCTTGCATGGCTGAGTTCAGTCCCTCTCACAGACTCAAACATCCCCCACCTTGCAAAGATGAAAACCTCAGCCACATTCCCAACTCTTTAGAGCCCCATCTGTCTCCCCATTTTACTTCACAAAGGAACCCCAAACCCTCCAAACAACCTACAGATTTCTAAGTTATTCCAGCTTGAAAACATCTCTCAGTTGCCCTTCACACAGTAGAATATACTGTATTATAATATATATAATATAAATATGTTCAAATGTCTTCTGAAACTGCACAGTAACACAGTGCTGCAATCCACAACTAAAAAGCACATTTTTAACACTCTTGTCTTTGGAAATTGTACTTTTCCCTTATCAATACCCTGTAGCTAAGGCTGCCTCAACCCAGACAAACCAGTGCTCTCCTGTCCCAAGCATCATCAATTCAATGTTTTGTGTGTGATCAGCTCAGACTGGACATTCTGCCCCAAATGCAAGTTGGAGGCTGTTTAAGTCTCTGAAGGACCTGGGAACTCTCCTGCAGTGAGATCAGGTATGAATGAGGGGCCTCCTGGAGACAATCTGTGTTTCACAAGGGTGTTCCCTTCACTTCTACTAAATTCCTTCAGGCAGACCCCACACAACTGTGCCATTCTGGATACTGGGAATAAAATGCCAGCTCAACAAGACTCATGTCCTCAACCCTCTCATTTTCTTATTTAAACAACCACACAAACATTCAGCAGTGCTGTTGTTGTAGTGATACAGAAGAACTGAGAGCAAGGAGTCAAAACAAGAGCTCCACTATCTCCCAGATGCTCCAGGTCTGAGTCAGATGTGCTCAGTCACTGCTCAGTTTTCCCAGGAGAATCCAGGAGATCTTGGGGCACAGGAGCCTTCACTGCTCTGCATTTCTGCTTTTGGAAGAAAGCAGAACCTCAAGGTGCTGGTCACTGTTTTCCTGGAGCAAACAGCAAGGCAGACACACAGGAGAGCAAGAGGCAAAACCCAGCAAGGCAAACAAGCCTTCATCAAAATTAACGAGCAACAAGACTGAGAACGTATGTAAAAAATGCTAAAAATAACAGTTTCCAAAACAAAAACACTGCCCTGAAGATTATTGGTGAAGCAGGAGCTAAAACACTGCTCCAAGTGCTGACTGGCAGAGCAATAACAGACAAGACACTGCCCAGGCTCAGCCTCCCCTTATCTGGTGCCTCTTATCTCTGAGCTGTTGAAGGAGCAATTCACATGACACCTTGACATGGCCAAATTTTTCATCAATCCCTTTTCCACACGGGAAAACACAAGTTAAAGATCAAACAAAACGTGGTGAAACAAAGGGCTGGAGCTGTTACACTCAATTAGCCCCCACTGCCTCTGTACCTGCTTAATGTGACATTTCCTAAGCAAAGGGGTTGGGTGTCAAAGGCCTCACTTCTTGTTTTAAAGCCTGATAGCTGGGGGAAAAAAAAAACCCAAGGACAATTCCATGCAACAGAAACTCACATTAACACAAATTAAAAATAGACATTCTGCAAAAAAATTCAGTTTGGGCAGGTTCTTTGAGTAGGTGCCATTAAATGAGTTTAAAAAGTGCCAGAAATGAGCAATTAAGAGTCAGGGTTTCATTAATTTCAGTGTCCAACGTGCCTGTTTGCACAGATTTGGAGCTCCTCATGGTGAAGAGCACAAACTAAGCCTGCAGTTCAAATGCCAGGCAGGCTGTGTTGATGCTCCCAGTGAAGTTTTGAGCCAGCCCAACAAGGCCCAGAGTAAACTGAGCTTTAAACCTTAAAGGTTTCAACAGTAAACTCTCATTTGCTTTGTAACTACTTACTCCTGATTTGAAACATTCAAACCAGTTACCACCAGCTCTGCTCAGCCAACAGTTTCCTTCCTTTGTTCAGAAGATGCCTACTGCTATTCCCCTTGCAACACTTTCCCTGGAAGGATGCCACTCTCAGTGCTAATTCAAGGAAAAGCCTTAATAGCCAATTCTCTTCTGCCTCGTTTTTCACTGCATTTGTAATATTTTTTTCTCAGAGTGCAGCAACAGTGCCAGAACCCAATGAAAACATTGCAGAAGTCTTTTACTTTAACAGCAGTTAGGGTGTTTGAATTGTCTTGTCTTTAAAGAGGAGCCAAGGAGGCAACTCCAGAGCCTTAGAGGTGTTTGAATCCCATGCAAAGCAGCACTATCAGTGCTCCAGGAAGCACTGCTGGAAGTTTCTCTGTCAAACCAGCCCGTGCAGCAGCCCCAGAGCCCAGCACTGGGGAGGGGAAGCAGAGAGATGAGAGGTGGGGATGCTTTCCCTGCACACACAGGACTCCTGGGAGCCCCAATTCCACAGCAGACAGAGGAATGAAAGGGGCTGGTGGCACAGCACAGCTTCACCTGAGTTTGCCAAAGCCTGTTTCAGCCAGCAGCCTGTACTGCAGCAAACCTCAATCCCACAGAGACCTCAGGTGATGCTTCCCATTCCTTCTGAAGCCTAACAAGCATCTGCAGGAGCACAGAGGTGTGTGCAGCTCCCAGGGCTGCAAAGGAGGGAAGCAGGGACAGAGGCATTGTTTAAACATGAACTGCTGCAACACCCCTGTCTGCACAGACCTATGAGCTCTCCTCCCAACCCTCCCCATCCCTACAATCTGGGCAGACACCACACTCTCTCCAGTGGTGCCTGGGAAGGTGCAGTGTCATGCCTGGCACAGATCTACGTGTGCTGCTCCCAGTGTCACCCCCCTGAGCTGTGAGGCAGCTGCAGGACGAGTTATCAGCCCCTGCCCGAGGCTGCACCACTCTGATAGCACTGGGAGCTGCCTGGCAGGCTCTGCTGGATGGCTCCTCACACACAGCTCTTCTGAAAGGAGCCTCCATCCCAGCCCCTTTCTCCCTGCTGCCCTCTCCCAGTCCTCTCCCAGTCTATTCTGCTCCAGTGAACATCCTCAGGAGCCCCCTTTGCCCCAGCTCCTCCAGCCCAGCAGAGAACAAACAACAGAATAAAAACCCACAGCACTCCAGATACTGAGCTGGGAGACCAGGATGCACTCAAATTTTCAAAACAGACATTTCTACAGAAATTTAGTTTAGTTCCAGGGCTCCCCAGAAGTCCAGCAGTCTCCTGAGGGGTAGGAAACTACACACAGAGACCCCAACAATCCCTACTCCAGGTTAGGCTGCAAGGAATCCCTACTCCAGGTAACCCTCCCAACAATCCCTACTCCAGGTAACCCCCCCAACAATCCCTACTCCAGGCAACCCTGCCAACAATCCCTACTCCAGGTAACCCTCCCAACAATTCCTAATCCAGGTAACCCTCCCAACAACCCCTACTCCAGGTAACCCTCCCAACAATTCCTAATCCAGGAAACCCTCCCAACAGAGACCTTGTGAAGTGTCCCTTTCTTTGACCACCTTTTTAAAGCAGTGAAACCCTCTCCAATCAAATGTTTCCCAAATGTTGTCTGTGAAAACCAAAAACCACCGAGGGGGAGACAATTTAAAGGTATTTTCCCCTGGGTAAGTGCAACCCTGTAGGAGTTTATACACCAGTGACCATTCCCAGGACAAGGAGCACCACCCTCAGGAGTTTATACCCAGCTTTCTGTGGGAATCACAGGCTGATCTGACCCACTGCCATGAGAATTTGGGTTTATTTACAGGAACAAAAGGCCAGCAGTTCCTGTGTGCACACTCAAACACTTCCATTCTTTGGAATCCTTGCTTGTTTAATTTCCCAGGAAGCAGAAAGCCCCTCACTGCTCTCACTTGAAGGTGTGATCAGAGACTGAGTTACACTTCCAAGTGTCATTTCAAGATAACACAGTTTTGAGGGGAAAATGGAAAGCAGATTAATTTCCCCACTCTGAGTTATCAAGTTCTGCAGCCTTCCAGTTTATCTTGCTCCAAGTCTCTACAGCTTTATTTCAACTCTCCCCTCCAGTACTTAAGAGATTTGGACTCAAAGATATTCCACCCAATAAAGTGAGCTGAGGGACTGTTCAACCTGAAAATGTCTATTTTTCTAGAAAATGTCCATTCCTAGAAGTAGTGGTGTGGTTTTCCTTCAGTCTGCTCCAAATCTAAAGGATTGGAAAAGGCAGAGCCCAGTTTGCATTTGCATTGAAGGGAAGTTCATTGCAGAGCCATTATAAAACAGCTCTGGTGTCATTTAAATTCCAAGCCCCATCCAGAACCTGGAACTTATCTGCATTTCAATGCTGCATTTGCTCTGACATTATGTATCATCTTCTGGGAAAAGCAAAATTCCTTGAAACAACAAACCTCTCCTTCTTCTGCTTTCACTGAGGCAAAGACATCCACATGAGGTGAGGAGAGAAATCCCTCCTCAAATGTCCTCTGTCCCTACACACCTCTCAGTGTCTGATAATGGCAATAAAACATGTTCCAATAACCACTGAGCTCCCAGACAACTGTTCATCAGCCTGTAAATGTACAATTCCACCCCCCACACAAAGCTGTGTATTTGCTTTTATTCCTTATCCCAGCAAACCAGCAGCATAAGCACGAAACCCCTCCAAATGTGCTGCCCAAAATAAGAAATCAGACCAGGAATTGAGCTCTCTGTCTTAGGAAGACCCTCAGGTTCCAGAAAACCAATGAGGGGCTTGGAGATTACACAGCAAAGGTAGGAAAACTGCCTGTCTGTAAAGCAATTTCATTCTGGCAGTGTCAAGCCATGTCTTCAAGATTTTAAGACCTGCCTGCCCCCTCCAAAGGTTCTTCTGTATTTTGGAGAGCCCACAGGTGGCAAAGCAGAAATTAAAAACACAAAGAGAGGATTCTGAAAGGGATTTTTAGCTCTGCTCGCAGCAGTATTTTTAGAATGTTCCCATGAAGGCATGTTTAGATACAAAATTAACTCAAGAGAGACTTTGTATCAAGATCAACTCTGAAAAATAGTACTTTTCCTAAAGAATTTGTGTCTTCGTGGATTCTTGTGTAACATTTCACGGGGGAATTTAGAAAGAGATTTACCAGAAAAGGCAGCCTCCCACAGAATCTATAAAATGGTTTGTAAAACCACTGAGCCTTTGCTTTTCAGACACCACCAAAGCAGAGTGGCCTCACAAAGGTTCTGCAACCCACTTAGGAAACATTTGAAAACTCTGAGATTTCAGGATTTTTTGGGGCTTTAAATGTGAACTCCAATTTTTGGACCCTGAAGCATCTGCTTTGAAAAACTTTGATAAGGTTCTTAAGACACAAGGAGCAACTTTGAAAAGAGACCTACCTCTTCTGGCATAATTGGTGTCCATGTCCTTAAAATGCACCATGACAAAGTCTGAGGACTTGAAGAGGATGCTCTCCAGGATGTCCTCACGCTTGGGCCCCAGGCTGGACTCCGCAGTCTTGCGATGAGCAGCATCCACCACCAAGTCACACTGGGGGACACACAAACACAGGGCACTCAGTGCTCCTTCAGAAACCCACCTCCTTGCAAAAAAACCACATATTTACAATCTACTTGGGTCAAGATGTGAGAGTCCAAGGAATTCATAGTCAATATTGGAATTTTAATGAAATGGAATGGTCACGTTTGAATTAGTATCGATTATCAGGAGCTTTGGAGACAGGGAAGAGTCAGAATGTAAAAAAATTACCTTAGGACTGTAGGTTTTAAAAACTCCTTCATATATACCACCATTTTTCACCTGTACTTCACATTTGGATCCCTAGAAGGCAAGAAAAAGGAAAACATGACTTTCCAGCAGACAAATGACACCTGAGTGCTCTTCTTGAACCTGCATTCCTTACACAAGGGCATTGTGTGGAAAACCAGCTCAGGTTTGAGTCAAATCTCCTCCCCCAGCACCTGCAAACAGCTGGCTGGGTAAGGGCTGCTCTGAAGGCACTGCAAGAGCATCTCTGGGTCTCAAAACACTCTGGACCAGTTAAAACACAAAAATGGGCTGGTTGGAAGCCAAAATCTGTGCAAGTGTGGGTATAAAAAAGGAGAAAAGCTTAACCTGGACTCAAGGAGATGTGGGAGTTCCTTTAAAATTCTAATCCCTGCACACAGACTTATTTTATTTATCTACAAGCCCTCTAAAGACAGAAAATCCAAAATATGACCAGTGCCCCTAAGAAATCTGCTGTACCCCTGCAAATCAGACCCTCTCCTAGCCAAAAATACAGAACAGTTATTACTGTGATCTTTTAAGGTTCAGTCTTGGCAGAGGAAGCCTAAAATTTAATATTCACTCCATCACATTATAATTAGCAGAGCAGTTAACAATTCCCTGTCACTATAGGAACTGTTGCCCCCCTCCCAAACATGAAGACTTACAACAACTGATGTGAGGATGTGAACCATTCTCATGTTTGCATAGATGCCATCGAAAGAAATCTGAAAAATGAGAAAGAAATGGTGAATACAGGAGAAAAACTTGTACCAATTCTAGAATTCAGTGCAGCAAAACCTTCCTGGGAGTTCCCACAAACACTGGTTCAAACCTTTCCTCAGGCAATATACTTAAAATGGGTATTACTGGAGGTTAATGCTAATTTAAACATGGCACAGCAGGTTTCTCTTTCTATGACCAACTCTAAAATCTAGCACCCTTCCAAACAGGATAAAACCCCCCTCAACAGAGGAATGTCACTCAAGACTGAACTCCCTGGCTCCAGTTTCCCAACTGGGAGAGCCCTGCTGATAGCCCTCCCTGCTTTGGGAACCCTCAGGAACAAGGACTCCAAGGGCTGCACAAGTGCAAAGGGGTTTTTGGGGGGCTGAACCACATCTTTTCACCCTTTAACAGCAGCCAAAGCCATCCAACTGCTACAAACCCTGTTATTTAATGAAATGAGCCCAAAAGGCAGCCAGGGAAGCACCAGGATGTGAAACCCTCCCTGGCAGAGCTGACCAGGTGCCACCAGGACATGTGAGCTGAGCCTGTCTGTGTTCTGCTCTGCCCACCTGGTGCCTGTGACAGGAGATGCTGAAAAAGCAGGGCCCTGCCCATGCCCTGAGCTTTCCTTTCCCCTGAGAGCCCATCCCTGCAGCTGCCCCTCCCTGCTGTGTGCCAGGCTCTGCTGTGTGCCACCCTCTGTGTGTGCCCAAGGGCACTGCTGTGCTCAGCACCAGGGCACCAGGACCAACCCCTGGAGGATGGGTAGTATCTTCTCTGGCCTTTTCACCAGGCTCCCTCAAAGCTTTGGACTCAATTTAATAAACATTCATGGAAGGAAACTGTAGCTCTTTTAAACCTTCCTCTTTCTGCTCCACTCCCCCAACTGGCTACCTTTGAAAACCAAGCCAGTAACAAAGTGGCAAGGATATGATTAATGAAGTTCAAATCAAGACCCACATCCCCAGCTCGGAGAAAATGATGTTCTACAAGCCAAGCCACATCTCTACTTCAACCACACACAGTCTTGGGAATAACTAAAGACATTGGGGGTAGCAGAGTGCTGGGCTAGCTATTTTGTAGTAAATTTCAACAAAATTGCTGGTTTTATTTAATTAAATGTTGCCTTATTATCATCTCTTTAAGGGAGAGGCCAATGTTAGAACCTCCAGATAGGAAATAATTCAAAAAGCACTGCCTTAGGTTAAATGTTACTCATATATGCAACTAGAAGTGCAAGACAACACAGAATATTTATATAAGTGCAGTCAAAGGTTTAAGTGAACCTTCCCCCCCTCCCAGGAGATTTAAATGAATGCAAGATGCTACTCTTTAGAAAACTCTATCTCAGCCCAGAGTATCCAGGGGAAAAATCTGGGAGAACATTCCAGGCTCTGCTCTTCTATCTCTGAGTTGTTTCCTCCCCCCAGGAGTGGCACAAGGAGGAGAAAGGCCCAACTTACCGTAGGCTGAGGTGGTCCTTTGCCACTGCTGCGGCCTCTGCAACCAAACACACACAGGGAGGGGATTAGAAAACTGCCCAAAGTGCTGCTTTTCTCCCCAGTTCCACACAATTCCAGCCCCCAGCTTTGTTTGGAGAAGGGGATCAGGAAAAGCAGCAGTCCCAGAGAGCAGAACCTGAGAGCTCCAGGGCCTGGGGAGTTTATGCCCAAAGTCCTGAGCTGCCAATAAGTGCCAGGAGCAGGCAGGGCTTTCTTACAAGGCATTAAAAATAAAGGGAATACTAAGCCTTTGTCATGGAAATGTTACCTCTTGAGCAGAATCAAGGGGAAAAATCAAGAAAATACTCAGCCTGTGGAATCAGAAAATTGTTCTCTCTGAAGCAGGATCCTTTACAGCAAATCCCAACCCTTACCATGACACAAAAGCAAGCCCAGCTTAGGGCAGGGCCCTCCTTTAGGCCCAGAGGCTCTGAAGGTGTCACTGTGTGAGATGAAGGGCCACCCCAAAAAGTGGCTGCTACAGAGCTTGTTCCCAACTGCTCTCACAACCCAGCAAGGGAAACTTGTATGTCCAAGCCCTCAAAACCCCCTTTGAAAGCAAATCTGGCAATGGGCAGCACTCAGGACACTTCCCAAGGCTTTTCCATTAAGCTGCATGAGCCTGTGCCCCCCATGTGAGCCCCAAAACATCCCTGCAGCTGGGAAGTCCCCAACAGCTTCAGTTCTTCAAATCCACTGCTTCCTTCCTTGTACCAAGAAGTCCCAGTCTCAAGTGTTTCTCACAGATTTATATTACAAGTTCAGGAGTGCACAGAGTAATGTGAGGCAAAATTAAGTCTTCTACTGAAAAAAAAAATCAATTTTTAAAATAGAACCTCCTTAGAGATGCACAACCATTTCATTAAAGAGACACAAAGAATCATGTCCACGTTTCAAAATATCCAAACAACAATCCTGATATCTTAATCCAACTGAATGTCATGGAAACCCAGAGTGGTTTGGGTTGGAAAGGACCTTAAAGGTGATGCAGATCCAACTCCCTGCCATGAGCAGGGACACTTTCCACCAGACCAGGTTGCTCAGAGCTCTGGGAACACCTTCACTGAGCATCACCTGCATCCAATTGCTCTGGAAAACACAAACCCACCCCTCAAAATAACTTGCCCTTAAAAAAAAGGCTCGTGGGGTAGTTAAGAAACCAAAGGAACTTCTCCAATTGAGCATAAATAACCCCCCCAATAAATTCTGCAGGAATAAAGGCCAGTAGAGAGCTGTGAAGGGACCTAATGAAGAAAAAAATGAGAACCCACTGAACTAACATCTGACTCATTTAAGAAAACAAGTTTCTGCAACGAAATGTGGTCTCAGAGCATCCCCCACACTGGTGGCATTTGCTGATGGCAGGGCCTACAGATTTGGGGTGCCCAGTGGGCATTTACAGAACATTGCAGAGTACTAATCTCACAAAAAAACCCAAAATCTATTGCAAATAACCTTTATTTAACTACCCTCGGCCTGAACTTTCCATCGAAGCCTCACAACTTCAGGCTTGCTCTGGAGACCAGAAACTCCCCATTTCCTAAATCTGCCATTGTTAAATGGCAACCTGGAACAGAGGAATGATCTCCCTCCCTCTGACAGTCATTCCACCACATGAGAACCCCCCAAAGAAGAGGTTCAGTCCATTCTTGTCCTTCTGCCACAATCAGTTACTCACAGAACTTGGCCAAAGTCAACCAATTCCACCAGTCCCATCTGCTGGTGTCAAGGATTTTAGATCCTCCTTCCTACACCAGGTATAAAAAAGGTCAAAAGGGACAGATTTCAATGTCTTTGCCATAGAAATCTGTCCCATTTTAGTTTATTCTTAGATCTTAAAATGACTGGGCTGAAAGAAAAGTTTGGAGCGTTCCCTCCAAGCATCAACTCAACTGGATTTCCCACCTCTCACCACAATTCCCAAATTACTGTTCCTTCCCAGATTTCTTTAAGGAACAAACTGGTTGTGCAAATCCACACTGGCAAGAGGTCCCAGCTCCTACACCAACCAAGAGGCAAGGCACCTGCAGAAATTCTTGATGTTATTCTGATCTAATATATCTCTTTACAGACCTGGCCTCTTGTTTTGTTAAACACAAACCACTGGAAAAAAGGAAAGATCTACCAAGATAAAAATAAGAAAGATATTCAGCAATGCCACCAATTCAGCCAAAACTGTGTCTTCTCCTAAAACCAAGGCCATCAGCTTGAGTTTAACATTTCAATAGGTGAAGACTAAAGTTCCAGCTACCCTTTGACACATCTTTGATGCATCAAATGAAAAAAAAACTCTCAGGACCTTTACAAAAGCAGAAAGCAGATGGGTTTTGCCAGAAGTTTAACATAATTTAGACCAGGAGAGTACCACTAAGAACGGGGCAGTCCAGAAAGGTCAGTGGCAATTTGGCACCGTTGCCTAAAACCCCATTTTCATTACAGGAAGGATGGAAAATGGGAACAAAAAATAATCCATTTTGTCCTGCAGAAATGTGGTTAAAGGTAAACCTGGGTGAAGGCAGGGCAGTTTGGCAACCCCAACTGCAGGGGTAGCAAAGACATAAACCCAAAAAATACTGCACCAGACCAAGTGCAACCAGGAAGGAATTGAACTGAGGAGCCAACTCCTCCAGTCCAGCCCTGACCCCTCAAGAGTCAAAGGCTCCTGCAGGGCCCAAATGCTGCACAACAAATATTTTTTCCCCCAGCAGCAACGTGCACATTTTTTTTCTATTTTTATGAGCATTTCCTACCCTATTCCTCACATCCCTCCTCCTCCCTGTGTTTACATGCCAAGTAGAGCGTTTGTATAAGCAAAACAAGGTCACACGTTTGTGTTTTCCCAGTTAAGTGAAAACTAAGGCAAGGGAAACAAAGTCTTCCCTGGATCAGAAAGAAAGTCTCAAGTTTTCTCTCCAGCAGCATCTTCACTTTGCAACTAAGAAACAAATGCAACCAGAGTGCAATTAATGTCCAGGGCACACCAGCAGCTACAAAGAGTGCTGGATTTAAGATGTTTCTGGAGCCCTGCTATTACTGCAGCTTGGAAAGCAAATTTACAGGATGCTCTGAAGAATTTTAGTGCAGTGAGCTGGGAAAGCTTCTCTTCCAGGGCACAAATCAGAAGGCCAAGGTTTTATTTCAGTGCAGGATTTGGCTGTATCGAGTCAAACGAATCGAAGCTGTCAAATTAAGATTATGCAAGTCCTGCAGCTTTGGTGTCTGCAGTTTTTTCCCCCCAATAGTGACATTAATAATGCCAATTCCACACAATGTGACAGCTTCTGCAGTGTGTGGACATGGAATAACCTGCCTCCAGTCCAGCCCAGTATACACCAGTAACCTGCTGATGGGCTTAGTCACTGCAGAACCTTCTTCATCAACGTTGCCATGAATCAGTTGTTAAATTAAAAGTTACTCAAACCCAGGGATATAATGCTATGCTGAAGGGAAGGGACCTGCAGGTTAACCAGGCATTTTGCTCAGCAGTTTTGCACAGTTGCACTAAAACCCACACAAAGATGTGAGAACAAACTAGAAACCCTCTGAATGGCACGTGTGATCAGAGCTCCAGAACAGTCTTTCCCATTATATCCCATTATATCCCAGTGCCTCAGCACTCAGTATTCCCAATTCCTTCAGTCTGAACACAATGGACACCTCTCCTGCCCTTTAAACCTTTAGTTGGGTTCTGAAAAATGGGATATCAAGGAAAAGGAAAACAAATGTAGCGTGCATGGCTTGTTTTTGAGACTTATCATGGGATTATTTCAGTTTTAGCTTTTTCAGGGGAAAAGCCACTTTTAAATGGCAGCAATTTGGTGTCTTCTCAAATGACCCCCAAGTCCAGTCAGGTAAGAAAGTTACCAAAGGGAAAACCCCCTTGAGCCACAATTGCAACGAGACACGGAACCAAAAGGGGAGGTTTTGCCTTCAGACAAAATAAAAAGGGGGAAAATAAATACCAAGAAAGGATGAGGAGCTGGGAGGAAGGCTGGGAGAGAGGCAACTTCCAAGCAGAGGCTTGCATAAGGGCAGAACTCAAGTGAGACACAAAAAGCAGATGTCAGACAATGTTGTGCCCAGCACAAGGAGCAGGTTTGGGAACAAGGGCCACATTTCCCCTAATTACAGTTCCTCGTGCTCTTGGCATCTCCCCTTCAGCCCAAGCCCATCTGCCATATTGCACATTAAACATAGCACCTCACTTCCATAAAAAAGGGATTAATCCTTCTTTTTTAACTTGAATACCTTTAAAGATACCTTCAGCTCAGATTTTTCCCCTCATGTGAAAGAAATGAGAATGAAAACCACTGGAATGCCTTGTTTGTGCACCCAAGATTTGCCATTTTCCAGTAGGAAACAGAGATGTCCATCCTTGTGAGCCCAGGGAGATCAACACCCTCCACTCGTGACCAGAGGGACAAGGACCAAGGGCTCAGCCCAATTCAGTTAATTATCCCCGAGCTCTCTGTCCAAACTGAGCTTTTAAAGGCAACTTAGTCATGAAAAGTAACATTTTTTTGCATTTAAGGTAAGAAATGGAATGCTAATGCTGCAGGGAAATGAGCTGCTAGGAAGGAAGGTTGGCAAAAACTAGAGATGCTTAAGTTTTTATTAAATAATACAATGCATCAAATTGCTAGGAAGATGGAGACCACCTGAATTTTGATTTTGCAAACAGAAAAGCCACTCAGCTTTTCACTGACAGATTTGCAGCGTGAACCACCTTTGACTTTGTACTCCCCAAATGACAGGACAGCAAGAGGGCAAGTTCTCTGCAGGTGTTCCATGGGGCTCCACCAGCCCTGGGGCTGTGGTTTTACAGACCCTCCCTTCAGAAATCACTTGAAAAATGAACCACAGATAGCAGGAGCACCTCTGAGAACACATCAGTTGCTCAGCAGCCCCACCAGAACTCCCTAAGGAGTTCTGAGATGGGATTTCTCCAACGAAACTACAAAGGCAACAAACCCGTGGCTTTCATCGTAAACTTGGGAGAGAAATTGAACCCCAAATGCCCAAATCTCTGGGGGCAGGTGCTCCCCGTGAGACTGAACTTACAAAAACGAAGCTGTGGGGTTTGTTGCCCTTCAGGTTAACCTCTACAGTGCCACTGTGTGTTGGCAGGCCAGAGCACAGCAAGCAGCACGCTCAGCACGATGCCACACGTAAAAACCATTAAATGGGTGCCTTGAGTGCCGAGGGACTGAGCTGCTGATTTATTCTGTCCTTTCCAACCCTTCCAAAGCTGGGGAGAGAGTAAAACCCTATTTCCGGGGATGTCCAACAATGGGGCCGCTGTAAATTCGGTTTTATTGCCAGAGCCCCCAACCTGAGTGGGAATCAACGTGCGGGCGAGGAGGAAGACGAATAAAAGTCGAAATGAAAGTGCTGTGAGTGACTGTGACCTTCAGAACCGCTCCCGTCCCGCTCTGCTCGTTTGTTATGACCCCGCAGCCCCGGAGAAATCCACGCCACTACTGAGTTTATTATTTGAAGGAGAGGAAGGGGGGAATAGGTGGGGATTAGTGTAGGTAATGCTGCGGGAGCAGGAGAGGGATGGACCTTCCAGGGGCAGCGGGTGCGGGGAAGTGAGGAGGGGGCTCATCCTCTGCAGGATCCATGCCCAAAATCCCGGGAACAGGCAAAGAGGGGGCTCATCCTCTGCAGGATTCATGCCCAAAATCCTGGGAGCAGGAGGGGAGGGGGCTCATTCTCTGCAGGATTCATGCCCAAATTCCCGGGAGCAGGCAAAGAGGGGGCTCATCCTCTGCAGGATCCCAAACCAAAATCCCAGGAGCAGGAGAGCAGGGGGCTCATCCTCTACAGGATCCCAGCCCAAAATCCTGGGAGCAGGAGGGGAGGGGGCTTGTCCTCCGCAGGATTCATGCCCAAAAACCCGGGAGCAGGAGGGGAGTGGATTCATCCCCTGCAGGATTTATAACCAAAAACCCGGGATCAGGAGGGGAGGGGGCTCATCCTCTGCAACATCCCTGCTCAGAATCCTGAGAACAGGAGAGGAGGGGGCTCATCCCCTGCAGGATCCCAGCCCAAAATCCCGGGCACAGGCGAGGCCTCTCAGCCACCTCCGTCCAGCGGCGAGGCCTCGCCTTCCCGCGAGAGATTTCACTGCGCTTCCCATTAAAAAAAAAAAAAAATAAAAAAATCCGGCAAAAAAACCCAAGCCTCCACCAAACCAAAAAAATACCCCAAATAAAAACGCCAAAAAAAATAACCATAATTAAAATAACAACAATAACGACCCCTGGATGTTAAAATAAACAAACAAACGCCCCTCCCCCCCCTCCCCTCCCGCCAGCACCACCGCGGCGGGTGAGCCGAGGCCGCCATCGCGGGCCCGATCGCCGCCCCCTTCCCTTCCCTTCTTTTCCCTTCCCTTCCCCGCCCGGGCCGCCCCCCGGCCCCGCCGCCATCGCCCGCGGCCCTTCCCTTCCCTTCG
>WBMV01009165.1:50689-96510 GCA_013396655.1 Campylorhamphus procurvoides
GAGGGGGGACACGTGAGGCGGCGGCGCGGGACGGCGGGCACGGAGGGGCTGTGCCCTCACACCGCCTCCCCTCACGGCTCCCCGCACACTCACTCCCTTCACACCCGCTCCCCTCACGCCTCCCCTCCCGCACAACCCGCCGCGGCCGGCCCGCAGCGCCCCCGCTCCCTCGCCCCGCAGGCCGCGGCCTGGTGCGGCCCTCACGCCCCTCCCCGGGCCCCAGCGAGCGGCGGGCTCTCGGTTCAAAAGGAAAACCCAGGCGGGCAGACACACACACAGACACACACAACATTTTAGTGGAAAAATGGCCGGGCCCCCGCTGGCTGCGGAGAAAGGCTGCGGGACGAGGCCCGCTGCTCCCGGCCTGGCTGCTCGCCTCGCTCTGCCCCTCCATCTTACGGCGCCCCTAGGTAATAAAAACATATAGATTTGGGTTCAATGAATCATTTGGGGTGCCCTGTGTCGCCAGGGCTCCCCGCAGGAAAGCTGTGTGTGGAGCAAGAGTGGTGGTTTCACAGGCTCAGCCCGATACACACAAATAAAAGCCTGGCCTGGCCTGCTGGAAAATCCAAAAAAAATAAATGTATGCACGTCCAGGATTAGTAAGAGCAGATGCAACTTGAAAACCAAGAGCTAAATTGATTTATAGCCATGGTTACTCGAAATGCTCCGAGTTTAATCTATTCATAGAAAGGCTCTAGAAATCCCACAGGATTCCAATGGAATAAAAAGGAGCAGTGCTCTTAGGAAGGCATTATTTATACACCTTGCTCCTAAAGCAACAGCTTCCCCGTGCGCTTGGGAGAGTTGTGGGTGGCACACAATGGTGAAAAGATAACAAATAGTGAACAGCTTCCTTAAATTAGCACTTTCTCTACGATTTTGGCTGTTAAACTGATTGTTTTGTGTTACCTCACAGGCCCAAGGAGCCTTGTGGTTAACACGTTACGAGCTGAATGACAAATACTGCCCAAAAACGGGCTCGGCACGAAGAATTCTCCCACTGAAAATACTCTTAAAACAGAGCCAGTGGCTCGAGGAAACTGCACTTTCCTGTCATTTTAGTGAACTCAGGAGACACTTTGCTATTTCACGGCCACAGAACCGAGAGAGGACACAGGATTTCTGCAGCCCCAGAGTTTCTGTGAGAGACATCAGCACCTGCAGAGCCAAAGGCTACCACGGACTGGCACCAATTTTGGGACCATTCTCTGTAAAAACTGCAGGTGATGGGCTGAGTAGCTTTACCTGAGAGGAGCTAAGGAAATACCTTCATAGATATAGATATATAAAATCCACTAATGTAAAAAAACACTTAGGCAATATAATGATAATAACAATACAATTGAAGAAAGCTATAAAGCTGTTAGTGCCCAGAGGAGGCTACAAAGGTGGTGAAGGGTGTGGAGGGGCACTGACCAGGCTCCCCAGGGCAGTGGGCACAGCCCTGAGGCTGCCAGAGCTCCAAAAGCATTGACATTGGGACAATGGGACAGGGGGGATTGTTGGGATGTCTGTGCAGGGCCAGGGGCTGGACTGGATGATCCTTGTGGGTCCCTCCCAGCTCAGGATATTCTGGATGCTGTTTATAAACTCTTCCACAGCTTTTGGTTGGTCCTGTGCACCTCAGGCAAGGGGCACTCTCTAACTGGGGCCACACTGGGGGAAATGCAGCAGGAATGGAAGCTGAAGAGCCAAGGTTTCTTGCACTCAGTGTGTTTCATCAGTTTTCATTTGAAAAGAAAGTTACCAACAGCAAAGCACAAGGAAGAGTGATAGGAGATTGATTGTTAACACATCCAGGTCACTTCATGTTGGGGTTTTCTTAGAGGACATCACTCCAATGCTTTTCCTGCCAAGAATGTTTACAGCTCCCAGCAATTAGTGACTGTTTATGTGGCTAAAGGTTTAAAGGTTAAGAACCATTAAGGCACCTGCAGTGGTTTGAAGGGGCAGCCGTGCTGTGGGGTCCTGCTGGCAAAAAGGGAGCCCTTGACATTCAAGGGTGTCAGAAAACACAGAAATAAGTTCCACAGGCAGAGGTGGCTTCTAAGACATGATAGGAACACACTAAAGCACGTTTTAGGGTGCCCTTCTGTGCTGGGAAAGTAGGGTATGAATAGACTGGTGTTCACGCTGCAGTAATGACTCGAGTGCAGTTGCAGTTTGACTTGTTTCCTCTTTCACTGTATTCTTTGTTTTGTTAAGCTCTGTTTGGCTTCCATTGTGCCCCCCTTTGCTGTTTGTTGAGCGACTTCATAAAAAAGCACCTTAAAAGTAAATATAGAGGTGACCATTTGAAGCAGCTCCAGCAGGAGTGACCACCAGAGACCCTGAGGGTTGGTTTCCAGGGGCAGCTGGAGTCTCTGGTGTCCCCCAGCATGGACAGTGCTCCTCACCTTGCTGTGCTGAGCACATCTGCAGTGTGATGGGATTATCCTGCTGCTGTGGCACATCATTCCCTTTACTCCTCCCTGCATACCATTCCCAATAGTCCATATTTATTATTTCATGGCTTGGCTCTATCCGTTTCTCACCTTTTTATGCCCTTCCCTACCATTACAGCTGATATTTGATTGGCAGTGATATTGTGACAAAGAACAGCCAACAGTGGACTTGGTGGTCCTGGCTGTAGAAAGATTTAGGATTCAATCACCTGGTCTGTGGCCAAGAGAGAAAAGCAACAATTCCTGATGGAGAATCTTGTCCTGTTTTGCCTTTCCTGTCCACGATCCAGGTTGGAGCTGCTCTTTTCCAAGATTACAATTTCCATTCAGATCTGTGACTGCTTGTGCAGGCTGGATTTGCATACGGAGATGAATGAGCCTGATAAAATCATTACTGAGCAGGAAGTGCTGTGTGATGTAACATTTCCTTGATCTAACCTGCTCTTGGGTCTTGTGCTCCCTTCCTTGAGCTACCAGGGTGATCCTCAACAGCACCAGCAAGACAAGACACGCCTGCACACAGAGGGACAACAGCACAGGGATTTATTGGGATGAAATCAGAGAACTGAGCATTTCTACACATGTGTTTTCTCTTCCCTGAAGACTCAGTTCTTCAGTCCTGTCATCCCTAACCCTCTCCTCTTGGAGAATTAAGCTTTGTGAACAGTGCCCTGAGCACAGGGATCTCCAAACACTTGGAAGGATATTAGGAGAACAAATCAGGTGCTCTGACACACAAAGCACTTCCCAGAGAGATCTGATGTAGCTGGTCAGCAAAGCTGCCCTGAGTGTTAACTGATGACACACCACTGGCCAGGCCAGAATTGTGGCACACCAGACCAGGAGCAAAACCAAAGCCCAAGCTCCAAACCAGCCAGGTGGGACAGCTGCTGCCATCTCTGCCTTTCCTCCCCTCCTCAGTGCCTGCAGCCCCCCAAATTCACAGCTCAGCTCCAGCTCCCATCAGGTACAGTTTTTGGTCCTTATTTGTGGTTTTATTGTGATTTCTTCCCAGTTCTCCCTCCTCCAGCATCCCCCTCTGGTGCAGCCAGGGCATGGATGATGGATGTCCCTGCTGAGCCATGTGTGCCAGCTGCTTCTCTGCAGCCAACAGGAGATGAAGGGAAATGCTGGTGTCCCTGCCTAATGTCCCTCCCTACAGGGCTCAGGAGGCAGGGACAGAAGTGCCAGGGCTCGTTTCACCCGTAACCAGCTCTTTATTGACCCTTGTTCTCAGTTTCCACAGGCCTCAAACACTGGGCAAGGGCATTCCCTTCCTGGAGCAGCAGAGCTCCAGGATCTGTAGGACAAAGCCATGGGTTCCTAGGGATTGTTTTGGGACAGAGCTGCAGGCTGGGAGATCCCAACTGTGCCCAGCAAACCGCCAGGAAATCGTCAAGCGAGCCCTTTTAGATTTCACATTTTTAGCAAAGGGAGGGGGGAACCCAGCCTGGCTCCTGCTAAGCAGCAGCAGCAGCAGCAGCAGGCAAAGCAATCGTTATGCCAAGATTTAGCTCTCAAATCCCTCAAGATCTGGTGCTCACAGAGCATAAACAACCTTTGCCTCCCAGCCTGGGTGAGCGGTACCTCCACGTTTCCCAGCACAGCTCCAGAGCCCTTCCAATACCCATCCTCTCCCCAGCCCTGTGCTGAGGCAGGCGTGCCAACAAGAAAGCCAGTTGCCATGGCATTTTTTCCCCCTACAGACAGATGTCCATTAAAAACCAAGTCAGCCTCAGGTTTGCTTCACAGAGCAGCTTTCAGTTATTATTACCAGCCCGCGAGGAATTTCCACTGTGCCCCGTCACCTCAGATGTTTCAATGCACTCCAGTATTAATCCCTGGGGATTAGAAGGAAACTACTTCAGAGCAGGCACAGGTATGTTCAAAGGACAAATTTAGGATTATGATCTTGGTTTATGTTTTTTGGCAGATGACAACCACATGACTGTGTTTGGAAGGGGTTGAATTTGTTACCTCTGGTGCTCTTTCCCCTGGTCACTAAGACTGTGCTCAAAACATCAGGCAAATTGGGAGTGGGATGGGAAACTTTTCCCCTTCTCCAACACGGCACACTTGGAGCTCAGGTTTGGGATTTTGGTCTCAGGAGGAACCTGTCCCAGGCAGGAGTGTCATCTGAGGCTCCATATGGGGACAAGGGGAACCTCAGGCAGCCTCTGTGAGCAGGACAAGCACTTACACACGGCTCAAGGAGTGATGTCTTCTGCCTCAGTCACAAGGCCATGTTTTTATTTAAGGTTGGAAAAAGGGATTAGTGGATTCCATGCTCCCCTCAGCCCATCCTGGGGTCCAAGGGCCCATCAGAGATGAAAAGCAGGGACCTTTTGCAGTTACTTTCTGCTGCAGTGCTGGCAGTGCATCCCCAGTGTCTCTGCAGGGCTGGGTTTGCAGGGGACAGGCAGGTATTTTTAGTTGGACTCCAGCAGCACTAAACCTGTGAGAACTGGACACCAAATGTAACTGGGTTTTCCTTGCTGGGGTGCTGCAGTGCTGAGACAACTGCTACAGGAATCCTGAGGGGTGTCCAGGGAGGGATCCCCCCCCTCCCACCTGGGCCTGACCCTGGCAGGGCTTCTGCAGCATCCCTTGTTCAGGCCCTTGGGGGATGTCGACCTTCTGTGTGGGAGCCACCACTGCCTGCAGCCAGGCTGGAGTTCTCCACAGGAGCCAGGATCTTTAAGGGATCCAAATGCCACAGTTCCAGCTGCAGGAAGGACAGCTCCTCCTGGCTCTGCAGAGCAGCAGGATCTGAGCACAGAGCCAGCTGTGGGGTCCTAAGGAAGTGCTCCCTCTGGCCTCACCCCCTCCCCAAGGCACTGGCATTTCTCCTCTCGGTTACAGCAGCCTCAAATATGATCAAAAATCCCTAATCCTCTTAACTGCTCCTGCAGTTCTACTGCCATCACTGCAGAGGAACTGCTGGCATTGCTGCATCCCCCCCTCTCCACAGACACCTCGGCTGGCACACCACTGCTCCCTCCTCCCCCGGGAGCTTCTGGGAGGAGGACAAGGTGTTTGGCTCCTTGGCATGAAGCTGAGGGGGCTTTCAGGAACCCCCAGCTCGGCTCTCGGTGCTCCTTCACAGAGCAGGCAGGACCCAGGTGGGATTCCTTCTTCCCCAGAGCACATTTGAAAGCTGCCAAGCAGAAGTGCTTGGGAAAAGCCCTCTTTGCCCCTTGTGCCTGGACAGGAGCACCCAGCCCCACTCAGTGGGCACGGGGCTGGTGGCTGCATGGCCATGGACAGCTCCAGCTCACCCATCTCGCTTGGCTGCACCTCCCACTCGGCTCCTCCAGCCCTCTCAGAAGCTTTTCCAAGTGGGACTCCACACAGACCGTGGACTGGAGCCAACAGCACCAGGAGTTTCTCCAGCCTACGTTAATTCTGCTTGGACTGAGATAACCAGTCACGGAGAGGAATTGTGCTGGGAGATCTGGTCACGCTGTAGGTGCTAAACAGATTTGTTGTGGGTTTGGTTTAGTTTTGACATAAAGTTGCCTTGGAACCTCCCTCACACCTTTAAGTGGGGGGTCTCCCACCACCCCAAAGAGGAGCCCCCCAAGGTGGGTTTCCTTGATGTGATTAAGCCCCTCTGCTGTATATGGGAAGAAGCTCCTCTTCCCAAAGGGTGTCACACATCCATGGAGACTCATCAATACCACAAAGTCACATATAAACAGAGACACGAGGGCAGAGGGAGGCTGGGAGGCAGGGACATGTAAATGGGTGTCAAACCCACCACCTTTGCAGTCAGAAACCCAAGGCATGTCCCACACTGCCAGCGTTGCCACCAAGGCTGTTGCCACCACACAGCGACACTGAAAATAGGCAAGAAAACCAGCTCATTGCAGTCTCCATCCAGGAAAAGCCTCCTGAAACACAGGGAGACAGCCTGACTGGGTGTTGAGAAGGCTCCTGCACACCCCCAGCACAAACACAGGGCCTTCACAGCCCACCTCCAGCACCTCTGAGAGCACAGCCAGCCAAGGAATGTACCAGAGCCTGGCACAGCCCGGGGACCTCGGGCTGGAATAAGGCACGTGCCTAACACAGCTCATCCTCCCCCCAGAGAACCTCCACAACCACAAAACCAGCGTGACACTGAACCTGCAGAGACCAAAATCTGTTTCCTGGTGAGCTCAGACGCCTCTGCTCAGGGCCCAGCTCCCACCAGCAAAGCTTTCCATGGTTTCCCAGGCTCTGCACAGCTCAGAACCTCCCCAAAGAGCCTCCAGCTCCAGCAAGGCAGCAGCCCCAGGTGCAGCAGCTTTCTAGGAGCTGTTCTTGGCCCTGAAGAAGGTTCAGCAGGGCCCAGTTTCCTGGTGGGGAAGTAAACATTGTTCTCTGTGAGGTGTTTGATGTTTTTAACCAGCTTGGGGTGGAAGGAGTTTGACTCTCCAGCTCCCTGGGAAGAAGGTGGAAGGAAACCATGTGAGTGTCTTGAGGTTTGTTGTCTAACTCAATTAACCAATTACTTCCAGGTCAAGAAGGGGCAAAGCTATAACTGCTGGTTGCTGCTATAAATAATGTTTGCTCAGGGGTGGGGCAGGAGCAGGAAGCTGTAGGTGTGGGGCTTTAGCTTGGAATGAAAGCAAACAGCACCAATTGCTTCCTGCTCCAAGCAAACCTGTCCTGTTTTGCTGTTGCCCCTCAAAGGCTGGAGGGAGCCAGAGCACAGAGCTGGCTCCTGCCTTGGGAATTGTGTACAGGAATTCAGGCTGGGGAATGAGCACACAAATGTCCCTCCTGTGCTGCAAAACTGCCCCCAAATCTCTGGCTGTCCTGCTGTGGGACCTGATAGGAGCCAGCTGGGTGAGTTTGCCTTTAAAACACGATAATTAGACCAAAATACCCCTTTATGTAAAAAAAGTAAAAATGGGGAGGAGGCCATGGGGAAATGGCTGTGAATTTCTCAGCGCTCAAACGAGAACAGACAAGTCAGTTGGTGCAGATCAAGGCAGGAATTTTCCAGCGGGCCTTGGGGAATTGGGCTCTGGTGAAGAGGTGAAGGGAGCAGAGAGCAGGTGGTGGGACAGCCCCTTGGAGGGGCCTGGGCTGGCCATGGGTGCTCCAGCTGCCCAGACACACAGACACCAGTGGATCTTTGCCCAGAGGTGACTCAGTGTCCCCTCCACTCGTGGCACCCTGTGAGGTGTCACCTCCCCCAGGACCTTGGCTGCTCAGGGACCAGAACCAGAGACATCAAGGGGATTTCAAGTGCATTAAAGGGCAGTTTCTTCCCAAGGGGTAAAAAATGCAGGAGTCCCTGGAAGCACATGGAGCAGTGCAGTGTCAGATGTCACCCCAAACCACAGCACCCACCAATCCAGTGGGAACATCCCTGAGGGGAGAGTGACAACCAGGCCCCGGCTCACCCTGAGCTGCCCCAAACCTCCTGCAGAGGGGAGCACAGCCCCCTGTCCCTGCTGAGCTGCCCCAAACCTCCTGCAGAGGGGAGCACAGCCCCCTGTCCCTGCTGAGCTGCCCCAAACCTCCTGCAGAGGGGAGCACAGCCCCCTGTCCCTGCTGAGCTGCCCCAAACCTCCTCCAGAGGGGAGCACAGCCCCCTGTCCCTGCTGTCCCCCCCTCGAGGAGCCGCCTCTCCTGGTGCTTGCTCAGGAACAGCTGCTGCAGTGAATCATCCCAGCATTCCCAGGATTCTGCCAAGGATGTGCCCCTGCTCCATCTGTGCTTCTCCCTGGCCACTTTAGACCCCCCAGCCCTTCCTGCAGCCCCTGCCAACCTCCTCTCTCAGTGTGTTCCCTCCCCACAGTGGTGACAGTGGGGGCTCCTGGGCCCTGCCCTGTGCCCACACAGTGACTGCTCTCCTGCTCCCTCTGTGCCAGGGAATTGGGGACCCTCTGCAGAGGGAACAGCAGGCTCCAGTNGGATTCTGCCAAGGATGTGTCCCTGCTCCATCTGTGCTTCTCCCTGGCCACTTTAGACCCCCCAGCCCTTCCTGCAGCCCCTGCCAACCTCCTCTCTCAGTGTGTTCCCTCCCCACAGTGGTGACAGTGGGGGCTCCTGGGCCCTGCCCTGTGCCCACACAGTGACTGCTCTCCTGCTCCCTCTGTGCCAGGGAATTGGGGACCCTCTGCAGAGGGAACAGCAGGCTCCAGTGAAGTTCACAGCAGCCCTCTGGGGAGAGCAGGTCCTGTCCATTCCTATGGCACATACCAGGATGGGTTTTGTCCTCCAGCTCCGATACCCCTGCCTTATCTGCTCAGATCAGCTCAGCTGAGCCCAACTTCCCCAGCTCAAAGATGCCAAAATGCTCCTTTGGACAGCTTTGCCTTCGAGTTAAGAACCAGAAGATTTCAAAAACAACAAGTTGCATGTTGTGTCATCCTCCCTGCCTTCTCCTCCCTCCCCTTCCAGTCAAACACACACAAAGAACTGCACGCTGGTTTCATTTTCCATCACATTTTTTGAAAAGGAATTCCAAGATACAGTACAGCATCTTAGTGTTCTACACAAAGCAAGCCTTCAGCAAAAGGTCAGAGGATCTTAATGGTGTAAAAATATATCTTAAATAAAATAGTTTCTCTAGGAGAGCAAGCCGTGCTGTACATCTCTGGGCCCTCAGTCATTTCCAGAAGGCAGAGGCCTGGTTGTACAATGCACACACTGAGAAGTGAGTGTACATTCATGCTACAAAGTTAGAAAAGGTCCAGATTCCAGGTGGTTGGATGCCATGACTGCCCTGCATTCCCAGTGAGGAAGTTCAACACTTCCAGTCCATCTAATCAGGAAGTGGATTATAACAACCCACCTTTCCCAAGTCCTCCCATTGACTGGAACTCATCCCTTTCACTTGGCCAAAAAGAACCACCTGCAGCAACAAAGGGCTGGCTGTTCCATGTCAGTGCTCCAGCCTGGAGCTGGTCAGCCAGAGCTGTTCCAGTGTCCCAGACTCACAGCATGATTGTTCCAGTGGACAAGGAGCATCCTAGGGGCTGGAAAGACAACTGTGGGACTGCCCTGCCACCTCCTGCCAACAGATCAGCCTTTAAACGCACCCATTCTGGGCACAACAACCACCAGCACAGTCACTGCTCCAGCCAGGGCATCCAGTCCTAGAATCTTAGTGAAAATCAACCAAAAAAACCAAACCAAAAGAGAATTGTCCACGAATTTCCCTTAGAGGACCTGCCTGCCTTCGGGGCAAGTAACACAGGAGTTCTGCCAGCTGAGATTTTGGACAGTGCCACATTTTGGAGCAGGATCACAGGGACTGGGAACAGCAGGTGCAGCTCCCAGCAAGGGGCTGCTGGTGGGCAGCACAGCCAGCTCTGCCACAGTTTGGAAGAGGCTGGGCTCGCCCCTCTCCTCACCTGGGTTTGGGGAGAACAGCTCTGGAGCTCATCCCAACCTCCCCAGTGCAGCTCAGTGAGGGGACATCCCCTTGGTCCAGGAGGACTGGAATGCTGGGACACGTTCCCATCTTCCCAGAGGACTCCACTGAATTTGTAGAAATACCTATAAAATAATATTAAACAGCATCCAGAACACAAACCTTCCACCCTTTCTGCCCAAAGGCAGCACAGCAAGCACTGACCTCTCAAAGGCCACCTGTAAAACAAAGGAAGAGTTTGCAGCAAAGTTCCATAAAGCATTTCATTCCCCACATCAGGAGCCTTTAGGACTCACCTGGTTTCTTACACCACTGAGATGGTTTATTTTCCCCACCTCACTCCTTTTGATTCCCAAACTACAGTTCTACTCCTGCAGTGGCAGTTCTGCAGTGTCAGGACTGCACATACGAAAAGGAGATGTATGGAATCTAATTTACACTGTTTATTAAATAATTTCTTACTTGAGAATGCTTTTAATCCAGGAGAAGAACTGGAGAAGCCTTACACACTGGGCTGAGCCTACTCTACAGCAACCCAGCAGGGCATGGGATGTTTGACATGGACACCCCCCGACCCCAACCACTCTCCAGGGAAGCCAAACGCATCACAGGAGGGGCTCTGGAAAGGTGGGAAGGCAAAATGGTCATCAAGATCTGCCTAAAAACAGCTAAATAGTGCAGTGAAATGCTTTTAAATACCACAGACACCTGCACTGACTGGCAGCCAGTTTTATGAGCAGCTCTGGAGACAATTTCTAGGTGAGCTTTAGCAGGCTGGGCATTCCCAGGTGGAGTCCCGAGGTGAGCCCGGCCCAGGGTGGCACGGCCAGTTCCAGGGGCAGCAGGGCATGCCAGGCTCACTTGCCCCTCTTGCCACGGCCTCTCCTGGAGGAAGGTTTGCCCGTGCCCGCCGTGGAGGAGCTGGCAGAGGATGCCACGGCGATGTTGATCTGTCCCTCCTGGATCTCCTGCCGCGTCTCGGCCGGGAGGTGGTTGATCTTCTGCTGTGTCTCCAGGTAGAACATGACATCCCGCAGCTGCTCCTGGATCTCCGAGATCTGCAGGTCCTTCTGCTCACAGGTCTCCTTGAGCACCCTCTCCTCCTCCTTCAGTTTGTTCTGCAGCAGGGCCTGGTTTGCCCTCAAACACTTGTTGAGCTCCTGCTCCTCCTTCAGCTCGTTGGAGAGTTTGGCCACCTTGTTGTTGAGCTGAGAGCACCTTGCAGGGAGAAGCACAAGTCAGGGCAGCAGCACACCCACCCACAGCCCACTGCAGCCCCACTGGAGCCCCTGCAGTGCTGGCAGAGATGGGCAAGGCAGGGCTCTGACAGGCCCCCAGGGTTCTGTGTGTGTGTGACGTGCACGTGGGACATGATGCTGTGAAGCACAACCCCTTCCTTAATGCATAACCCAGGAGAATCCCTTCTCTGGGGAGTCAGGCAATTCCATCTCATGCCAAATGCCAACAGGATGTTTAGGAGAGGGGACTAACCTTGAACACACACCTGCAGCTTTTGGAACAGGTGCCAGAAAGGCCATGGACCCTGAGAGAGCTGAGGGCAGGCAGGGACCCCCAGACATTGGCTCCTGCCACACTCAAGACCCTGAAGATGCCACTTCACACTCAGAAGCAAGATGCTCCCACAAAAGTATCAGTAGCCTTGTGATTCAGACTTCCTGCTCCCCAAAGCTCCCTGCTTTTGCCCTGGGAGTTTGCTGGCATCCTACCCCAACCCCTGCCCCCCTGACCACAGCTCCCTGCTCCAGCCAGGACTGTCCCACCCAGGGAGCAGGAGCACATGGATCCACAGCCCCTGTGCTGGACATCTTTCCTCTGGGCAATTCTCAAGACCTCCATTTTCCTGCTGAGCTGCCAGGTCAGGCTGGCATCTCCCTTGGAGCAGGGGGGGAAGGATCCCTTGGTGCTAAATATACCAAGGAGAGCCCCAAAGCCGTGCTCCCAAGACAGGCCCTCCCCCTTTGGGAACACCTACAGAAACCAGAGCCTTTTTAAAGCAAGCCATGTTCTCAGTATTGCAGCTTAACCAGCTCCGAATTGCCCAGGAATAGCAGGAGTTTTGCCCTCTGGATGCCAGGGTTCATGGCACTGAGCCTGGCAGTGGTACCCACTTCCTCTCCACAGACTGCTTCTCTTTGAGCAGGTCATTGAGCCGCTGTTCCAGACTGTCACACTTCTCAATGGTCTCTTTAAATTTGGTCTTCATGTTGTTAATCTGTGAAGGCAAACACAGGCACTTGAACCAGCTCAAAGTCCATTTCACTTCTGTCAGGATGCTCCTGCAGTGGTTTCTCACTGTGGCCAGTCCCTCTGCCCAGGAGGGGGACCCTGAGTCCTGCTGGTGCCACCATGTCATGCCCAGAGCGTGGACAAGGAGCCCCACTGCAGTGGTAGCTGCTCACCCAGAGCAGAGCTCAGGCTGAGACTGTGCCAGAGCACCCCAAGGCTGCTCCCTGCCTGCAGCACTCACTCCTCCTGCCACTCCTGGCTCTGGCACCAAACTCAGGGCTCCCCTCCAGGTGCTACAGGGCCGGGATTTCACTCCTTCCAAAGGGAAGCCCAGGAAGTGTGGTCAGGGTGTGAGGAGGAACAGGCTCAGCAGTGCTGGCACAAGGCACTGACCCACTGACACCAATCCTGACTCATGCACAGCACAAACACAAACACTGCTCCATGGGCCTCCTCCTCCTCCTCCTCCTCCTCCTCTGCTGCCCCACTCCAGCTGGACAAAGCCCAGCTCTCCTTCTCCAGGGGCTGCCCTGAGCATGTCAAACCTTCCAGGAGATTTAGAGCCAGGAATACTCATTTCCCCTCCATCAGAGCCCACAGCATGCTCTGGGAGGCAGGAATTTACAGGCAAGCTGCCATTCTGCAGGAGCACTCTGGCCCAGGCTCTGTGTGAGCACACAGTGCTGTCACTGCTGCCACAGCACACCCAGAGCAGCATTTCAGCCTTCCAGCCCTGCCCAGGGGATGTCTGATGGTGCAGCTGAGGGTTAACTGGGGAAGCAGCCTGAGCACTGGTGGTGGAACACACTGCATGGTGGCACCTGTCCAGACCACACTTACACAGAGCAAGAGCCATGAATAAAAGTGTTGGGATCTTTAAATGGGAAACCACATTTGGGGAATGGATCAGACTTGTTTCACTTTGAAATTCTTTGTGGATTGTGTTTCCTGGTCACATGCAAGATGGTATTTGATACATATTTTCCTTACATAGGTCTCTCCATAAGATTCCTGGGAGTGCTCTTTAGGACAAGGTCACTGACCACTATTTCTATGCTCACAATTTCTATGTTTATTTAACTGCAGGTATGAAATGGCTAGTTAGAAGTCATGGAGAAAGTTAAGGACTCACTTCTAAATCCTGACTCACTTTAAACCTACTTGAAAGGATCTCCGTGGAGTGAAAAAGCAGTGGAAGACTCTCCCTGGATTTTTGCTGGTGACATTTTGAAGCAGTCCTGCCTACAGGATGCTTTATAGGAGGAGACTCTGAACTTTTCCCAAAGGGTAAGGAGGAGAGAGAGGGGATCAAAAAGAAAGGGCAAATCAATATGCATTTGGAGCAGAGAGACAGCTCCCACCTCCTGCAGCTGAGCAAATTAAAGTCATATTGTGTGTGCTCCCCCAGCCTTCCCCGGAGAGCCGTGTCAGAGAGACGGATGGCACGGGCAGCGCGGGCTCCTGCAGCACCACGGCCTGCCCTCCCTCCCCTCTGCTGCAGTTTCCCCAGCAGCACATTTAAATCACCCTTCAATCTCGCTGCAATCTACCTGCTTCTGCACCACTGAGCAGCAAATTGCTGGGTGTGAGCAGCCACAGCAGCACAGGCACATCCCCCAGCCAGTCTGCCCAGCTGGGAGGGGAACGGGCTGCGAGGCCATGGCACCCAGCAGAGCCCCCAAAGCTCCCTGTCCCTGCCCCCTGTCCCCTGCCCAGTGCCCAGGGCTGCCCCCTGCCCAGGGCTGCCCAGGCACAGCTCACCTCTTCCGCCGTGTCCTTCTCTATCCGGACTATCTTGTTTTCCCAGTAGATGCGCTGGGATTCCAGCTGGCTGGTCAGCAGGTAGGAGTACTGGGAACACAGGACACACAGAGCACTCAGGGGGGCTGTGCTGGCCAGGGAGCCCAGAGGGCTCCAATACCCCCCTCAGTCTCATCAGATGGAACTGAGCAGACAGAAGGTTCTGGACACACAGCCCAGCTGCACATCCAGTCAATGCATTTCACCAGTTGGGATTTCACAGTCCAATCCCTTGCTTTTTGAAATCAAGGAAAGCCCTTAGAGCAAGAGGGTCAGGTAAAGGTTCTGCTGAGCTGAACCCATTATCAAGCCAAGAGCTTTTTAAGGAGGAGACAGCTTTTTTTCATGGGAGTAGCAGTAAATCTCTACAAGAAAATGAAGCTTCACCCATCCCTGTGGTGAGAATCTGAGATCCCAAAGGCTGAGGGGCAGGGTTCCCACTCACAGCCCAAAATCCACCTTCCCTGGAGGGAGGTCTCTGGGAAAGCACCCTCAGCTCTGTGCAACTATTCACAGTTACTGTTCTCCCACATGGATGGCCCATTCCAATGTCACTTTGGCAGCTGAACAAGGACAGATGTCTTACAGCCCATCTTTTCCCTGCTGGTTCTGCACATGAGTTATGAGCAGGTTGGATCATTGCTTATCATCAAGGCTAATAAGCACCAAATGAGACAGTCACTACAGAATTAAACATGCACGAAGCCTTGATCACTCTCAGTAATTTCTGAGTGCAAACACACACTGCCAAGTTCATTCCCTCTAGAAATATTCAGCTCTCATAAGACACAGAGATCTTGCATGCCCTTAAGCACCAATCTCCCAAAAAAAGGGTTAAAATGAGCTGGTTTGACATCTAAGTGTTACTCAGAAAGTTCACTGAAAAGCAACCAAATATTTATCTGTCCATGAGCTGCTCAAGTCTGGTGTCTGTGGCTGTTCCTCCTCAGTGCCCTCGTGGCTACAGCAGTGCAGGCCTTTCTCCTGCACTTAGGGGAGGAGCTGGGCAACAGGTACACAATTAATTAACCAGTCTCTGTTCAGGAGGAGGCAACAGAACAGGGCTGGTGTCAGAAGAGCCTGCCAGCTTTGCTGGCCAAGGATTCCTACAGCCTTTAGGAGCTGAACTGCTCAAGCTGACAGTTCCACACAGGTCCTGGCTCTGAACCCAGGGCACAGATCCACTGGGAGGGGTCTGGGGAGCGAGCTGGACCCACTTCCCCCTCCAGTGCCCCGAGTGTTTGCAGCAGCACAAGCAGCTCCTCCTCAGTGCAGTGACCACAGGACGACACTGCAGCTCAGGCTGCGCTGCATCGGCTCTGCAGAGCCAGGCAAGGTGGAAAAAAAAAGAAAGGGAAGGAAAAAAGGCAGCAAAACCATTGGAGACAATTCCCTACAGGCAGGGAGCAGGTCTGCTGTGTAAGCTGATGGGAACACTTCCACACACAGAGCCCAACACAGGAAAACCTTCACCTCCAACTGCAAGGCATCGATTTTCTCCTCCTGGCACATGTCCCCCTCACACTCGTACTGCACCAGCTTCCCGTCCGTCTTGCTGGCCACCAGCCTGTGCACGTAATTGTCTGAGGAGAGGAGAGGGCAAACACAGGCACTTGGGGCTGAGGAACCCCAGGCTGTGCCCCCCAGCACAACTAAACCCCCAGGTTCCCCCCAGCACAACTCACCCACCCCCAGGCTGTGCCCCCAGCCCAGCCCTGCAGCACAATTAACCCCCCCAGGCACAATTAACCACCCCAGGCCTGTCCCTACCCCAATGCCAACCTCACAGGGATTTGTTCCTCAGCAGACTTCTCCCAGATACCACCCAGGGCATTTTCAACAGCCCATTCCCACCCCTCAGGGCAAATGGATGGAAAGGGAGTGACAAACATTCCGGTCATGCCCTCCCTCCTCCATCTCCAGACCCACTAAAGCTGCTGTTGGGGCAGAGATGGACATTCCCCTAAGACAGGGATTAGTGCAGACACAAACTGCTTTATCTGCAGGCACACCCCGGCTCAGCTGCTGCTCCTGGGGGTGCCTGGAGGTGTCCCCGAGGGGGGGGTGACCCCCAGGAGGGCTGAGAGGGGCTCCTCACCTCCAGCATAGTCCCAGACCCTGTGGTTGGTGAGCTGCATGGCATAGGTGTGCTGTGTCTCCTCGAAGTGCTTGTAGGCGTGGCGGCTCACGTAGCGCCCGCAGCCGATGTGCCCGCAGATCAGACAGATCCACAGGTTCTGCCAACACAGGGACAGCTCTGTGGGCACGGCCCTGCCACCCGGGGCACCCCGGGCATGGGGGATCCCACCCTAATGGTGCTCTGTGCCCGGGGGTCCCTGCAGAGCTCACTGCAGGCACGTTTTTTCATGGGAGTAGCAATAACTCTCTGCAAGGAGAGGAAGCTTTGCCCATCCCTCTTAGGGGAGTCTGAAATGCCAAAGGCTGAGGGCATTCTCAGCCCCAAATCCAAGGCATTCCAAGGGGTCACCCTGCGGGTGCTGGGCATGTTGAGAAACCACCAGCTGGGTGGAAGAGTGGCCTTGACTGAGGAAGGAGGCACCTCAGCAGGCTCAGCAAGGCACAGAGCAAAAGGCTCCCATGCTCAGGGGCAGGTCAGCAACCTGAGCACACACTCAGAGCAGTTTCTGTGCTGATCTTTCCAAGAATCACAGATTTGTCAAAACAGGAAACCTGTAAGGTGACATCCCTTCCCAGCACAGCCTCCAGCTCCAAGGGAAAGCTGATACCCCACTGACTGGTAAAAGGAGCCACAGGATTACCCCCCGAAGCAGCCCAAGCAGCTGTGCAGTCAGATCTAGGTTAGATCTCACTCACCATCCACCCACCTACTTACTTCTTGAACTCCACACTCAAAACACTTGTTCTCTTCCACGGGCTCTGGTGTCTGGCAGTACCTGCAGACAGGGCACCTGGGGGGCAACAGGCACCGTGTGAGACACAGGGAGCTCCAGGGAATGCCTTGTGCCTCAGGATGCTCCCTGTATCCCCCACCTCTCAGTGCCCCGAGTTCACTCCAATTCACCTGCACTCCACACCAGGTCACTGCTTTTAGGCTGGTCAGGGACACCAGAACAAAGTTTTCCCAAAGCCATTTCACCAGTTTAGCTGGATCTGGTTTAGCTGCAGTCTTAAGTGTAAAGAATATCTGCAAACAGGAGCAGGTTGTAGCTCCACACTGCAGTGGAAAGGTGGTGTAACTACACACTGCTGAGGACACTCTGCAAACACACCTTAGTGCTGGAAACGACCCTGAGGAGATGCCTCAGTTCCACCCCAACCCCAGGGATTCAGCCTCAGCCTTCCCAGGGGAACACCCCATAGCTGTACCCCAAAGGAATCAGCAGCAAGCATCCCTTTGGATCTGCCAAAGACCCAGGAGATGTCTCATCCCTTTGGGAGCTCCCTCAGTGCTGCCAGAACACCCAAGAGCAGAGGGAACCTGTCCACACCCAGAGCAGCCCAGCCCAGCTGGGGGCAGCTGAGGATGCACATCCTGCTGCCAGGCCTCTTTATGTATTTTTCATGAGCTGCTGGAGAAGCACAGAGCTATTGCAGGGAGGACACAGCTGGATTGCAGTCAGCTTTCTGTACAGACTCAGGCCTTGGCAGCCTGCGTGGCGCCTGGGCAAGGAGGACAGGGATTCTCCTTTATGGTTCCCTGAGATGGGGAGCAGAAGTTCTGCTTAAATTGTACATTACATGTTTAAGTGCTGTTTTGGATCTTGCTCCTGCACTGGCTAAGCTCCATTGCTTCAAATTTAAACTGGGTTTGATTTATGGGCAAAGCAGCCCATCAGCTGGCACAGCTACACATTATTAATGTGCCTGAGGTTCTGGGGCTTTGGCTCAGAGTGATGGATGGAGCTGAAACCTTCCCCACACTGCAGCAGAGCTGGGGCAGGGGGGTACCAGGGCCAGGGCAGGCACAGGGCAGATGGGCAGCCTCCTGCTGCAGGGGCTGGGACTGCCTGAGGAGCAGCAAAGAGTCCAGAGGTACCAGTGGGGGGCTCTGGGAAAGCTGAGACCCCTCCACAGGGATGTGAGGATGGTGGGAGCCCCAACAGGGAAGGGTTAAGGCAGCAACAGGAGCTGCTGTAAGGACAGACCAGTCCAACCAGCCCTGCCCAGTGCCACAGAGGGTTTCCCAGTGCAGGGACACAGCCCCCAGCCCTCATCCCACACCCACCTGAACAACAGCCTGTGTGGAGCCTCCCCTGCCCAATTCAGAGTGACTCTGTCAGCATCCCTGCTCTGCCCTCCCCAGTGCTGTCCCCTGCTCCTGCCCAGCTCCTCCTCCCCTCCCAACACCCAGGCAGGACTGCCCAAAGGGCCCCTCAGCCCCAGCCAGGTGTGCAGATCCCTCTTTTTTTAGGGATGAGCCACCTGACAGGGCTCAGTGACGAGGGCTGTGTGTGCACTCAGTGCTGTTTACCCAGCACTTTTCCCCTCCAGTATTTGGAAACAATCAGCATTGCTCTCCACCTCCCTCCCTGCCCCAGCACTGAGGCCCCTGGGAATCACTGATCAATTACTTTTGGCAAGGAGATTCCTCTCTGGGAGTCCCTTAATGGGAAAACAAGAGCAGCAGGGCTTGCAGTAATTGCTGCCCCTACCCTGAGGTGCCTTGTCAGCACCAAGGCAGGGCAGGCCGTGGGTGTGGGGAGGAAGCAGAGCCCCTTACGTGGTGTCCTCCCAGCGCTGCAGGCACTGGCTGTGGAAGCTGTGGTTGCACAGCGTGGTGAGGATCCCGTTCACCGACTCGTCCATCCTCTCCAGGCACACGGTGCACTTGGGCAGCTCTGTGAGGTCCATCACGGGCAGGCTGGCCCCCTGCAAGGCGACAGCAAAGTGCTCAGCACCCTCCAGCCACACCCACAACCCTGCTTGGCACCAGGGTTCAAAAACCCTACGCAGGAACGCTGCAGGGAGCCCACAGAGTGGTGGGAAGTTGGTTTAGAATAAAGTGATCCAACATCCAGCAGGCCCCAGCCAGGATTCTCTTCCCAGCACAGGCTCAGTGAAGGTGCTGCCTGTGCCACCAGCCCCACTGGGCTCTGTGGAGTCACTGAATTACAAGCCAAGGCAGGTTTAGGTCGGAGACAAGGCATGAAGTCACCACAGCAACTCTCCAAGGACACTGGAAGGGGAAGGTGCAGTCCAGCTGATCTTGCAGCGTCCTGCCCAGTGCAAAGAACCCTCCTAACCCCTCTGAAGAGCAGGGAACAAACCAGCCCAGACTTACATCCTCTGACTTGAAGACCTCAGCCCTCTCCACGTACACCAGCTGGCAAACGTCCTCCTCGATGGAGTTGAACTGGCGGCCGTTGCAGGCCATGTAGAAGCTGTCGGCGTCAGCCTGGGCACACAGCAGGGGACAGAGCTTAGGAAGGCAGCACTCACAGCTGGCACTGCCCAGGGAGAGCAGAAGGAACCTCCTGCATCCTCCCCTCTCCCCTCACCCAGCCCTGGAACACCAGGGGAGGGATTGCAGCTCCAGGCACTGAGTTTTGGCATCTCCACTGGAAACACGACACGAAGTCCGGGGCAGTGAGAGCTCTGCTCACATTGGATCATTGAGCAGGAATGAGGGATTTCCCTTCAGCATCTGGTCTGCCCTTTGTCAGCAATTTCAGGGCATTTGCAAAGCAGATTTGGTCTCTGCAAAAATTTAAGAGGGGCAGGGCAGCAGTGACAGGGAAAGATGCAACAGTGAAACTGTGGGAAAGGGGCCATTTCCCCACTCCATCCAGGCAAAAGAGGCAGAGCCAAAGCAAACCCTGTCACATCCATCATCCCTCTGACTCAGGAAGTCCCCAAGCCCTTTTCAACACAGGACTGAGGCAATGAGCCAAATGCCACATTCCCAAGCTCCTGGTCATTCCAGCCAGAAGCATCAAGGCCCTGGAGGTTTGTTTTGCTACCTGCAGGCTCAGCCATTAGGGGTCAACAGAGCTAAAGGGAATTTCCTCAGAAACAGGAATTTCAGGGTGCACTGAGCACAGGTTTAGGGATTTGCAGTATTAGATATTTGCCTGTGTGATTTGAGAGTGCAAGAGACAAAAGTGATCTCTGTAAGTCCTGCCATTAGCACAAACCTCACACAAATCTTCCCCCTGCACAGTGGGCACAGGAAATACCTCAGGCAGCATTCACAGCTGGGGGAAACCTCTCCCTGAGCCCCAAACCATGGAATTAGCCCTTGGGAGAAGAGGAGGCACAAGCAGAGGGGTCCACACAGGAACTGGAGGGAGGGACTTAAGGCCACACAGCTCGGGAGGCCTGGATGCAGCAAACTGTTCTCTGGGCACCAAAGCACCCCAGGGCTCTCACTGTGGGGGTCACTGTTCTCTCCACACTGCCAGTGGCTGGGAGACCACCCAGCTCCTCAGAAAAGCAGGAAAGGCCTTTCCTAAACCAACAGAGGCCCCACTGGCGGGGCCCTTTCTGTTCAGCACAGCGCAGCACCCCACAGAACACACCCTGAGAGACCAAACTACTCTACCTGGACTGTTCTCTCCAAAATATCCCGCCCATGAGAAACAGCACAGCCAGAAGAGGGCAGGCACTTCCCTCCAGGTGTGGGACTGAGCCCAACAGCCCCAGGAATTCTCTGGGAAGGGGCACAGGGCTGTTTCTCTGTGGGTGAGAGCAATCCTGACCAGTGAAACCACACAACCCCCCTCCAAGAGCCACTGCAGGGACAGTGAGAGCCATCCCTGCTGTCACATTCCTGGGGACTCCCAGCTCTTACCTGGGAGCTGAACTTGATCAGCACCATGTACTGGTTGGGGGTGGAGTCCCTGATGATCTTCATGTGCTCAATCACCTCGCAGAAGGAGGCCACGAACTTCATGAGGTCGTGGCTGGTCATGGTGGCGGGCACAGTGAGGATGCAGAGCATGGCACTGCGCTGCACGTCCTCCTTCAGCGACGTCATCTTGCTGGGGGCACAACAGGGGCACCTCAGGGAGGGCAGGGCACAGCTGGGCACACAGCTGGCTGTGCCACCCCAGCCGCTGCAGGAGCTGCTTTCACCCTTAGCTCTCTTCTGTGGATGTGGAGAGGGGCTGTGTGAGCACACAAGAGGCACAGCCAAGGGCTGGCTGGGCAGTGCCAGCAGCAGTGGCACTGCAGGGATGAGGTGGCACCCCTCTCTCTGCACAAGCAGCCAGAGCTGCCCAGCCCCAGGTGCTCAGCACTGCTCCTGGAACACCTGAGGCACGGCTGTGGCTGTTTCCAGTGCCCATCTGGGGGCTCCTGGGGGCTTTCAGGAGCTGGAATGGCAGTTCTCACACAATTACAGGGGGACGGTGTGGAACTGTAAGCCCTGAAATACCGGGTGAAACCTCCTGCTCCTCAGGCAGCTCCTCAGGCCTGTCACCAAAGCCCCAGGGATCACCATTTCATGCTGGGATCCCTCAAGAAGCTGCTTTCAAATGCCATTTTGCTGGGAATCTGTTTGTGTCTCAGTCTTACAGCCCCCAGCACAAGCTCCCAACACCCCCAGTGCCACCCACAGCTCCACCACTAACCCCAGTCCCTCCCAGGAGAGTCACCCTTCCTGTTTGTCCCCAGTGAGGAGCCCCAGCCCCGGGGGCAGTGACTCCTCCTTCCCCCAGAGCTGCCATCAGGAGTCCTTACTTGGTCTTGTAGAGGTGCATAATCCCATGGACAATCTCCACCGAGGGGTTCCCGCTGAAGAAGGAGATCTGGTCGGGGAGCTGCTTGGAGGGGGAGTCTGGGGCAGCCTCGCACTCCTGGCCCTCCCCCTCCTCTTTGCCTCTGTCCTCAGCAGACACAGCCCCCGAGGATGTCCCTCCTTCCCCCGCAGCCTCTGGGTCACCTGGCACCAAACAGGAGCGGCCCCGTTCAGAGGTGCTGCCGTGCCCCAGCACAGCCTGTGCCCACAGAGCCCCCAGCAGGGCAGGCTCTCCTGTCCCTGCAGCCCCCAGGACATCCCAGAGCTGCACACAGCCCGGGCAGCCCCAGGATAAACTGCAGAGATATCCCGTGCCCAGTGCCACCCAACAGGACAGGATGAGCAGGAAGCCACTGGGGCAGGTTGGCAGGGCAGGGGCTCCTGCTGTGCCCACTGGGGGTCTGTCAAACTGCTGTTCCCATCTTTAAATCCCTCCCTGTCGGGAAGTGAAACATCTCCAGAGCACTGGGACTCAACACTGTGGCCCAGTGATGCTGGGGGGGAGTGCTGGGCAGTGCGGCACAGCCTGGAAAGAATTACCCCTGGAGTGGGAAACGAAATCCTGAGTGGGAAGGGACCCACAAGGATCAGATCCAGCCCCTGGCCCTGCACAAACACCCCAACAATCCCCCTGTGCCCCAGAGCATCATCCAAACCCTCCTGGAGCTCTGGCAGCCTCGGGGCTGTGCCCACTGCCCTGGGGAGCCTGGTCAGTGCCCACCACCCTCTGGGGGAAGAGCCTTTCCCTGAGATGCCCCCTCACCCTGCCCTGGCACAGCTCCAGCCCTTCCCTGTCCCTGGCCCTGTCCCTGCTCACACAGAGCAAAGACCGGAGCTCTCCGGGAAATCCCAGCCCCGCCGCCCGCCCCCAACCCCGGCTGTGCTTCCCGGACCCCGCAAACCCCGCAGTGCCCGGCGGGGCCAGGCCCAGCCCATCCTCGGTGCCCCCGGTACCTGCGCGGGGCCGGGGCCGGATGGTCTCGATGATCACATCTGTCATCTCCCGCCGGCCCAGGTGCTGGTGCAGGATGGCGGCGCGCTCNGGGGAGAGGAGGGGAGTGGGGCTGGGGATTGTCCTGGGACTGGGGATTGTCCTGGGATCGGGGATTGTCCTGGGATTGGGGGGAGTCCTGGGATTGGAGGGACTTCTGGGATTGGGGGAGAGTCCCGGGTTGGGATCAAGGGTAATCTCGGGCTGGGACTGGGAATAATGGTGAGCCAGGATAGTCCTGGGATTGGGATAGTCTGGGCCGGGACTGGGCGTAGTCCTGAGTCAGGATTGGGGATAGTTCCGGGATTTGGGATAGTTCTGGGATTGGGGACAGTCCTGGGACTAGGGGGATGTCCTGGGATTGGAATTGGGGAGGGTCAGAGTTTGGGGGCAGTCCTGGGCTGGGATTCGGGATAGTCTTCGAATCGGGTATAGTCTTGGGATTTGGGATAGTCCTGAGTTGGGATTGGAGATAGCCCTGGCCTGGGATCGGGGGTAATCTTGAGTCAGGTTTGGGAGTAGTCCCGGTCTGGGATTGGGGATAGTACCACATTGGGATTGGGGACAGTTCCGGTCTGGGATTGGGGATAGCACCATATTGGGATTGGGGACAGTCCCGGGCCAGGATCAGGGCTGATCCCGGGCTGGTACTGGGGATAATGGTGGGCCGGGATTGGGGATAATGGTGGGCCGGGATTGGGGATAATCCTGGGCTGGGATTGGGGATAATCCTGGCATGTTTGAGGTGGGAATGAGCTCCAGGCCCCCTGTCCCCTCCTTGTCCCCCAGCCCAGAGCTCTGAGTGCCACGGCCAGTCCTTCCCTGGGCACTTCCAGGGCTGGGCACTCCAGACCCCCCTGGGCAGCCCCTGCCAATGTTTAACCACCCTTCCCAGGAGGAAATCCCTCCTGGTGTCCCCCCTGGCACAGCTCGAGTCCCTGTCCTCTCCTCCCGCAGCCCCACGTGCCCCAGTCACTGCTGTGATTAGTAATTAGTGTGTGTCAGTAATTGGGGGTGACGCTGCAGGTGCCCTGCTTTGCTGGGGTTCAGTGGGGCTGGAGGCTCTGCCCGGGGGTCCCTTCCACCCCAGAGATTCCAGAGTGAACATTCCAACTCTGCCCATGGCCTGTTGTCTCTGCCCTGCCAGGAGTGTCCCCGGACCTGCTGTGCCCGGGATGTTCCTGAGGGGCACTGCCCGTGCCTGTGCCCCACTCTGGGGCCGCTGTGGGGCCAGGCAGGGCTCGTACCGGGCCGTGGTCTTTGAGGAGAGCGGGGTCCTGCTGCCAGCCCCGCAGGGCACTGCCACAGGTGGGTGCTCCAGCCCCGAGCTCCTGGGATGTGCTGGGCTGGGAGGGACCACAGGGATCAGATCCAGCCCCTGGCCCTGTACAGACACCCCAACAATCCCCCCTGTGCCCCAGAGCATCATGCAAACCCTCCTGGAGCTCTGGCAGCCTTGGGGCCGTGCCCACTGCCCTGGGGAGCCTGGGCAGTGCCCACCACTCTCTGGGGGAAGAGCCTTTCCCTGAGATCCCCCTGACCCTGCCCTGGCACAGCTCCAGCCCTTCCCTGGTCCTATCCCTGCTCACAGAGCTCCTATTGTTCCTGTTCCTGTTGTTCCTTCAGGTGCCCCTCCCAGCTGTCTCTGGTTCTGGTGAGACACTCAAGAACCCATGACAGTGATGGTGACACTTGTTGTGCCACCACAAGTCACAGAGGTGACAGTGCCTGCCCTGACCCCACCTGTAACAGGTCTGGTGATGCCACCCTAGGCTGGTGCAGTCCCTGAGTGCCTTTAGGAGCCATCCAGAGGCACCACACCAGAAGCAGGGATGAGGTGCTGCAGTCCCCAGAACACCCCACCCCTTTTCTGTGTGCTGGTTCCATTGCCCCAGTCCAGCACATCCATCCTCAAAAGCGATGGATCCACCCAGAGGGTTCCAGGCCGATTTCCCAGTTCTGATGGTGCCACACAGGCTCTGCCCTGCCTTTTTCCCTTCTCTCCCTGCAGACTGGGAGGCCCAGAGTTGTGTCCCAGCTGGCACCGTGCAGCGAGCCCTGCTGTGTGGAGGGGAGAACAGTCCCTCCCGCAGGTATTCCAGAGGAGAGCTGACAGCTGTGGAGTTCCTGCAGGAACTGGGACAGCAGTGCTTTGAGATTGTAAGCCAATCCCCCCTGCTCTCCCTGTGCTTCCTGGCTGTGTGGAAATGGGATCCTGTGGTGGTTCAGTGAGGGAAGAGGGGCTTTAAAAAGAAATCCTTGGGTGGAAGGGTCTGGGGTTTCCATTTTGGAAGCCTTGCTGCCTGAGCAGGGCAGGTCTTCACTGCCACCATCACCCTGGTACCCAGGCAGAGCAGGCAGATGAATTTGCCTTCATTTCATCAGCTTCTTTCTTGACTTTCTGGTTTAAAGACACCTCGTGGGTCAGGCCAGGTGAGAAGGCAGAGTCAGGAAGCAGCTGGGAGGCTGTGGCTGTCAGTTCCCACACAGACAGCAGGGATGCAGACCGTGGTCTCCAGGGAGGTTCCCAGATCAGGGGAAGCTCCTCCACCACAGCCCCAGGGACACAGAGCAAGAATCCTCTGGGAATAACATCCTTTGGAAACAGCTCAGTGTGAAGTGCAGGTTCCTTCCCCTCCTGCTGGGCAGTCACTCAGTGTCTGTCTCTGCTTGGCAGGCACAGTTCCAAGGCATTTCCCTCTCCAAAATCAGCCCTTTAGCTCTGCTGCTGCCTCTGTAGGGTCAGAAATGTGAGAACACTTGTTTATTTGGGCAAGGCAATGTAGCTGGGAGATTCCCTGCCTGCCTTCTGCTGCCAGAGGAAGTAGGACAGCAAGATAACATCATCAGGCAACCTACCCCCCAGTCACTCTTATTTTCATGCCTGCTTAAAACCCATTGATGGCTAATTCTCATTCCTGGGGTTTCTCTGGTTTCTCAGGCAAATGTCCGTGTTCCAGTGGACTCTTTTCTCCGGGACCTGATCCGAGCTGAGATGATAAAACAGCTCCCCATAATGGCAGAAGCAGCTCAGTGTATCCGGGCACAAGGGCTGAAGACAGCTCTGCTCAGCAACAAGTGGTGCCTGGGGAAGGGAGGGAGGTCCCTGGCCCTGGATCCGCAGCACTTCGACGTGGTAAGGCTGGATGGATCCTCGGTGTGTCTTGGCAGGGCAGGAGGAAATGCTGCTGGATTGTTCATGCTTATGAGAGCAACAGGACAGTTCAGGGACTGAATCAATACTTTATTGCTCCACATTTGGATGGATGATCATGGTCAACACCTCGCCCCTGTGAAGGTTGCTTTGGGATGGTGATGGGTGCAGTGGACAGGACACTTCCAGAGCCTTTGGAATGTGCTGCCATCCAAATGTTCCTTGGAAAGCACTGAGCAATTGGCCTGGGACACCCAGTGAGTCTCCCACATGGGAACATCTCCTTGGATATCTTCCATCCAAGGACTGGCTGATCCTGTCCAGCTGATTTGAGCTGCAGAGCCACAGCCAAGCAGTTGGCACCCACACAGCCACTGGAATCACATCCCATCAAGCTTCAGCAGCCCCAGATCCATGTCCTTTATTCCTCATGTCTTTTATTCCACTTGGTGTTGCTGCAGGTGGTCGAATCCGACCGGGAAGGAACTGTCAGGCCGGATCCCGGGATCTACAGGCTGTGCTTGGAGCGCTTGGGTGTGCAGCCCCAGGAATCCATCCTCCTCGACAGCAGCAGCCCCAACCTGCAGGCAGCAGCCCAGCTGGGCATGAGGACAGTGAAGGTACAAAGCAGCTGAGGCAGGGTGGGATTTGGGGATGGATTTTGGGTCTGGAAGCTGTTTGGCTCGGGATTTTCAGTGGCCGTGCCTGGCTTGTCTTGCCAAGCATTTTGTTTCAGCCTGTCCCTGTTCCTGCAGGATGTGGTGGCTGAAAGGAGGAAATGCTGGCAGAGCCTGCACTGCCCTGTTTCAGAACCCTTGGAGAAGTCGCTTCTCCTTTCTGTTCCTCAGCTCCCTCTGGGAGGAACAACCCCAATGCTGTGGCTGAGCCAAGCTCATCCACCTGGTGGGAGGAAATATTTCCTCCTTCATGAATCCCTGGAAGTTCAGAGGCCTTGTGGATGTGTCAGCTGGGCACTGACAGGTTGCCCCAGGCTTTGGAGACAGTGAACATGAGGGGTTTTCCTTCAGTGGGGGAGCCACTGGGGGAAGGACAAGAATGGGATGGTGGGAAGAGTGAACATGCTGGCAGGACCTGTGAATCCCTGTGTGTACAGACACATGGATCAGGGAATGGCCCATGAATCCCTGACATGGATCAGGGAATAGGGGACAGCTGAGAGCCCAGAGCAGTGCTCACAGATAAACACATCACAACCATGCAGGGTTCTTTCTTTCCCAGGAAATGTTATCTTCCAGCTGTCCCCCAGTGATTCTCTCCCCTCCTGCCTGCAGGTTGATGATCCAGAAGCAGCACTCAAAGAGCTGGGAACCCACCTGGGGTTTCCTGTGCGAGGGTTTGTTCCCTACACTCATCCAGTGAGACCAGGAATGGAAATCCCAAAGGATAGGCTGCAAAAGTACCTTGAAGATGTTCTGGGTGCCCACCCAAAAGGTATCACAGTTGGATATCTTCAGTTGGAAAGCCTGGATATTCTGGAGCCGTGGGCTTTTTCCATCAGACAACAGATGGATTGGAAAATACTATTAGTGAAAGGCTCTTAATCTCCAAACAGCACAGCCATCCAGGTTTCAGTGATCCATCACTGTTTCCCAGAGAGGGGAAACAACATTTTAGGGCTTGCTCATTTGGAAGGGGTTGAACACAAGTTGTCAAAGAGATGCCAGGAGTATTCCTGTCCTGTGAGCCATCTGAGAGCTACTGCTGTGCTCCCCAGGGCTGTGGGACATGGAGTGAGAGCTCACAGCAGGTGCAGGAAGGGGCTGGAACACCAGGAGAAGTGCTGACCCCCTGCTCCCACCTCCCAGGCCCGCTGGAGTTACGGCAGTTTGACCACGCAGAGTCCACACGGAGCTACTTGGTCAAGTTTGGAGATCGTTTGCTGGTGCTGAAGAAGGAGAAGGAGCCCCCTGACAGCCCGAGTCCCCCAGGCCTTGCTGTCCCCCAGGAGTACAGGTGAGAGCAGCTCAGCCCTGCTGTGCCTACAAGGATGTGTTCCAGAACCGATGCCCTCGTGCCTGGCTGTGCTGACCCAGCTCTCTGACTCTCCTGGCAGGCTCCTCAAGGCTCTCTCTGAGGCTGGTGTTCCTGTTCCCACTGTACTTGCTCTCTGCGAGGACTGCAGGTAATCCTGTCCCTGGGATCCTCTTCCTGCTCCCAGTTATTGCCCTGTGCTTGACAACTGCAGCCAGATTCCCCCGAAGATGAGCAGAGAAGGAGCCAGAGCTCACAGAGTGCACTGGTGTAATTAGCATTTGCCCAGTCTGGGGCTGGAGGAGCCTCTAGAAGTTCAAAGGACAGAAACACTTTTATTTGGCTTGGTTTAGGCGTGTCCTGTTGTAGCAATTAATCAAAATGCTCCCTTTGAAAAGCAGCTATAAAGCAATGTTGTAAGGCTTCCTGCTGACTCAGTGTGCTCAGGTTTGCAACGAAGAGGGGGTTTTTCCATCTGCCAGGCCTCAGCCAGCCGTGAGAGCAGCAAACCTGTGAGCAGGACACCCCTCACAGCCTGCAGGCAGCTCTGATCTCTGCTGGCTGCAGGAGTAGTCTCTGCACTGCAGCAAACGTGTGTCCAGCATCCCCGGTGTTTGTGTGCAGCCTGACAGCCCAGCTCCACACCCACTGCAGGGAGGCAGGGAAAGGGCTGCTGCTGGAGCTCCCAGCTCAGCCTCGGGGGGCTGCAGGGACCAGGGCTGATCCTGCCACAGCCCTGTGCCCCCACCCAGCCTGAGCTGGGCCCAGTGAGCGCTCAGGTGCTGCAGGTGACACCTGGGGGCACTCTCAGGGTGCAGGTGAGCTCGGAGGGGTGGCAGCAGCAGGGTGAACCTCATCCCCAGCGGTGCCACCTTGCCTCCCCAGCACCCTGGGCACACCTTTCCTCGTGCTGGAGCTGTGCCCTGGCCGTGTGCCCCGTGCCATGTCCCTGCCGGCCAGGGCCCAGCGCACGGGCCGGTACCGAGCCATGAGCCACATCCTCGCCAGGATCCACAGCGTGGGGGTCGGAGCAGCAGGGCTGCAGGACCTCAGTGAGCACGGTGAGGGGAGCCAGGGGTCCTCCTGGGGGTCAGCTTGGCAAGGGAGGGGCTGGCTGGGGAGGCGAGGGTGGGCAGAGCAGTGTCTGAATGCCCAGCTGTGGTGGGAGGGTGTGGAGAAGGGTTTACATCCTTGGTGTTCTCCTGGAGGAGTTCCCAGAGCTTCCTGCCATGAGCACGAGCTGCACTGTGGAGCAACTTGCCTGGAGGAGGAACTTATTTGCTGCCATCTCTGACCAAACCTCCTCAGCTCCTCTGGGCCCCCTGCAGAGCCAGCTCAGCTCCCTGGATCTGGTGGAGAAGTTACATTTCTGCCCAGGACCGCATTATTTCCACCAGAATATCAATCCAGTGCCCAGCTAAGAATGTACAAGGCCCCTGGAAATTGCACTTAAAGTCTCAGAACTTAACTCAGGGTGCTGGGCTGAGATGTGCTTGGCTGTTTGCCTTTTCCTGCAGCCCTTTTGAAGGCTCTTTGTGCCAGTCCCTTTTCCCTGTCCCAGGTAATTACATCCAGCAGCAAGTGGAGACCTGGACAAAGCAGTACCGAGCTGTGGAAACTCGTGTTATCCCAGCAATGGAGAGACTCATCCAGTGGCTGCCTCTGCATTTTCCAGACTCTCAGAAGACAACACTGGTCCATGGGGATTTCAGGTACTGCCCTGGAGCACATCCCAGGCAGGAGAGAGGGCAGGGAGTGTAAAGTGATGCACAGACTCCAAAAAGTGGCTGGCTGGGCTGGAGCAGCATCTTCAGAGCAATCCCAAAGCTGGGCTCTGGGTCAGGTTCAGCATCCCCTAGGGAATGAGATGGTTCTTCACCCACCTGCTGCTGACAGTGGTGTGACACTGGAGGATCATCAGCTGTTCCTGCAATACCCAGAAACCAGCCCTGGTGCTGCTTGCCAATGCTGTTTGGTGGTGAAAGAGTCTGGGTGGCAAATCGTGCCAGGTGGCAGGTGCAGCCATGGAGTGGGGTGGCTGGGGACAGCAGGGAGGGGTGCTGGGGGATGCTGCTGTGCTGCCAGCCCCTGCCTGGGTCCTGCAGGGCTGTGGGGCTGCAGCTCTGGCCCAAGGCTCCTTCCCACAAGCTCCTGGGAGCTCCCTGCCTGCTCTGGTTGTCCCCAGTGGGCTCATGCCCTCTCCTGGTGCTCAGACTGGTGAGGGCTGTGCATAATCCACAGCACGGGGCAGTGCAGGGCCTGCAGTGCCTCCCTTTGAAGTGACCAGAACATCCCCTGGCCAGAGACTTGTGTGTTCAGGTTTTGATTGTTAGCCTGTCCTGTACCATCTGCTGATGATCTGAGGCTCTGACTGACTTGATCTCATTCTCCAAAGCACAGTCCAGTTCATCTTTAACCACAAAGCTCACTGTTAAGTAACCTCCATCCTCTGCCTGCAGAAATGATTGTTTCTCTTGTGCAGCCTCACAAAGCACTCAGCAGTTTTTGAAGAGAGTGAAGAGCACTGGGAAGCTCCTACTGCTGCTGAGCACTGGGATTTTTGTCCCCCTCTGGAGTGTTTTCTGATCTCTTTTTCCCTCTGATACAGGATGGACCACCTGGTCTTTCACCCAGACAGGCCAGAAGTCCTTGCTGTCCTTGGCTGGAAGTTTGCAGCTCTCGGAGATCCCTTCTCTGACCTGGCCAACAGCTGCATGACCTTCTTCCTGCCCCCTCACTTTAGTGCTCTGAGAGGTACAGAGGGGCAAACCAGTGTGGCACAGAGAGGAGCCAGAGCCCAGCCCAGGCTGCCTGTGCCCCAGGGGCTCAGCTGGGCCCACTGCAGCTGCAGAGGGCTCTGGGTTTGCACTGCCTGCCCTCTCACTTCAGCTGGGCAACTCTTTTGGGTGGGAAAGATATGAACCAGACCAGGAGCAGTCTGTCCACAATGACACCCTTGTTAATGAGAAATACAGGGTTAAACTGAGAGGAAAATGCCTCCATCCTTTAGGAGGAGGATCTGTCAGTCAGAGCCTTCACAGTCTCACCCAGAGAACTGCCCTGTGTGCGTTTCACCTGCATGGGCTGGTGCCAGCCCCCAGAGTTCTCATGGAACCTGCACCAGTGCTGGTGCTGGAGGGGTGCAGGTGTCTCCATGGGAGCTGGCAGGCTCTGCATCCATCTCATGGCATCCCCAGGGAGCCTGAGCTCCTCACTGTGACCCCTCCACACCTTCCAGGCTTGAGCAAGTGTGATTTGGGGCAGCTGGGCGTTCCCACGGCAGAGGAGTATTGCCAGATGTACTGCAGCCACGTGGGAGTGGAGCACCCGGAGAACTGGAATTTCTACATGGCCTTTGCCTTTTTCCGCCTGGCCGTGGTGCTGCAGGGACAGCACCGGCACTGCCCGGCAGGTGAGGAGCCCGGGCACAGCGCTGTGCCCTGCACGGGCACAAGGGTGGCTGTGGGGACAGCTCTCTGCTGAGCCAGGGGGGTCACACGGGCAGGGAATCCTCCGGGAATCCTGAGAACTCTGGAATTCCAAGTGCTACAGCAAGGTGTAGCGTGCCTGGCAGTCCTGTGCTTTCCTGTGGGAAAGGAAGGCTCGGGAGGAGAGATTTTGTTTCACTGATGAGTGACCTGGAAGCACCATGCAGTGATGTGTGTTCCAGAGGGATGGGAACAGTGTCCTGCAGAGCACAGGGCTGCCTCCCTGCTCCACCACACTCTGCTCTTGCTTGTGGGGATCAGTGTTGCTGCGGGGTCTCCTCTTAGGGGACAGCTGAGAGCCCAGAGCAGTGTCCTACAGGTGGAGCTCTCAGACCTTCCAGCTCAGCATCAGCCTCCTCTCAGGGCTCGGAGACAGAGGGATGGTGGGAACTCTCTGTGCTGTTTGGGAGCCTTTAGCAGGGAAAAGCGAGATGTTACCTTCCCATCCCTTAGAAAGGAGTTCCCGGGCTGGCCCAGACGAGGGCACGGGGCGCTGTTTGGGATGTGACCACATAACACGGGCTCTTTCAGACAAGTGTCCTGCTCTCTCGTCCCCAGGGAGCCCAGCCCCAGGTGACAGCAGCCTGCAGGACGCAGAGTTTGTGGCTGAGCTGGCCTGGGACTTTGCCACCAGGGAAGGATTCCGTGTGTTTGAGAGGCTGCCCAGCACGAAGATGCTCGCACGGCATTCCAGCTCCTGGGCCGGGCACAGGCTGTTCCCCAGCAGGAGTTACAGTACCTGGCCATGTCCTGTGCCCAAAGTCCCCCTGGTCACTGCCCTCACCAGCCTCTTGGGGATGGCCCAGGGACTTCAGTGCCAGCTGGACAGTAGGGGCATCCAGTGCCAGCCCAGCCTGACTCGACAGGTGAGACCTTCCCCCTGCAGCTGCTCTGCTGCCCCTGCCCCAGTGGGGATCATGGCCTCCCAGTGCCCTTGCTCTCCTCATCACCTCAGACATTTGGCACTCACAGAGTCCAGAGGCTTGGAGGAAGGGGGCTGGATTCCCATGGCTGGAACAGAGTCCCTCTCCTGGGAAACAGTGATTTGGAAAGCTGGAAGTCCCTTCCAAGGGAAAGGCTGAGTTAATCGCTTTCAGTGTCCCTCAGGTGTTCCCTGGGAGGTCCCTCAGAGGGGCAGGGAGCTGTTTGCACCACCACACCTCGCACTGAGTGTGGATGGAAGCAAACGTCCCCACCCCTGGGTTGCTACTGAGATTATCTTCTCAATTATTCTAGTGACATTATCAAATCCTAATGGGTTACTGAGTGGCCTTTTAGCTGCCAGAAACAGATCCCTTCCATTGTCCTGCCCTTCCATAGCATTTCCTTGTGCTCTGGCAGAAACCAGCAAACCTCCCAGTGTTTCAGGGGGTTCAGCAGCTGATCTGCTGGGAAGGGCAGGGACGCAGCAGCTCTGGGGAATTTGGGAATGTTGGGATGATGAGATCTCAGCCTTCTTTGAAACACTAATCTTTGCCAAGCCTCCAAACATCAGGACTGCCACACTCTCTCTGCTCCATGCCTGGGGCTTGTGAGTGGGACCAGGGAGCCCTCTCATCCCTGCCATCCCCCCATCCATCCCACTGCTCTTTTCCTTGGCATCGTCCCTGCACTGCTAACCTTTGCCGTGGAAGTGTGTTGGGAGAGCCAGAGGAGGGGTCTTGCTGCCTGCAGCAGGAAGATAATGCAGAGAAGGGTTAAACAGCCAGATACTCCTGGCCTGGAACTGCCACAGCACTCCTGAGCTGGGCAAGGGCCAAGGGCACGGGCAGGGCTGCCCTGTGCCAGCTGGCACTGCTGGGAGAGGTTCATTCCTGTGAGCCTGGCAGCCAAATGCCCTTGGCTGAAGCACCCCTGGCTGAACAGGGCAGGGGCAGCTGATCCTGCCACATCCCACGGCAGGAGCCAGCAGACTTTGCCTGCTGGTCCCAAAGGTTGCCTGTCCCTGCAGTTCTCCAGGGAGATCCTGTCCTTCAGGGCCATGGCTGGCTGTCAGAGGGGACAGCACCAGTGGAGGGTTGAGGAGGATCTCATGTGTCTCATGCTCTTCCCCCAGGCAGGGAGTGCCAGGACCAAAGCAGAGGCTCTGAGGGCTGTGCAGGCTGTGGATCAGGGCAGCCAGGTGAGCAGACACCTAATGCTGGAGCCTTCCCTGACCCAAAGAGAGCAACACAGGGACCTTTCCCTCCCTTCTGGGGCCTCCTCCTCCCCATTGCAGTGTGGGGCCTGTGAGCATGAGGGCTCCCAGGTGAGGATGTTTCCCCAGCACTGTGCTGCCCAGGGCATTTGGGAATAAAGAGAATGGAGCAGAGTGTCTCTCCTCCTTCAGCACAACACCTCCAGCAACCTGCAGATGGTACAAGAGTCCTTGGGTGTGGAGTGATCTGAATCATGTCCTCAAGGACTCTGGATTCAGGGGAGACACAGGCTGAGGCAGTGATGGGCACACTTTGAATTCTTCCCCAGCTCCTCCAGTGTGGGCACAGCCTCACAGCCCACTTTCACCAGGCCATATGAATCTGCCCAGTGTCACCACCACATCCCTGCTCTCAGGGGCACAAGGCGGGCTGCAGAGGAGCGAGCCCTGGGGTGGCCCTGCTGGCTGCTCTACACCAGCACCATGGGGCGTAGGGAAGCTGGTAACCTGAGCTTTGGATTCTCCCAGGCACCAGTAAGAAATTCCACCTGGACCTCAGGCACTTGGCTGAGCTGGAAGGGGGAGGGAGCTGTGTCTGAGCCTGGGTGGACACTTGGGATGGTTCCTGCAGGCACCTGATTCTGCACCTCCCACCGTCTCATCTTTCAGGCTCAACCCCAGCTGGCCACTGCAGGGCTCGGAGCTGGGTCTGCCACCCAGGTGGGTTTGTGCTGCTGGCTCTGTGTGCCAAGCCCCAGGGGAGGAAGGGGCTCAAGAGGAGCATTAACACAGGCCCAGTGCTCAGTGTCACCCACTGTCCATCCCAGGATCAGCAGAAGGCACAGCCAGGATACACAGGGGGGCTTAGCCCTGAGCTGGAGCTCAGCTCTGTGATGTGCCCTGAGGATACGCAGCCTGACCTGCTCCCTCTGGGAGATACAGACACAATTCTGCAGGTAAAACTGGTCTGTCCAGCATCTCCCAAAGTGGTGTAACATGTGCAGGCCTGTAAGAGCAGGGCNGGCATTAACACAGGCCCAGTGCGCAGTGTCACCCACTGTCCACCCCAGGATCAGCAGAAGGCACACAGGACACACAGAGGGGCTTAGCCCTGAGCTGGAGCTCAGCTCTGTGATGTGCCCTGAGGATACGCAGCCTGACCTGCTCCCTCTGGGAGATACAGACACAATTCTGCAGGTAAAACTGGTCTGTCTAGCATCTCCCAACGTGGTGTAACATGTGCAGGCCTGTAAGAGCAGGGAGAATATGCTGGAAAAAGCCGGCCTTGCAAGGGTCACCTCCTGAAGGGTTGCCCAGAACCCACTGTCTGGAGCATGAAGGGAACCCATCACCCTTCAGAGGATACAGGGGGATAGGGATGAGAGAGGAGATCCTGCCCAAGAGGATTTCATTTCAGCTGATCCAGGATACACACAGCCTAATCCCAGTCCTGCTGGATAACCTTGGGCAGGCATTGTGCCTCCCTGGGCTGGGTGGTTCCCCCCTGCACAATGGGGCTGATATTCCCCTCCAGAGGGAAATGCCTGGAGAGCTGCACATGCAGGAACCTTCAGCAAGACTTTCAGCAACCTGGGTCTCCCAGGACAGTCGGTGAAACTATTTCTGCACTGACACATTCTACAATTTTTCTTGCCCCTTTAGTTAACCAGAGCCATCCCTGTAACCTTCCACAGACCCCTCACTGAAGAAGGCAGAGTTGCAGTCAGACACAGGGTAATGCCACAAATTTCTTTTGGAGGTTAAGAACTCTTGATGTTTTTGGTGTGGCTCCCACAGTGATGGTGCTGATAACTGGAGCACACCTCTGCTCCCTGCAGTGAACAGGCACTGCTGAAGTTGCACAAGGCATCTTAAGCAAACAAGCAATAAAGCCCTTTAGCCATTGTTGCGAGCAGTTTTACAAAGCCTCTCATTTGTATGCACCGAGTAAGGCCCCTGTTGTGAAAGCACTTTGCTGGCTTTGTTCACTGTGGGCATTCCTGTGTGCCTGGCAATGGTGGCATCCATGGTCCAGGTCCTGGCTTTTCCCTCCTCACAGCCTTCCTGCACAACTGATGTCTCTGGCCGTTTCCCTCACTGTTTCCTGCACAAAGTTCCCTGGGTGGGGACAGGGACAGGGACAGTGTGGGTGCTGGACAATGATGAGACATCCCTGGTGCCCCAAACCAAGCCTGATCTGAACTGAGCTGGGCTGAGCCAGCCCGAATGGTGCTGAACTGTGCTGAGCCCAGCTGAGCCAAACTGCACTGCCTGAAACGAGCTGTACACATACATACACACACATATATGTACACGTTTCGATCCAAACCAAGTTGTGCCGAGTCAGTTCTACTCGTCCTGCTGTGAGCCGTGCTGGACCCAGCCCCGTTCACTCAAGCCGAGCCGTGCTGGACTCAGCTCTGTGGGCTGAGCCGTGCCAGTCCCATCCCCGTGGGCTGAGCCGAGCTGGGCGGTGCGGGGCAGTGCGGGGCGGAGCGGCAGCCCGAATGGTGCTGAACTGTGCTGAGCCCAGCTGAGCCATGCCAAAGTGATCCAAACAGAGCGGTGCTGAGCCCAACAGAGCCAAACTGCACTGCCTGAAACGAGCTGTACACATACATACACACACATATATGTACACGTTTCGATCCAAACCAAGTTGTGCCGAGTCAGTTCTACTCGTGCTGCTGCGAGCCGNGGTGCTGGACAATGATGAGACATCCCTGGTGCACCAAACCAAGCCGGATCTGAACTGAGCTGGGCTGAGCCCAGTTGAGCCATGCCAAATGATCCAAACAGGGCCATGCTGAGCCCAGCTGAGCCAAACTGCACTGCCTGAAACGAGCTGTACGCACGCACACACACACACACATATATATATGTACACGTTTCGATCCAAACCAAGTTGTGCCGAGTCAGTTCTACTCGTCCTGCTGTGAGCCGTGCTGGACCCAGCCCCGTTCACTCAAGCCGAGCCGTGCTGGACTCAGCTCTGTGGGCTGAGCCGTGCCAGTCCCATCCCCGTGGGCTGAGCCGAGCTGGGCGGTGCGGGGCAGTGCGGGGCGGAGCGGGGCCGTCCCGAGGAGCGGGGCCCGGCCCAGCCCAGCCCAATTCGGCTCGGCTCGGCTCAGCATGCTGCGGGCGGTGCTGCGCAGCTCCCGGCTCTGCCCGGCCCAGCTCCGGGCACCCTTCTCGGCCGCCGCCGCCTCGCCCATCCCGGCGCCCAACCCGCGCCCCGACATCGCCTTCAACAAGGTAGGGCCGGGCTGGGGCACCGGGGACACGGGGGACACCGGGGACAGCGTGTCCGCGGCAGGGACAGCCCCGTGTAACGCTGGGAGCGCCGGAGCAGCCGGAGGTTTGGGCCCCGAGCCTCGTGCTGCGGGAAATCCCGGTGGGAAAGCTCCGTGGGTGTCCCCGTGGGGCACGGGGAGGGTGTCCCGCCCCCGTCGGGCTCTGTCGCCATCCCCGCGGGGGGCTCAGCAGAGGAGGGAACCTGGGGAAGGGCATGAGGAGGTGCCTGGCTGTGCTGGTTACCTGCGGGGACTGGCCCCTTGGTGCGGGGCAAACCCTGTGGGTCACCTGCGAGAGGTGCTGGGGAAGGCAATTCCTCTCCCAAGGAATTCCGCTCCTTCCCCGGCCGTGACCGGGCTGGCCGTGCTTGGCTGAGTGTTCGGCAAGGGCTGGGCAGCACCACGATCTTTGCACTCGAACTCTTGCCGTGGACCTGGAAAGACAAAATCACCCTTTGAGAGGAAGAAAGAGTTGGTGAAAAAGCTGCTCTGGCACCTGGTTCTGTTTCAGAACAGTGCATGGGGAGCCTGAAGTTGGTTAATCTGGGAAATAATAGAATCATTTAGGTTAGAAAAGACCCTTAAGACTGTAAGAAATGCTGCAAAAGCTCTAGTGCTCAACAAGACCAAGTAACTGTACTGTCTGTGCCTAGAGCATTTTCCCCCTGCTCAGTCTCCTGAGTTTCCCAGTGTCCCTGCACTCCTCCAGCCAGGCTTCCAGGTCTTGCAAGGTCTTCCCAAGATGGGAACTGTTTCCAATTCACAATGCTGTTAGCTGAGCTGTGAATTCTTCTATTAACTTGAGCCTGTGTCTTTTGCTCTGTGCTTTTAGGCTAAAACTTCTCCTTCATATTGGTGCAGGTTTGGAGCCCACCCAAGTGAAGTTAAGCCCTTTTAATTAAGCAGCCTCCTCAGCTGCCATCAAACAAAGCTCTCCCTGATTTCACATGGCCCTGGCTCAAAGGCTCAGCCCTGCTTGGCTTTTCCTTTGCAGATTTTCATAAATAACGAATGGCACGATGCAGTCAGCAAGAAAACCTTCCCTACCATCAACCCAGCCACGGGAGAAGTCATCTGCCAGGTGGCTGAGGGCGATAAGGTAAGAGCTGTCTGGGTGAGAGGGGTTTGGTTTGGGTGAGCAGGGCCAGAGGGGCTACAAAGAAAGGCTCCCCTCTCACCTGGGCAGCTCCAGGAGGGCTGTGTGTGCAAATACCACACCAAGTGTTGCTTGTGTTCTTCCTTGACTGCTCTCAACAAAACCTGGATTTGCCCACACCAGCACTAAGCCAGGACTGGGCTGTGGGTGTAGTGGAGCCAGAGCTGGGAGGTTTGGGGGCAGTCCTGGGTGGAGGTTGCAGTGACAGGCAGGGATGAAGGCAGACACTTCTGTGGTCCTGTGTGCTGGCAGGGGACACAGAATGCCAGCACTGCCCTCACAGCCCCTTTCTGCTGCACACGTGCAGTGGGAGCCCAATCTCAGCCCTAGGAAATTAAAAAATTAAGAACAGAACTGGTGGGGAATAGCCATGTAATTATCCCCTGCTTATGCAAGGCCCTCCTAGCGTCAGTGGCAGAGCTGAGGTGGTGTTTCCCAGCAGTTTTGGGTTCTTCCTAAAGTCTGGAAACTTGTCTGAGTTCCCCAAGGGAGGGTGAGTGAGGGAAACCCTTTGTTGTTGCTCCTCTGTGGCAGCCTGGCTTGTCCTGGCGAGACCATTACAGCAAGCCAGGACAGAGAACCAACCAGAAACCAACCAGTGCCCTGACAGGACAGAATGATGGGTCAGAGATCTCTGATCAAGGGAAAACTCCTTTAGAGTGAATCTTGAAGGAGTGTCAAAAGCACACTTGCAGAGCTTTTCCATGCCTTGTCCTAGGATGCAAACACTAACCAGGCAGGTGACACTGTGGGAATAACCTGGTGATATTTGCACTCCCCATAGCTGAACTAACAGTGGGACTGTGGGTGGAGGTGGTGGCTGCACAGCTGTTGCACCCTCTGCTTCACTACCACTCCTCCTCATGGATGCAGCCTGGGTGGGAAGGCTGTGTGGGGTCCAGGGCAGTGTTGGTGCTGGGGCCATGGTGGGCTGGTGGTGACCTGGCACACCCAGGGGCTGTGGCTGGTGGGTGTCTTGCAGTGGGGCAGCTGTGCAGGCTGCAGGTTGTCCCTCCAAACTGGCACTAGCAGCCTGTTGTGTCCCCCGGCCAGAGTTGTTTTCTCCAGGCGATCAGGGAGCTGTTTTGAGAGGCAGAGCGTGGGCTGGGGCAGGTCTGTCGGTTCTCACCCTCTCGCTGGCCCCCTCCGCAGGCAGACGTGGACAAGGCGGTGAAGGCAGCGCAGGCGGCGTTCCAGCTGGGCTCTCCCTGGAGGAGGATGGACGCTTCCCAGCGGGGCAAGCTGCTCAACCGCCTGGCCGACCTCATCGAGCGCGACCGGGCGTACCTGGCGGTGGGTGTTGTCCCCACACTGGGATGGTGGCCCTGGGGGGCTGGAGGCAAAGGGGCAGCACACAGGACAGACCCACGGTGCAAACTGCATCAAACTGTTCACTTGGCTTTCCCCCCGCTGTCTGTTGCAGGCTCTGGAAACCCTGGACAATGGCAAACCCTACGCCATCTCCTACCTGGTGGACTTGGACATGGTAGTCAAGTGTCTCAGGTGGGTGTGAGGGGACACGGCTGGGGCAGGAACAGATCGCTCCCCTTCAGGGTCTGGATCTGACTGGGGGTTTCATCTGGCCAAACGCCTTGGTATTTGTAATTCCTGTGACTTGCCAAAGGGTTTTTGCTGACTATACATTTGTCTCCTGCTGTACACAGGACTCACACCAACAGGGGTGATCTGTTACAGCACAGCAATGACAGAATTTATTATGCAAAGTGCTGGCAAAAGTGGGAGACAAAATATTTGTATTTACCTGTTTGGGATGTACTTGCATTGGGGTGTGTTCTGTGAAGTGAGTGAAAAAGGGAAGAAAGCAAACAGCTGGAGGAAGCTGCTGTTATTTTCTGTTTGTTGTTATTTTGTAACAACTTGCTATTTTAAATTCAGTGACCAAAACATTGTTATTTCTAGATACTATGCAGGCTGGTCAGATAAATTCCATGGGAAAACCATCCCCATAGACGGTGACTTCTTCTGCTACACAAGGCACGAGCCAGTGGGAGTCTGTGGGCAGATAATCCCGGTGAGCGCAATGTACCAACAGTTCCTGCAGCATTCCCCAACGTCAGAGTTACAATGAAGTTACAAGCTGTTGCTAACCACTGCTTCCTCCCTGTGGGCAGCAAAGCTCTCCTGCCACCAGCTGGGAGGGCTCTTACTTTGTTCTGGTTCTGTGTGATGAGGAAATCGAGGACAAAAATCAGCTCTGTGTATGTGATCTTACTTCAGCAACAAAGCCACGTTTGTGCCATGAGCCATGGGCAGTGTTACCCCTTGATAGGAGCAGCCAGGGTCTCGTTTTTGTGTGCTCTATTGGCATGTTCCTCATCTTTGCATTGAGCAAGAGCTGCACAGAAACACCTCCTTGGTCTGCCTGGTCTTTGTAAACAGGTTGTGTTTCAAAACACCCCCCAAAACCACTGAATGGCTAAAGTGACAGTAAAGATTCAAGTGGTAGTGAGAGACCTCACACTTTGGAGCACAGTTTTCCTGCAGTGCTTGAAAAGGAGGCAAACACTGAGGAGCAGCTTGGGGCAGATCCAGGGCTGCTTACATGGGTGGATTTGAGTGAAGCTCACTGGTTCTTCCCTGAATAATCAGAAACTCTTTGGTTCAGAGCAGCAAACACCTCCTTGTTTTTCAGTGGAACTTCCCACTGCTGATGCAGGCGTGGAAACTGGGGCCTGCCCTGGCCACTGGGAACGTGGTGGTGATGAAGGTGGCAGAGCAAACCCCCCTGAGTGCCCTCTACGTGGCCAGTCTGATCAAAGAGGTGAGTGCCAAGGCACCCTGCTGGAGTGGGGAGGGACCCAGCCACACTGGGGCTGCAGAGGGCATGTGACAGGAACAGGGAAGGGCTGTGTCCCCTGCAGAAAGCCTGGATTGCTTTGGGTCTCTCAGCATTTGATTTAGCAAAAACCCCCACCCTTTGGTCCTTATAAAAGGGTATGCAGAGGATGTAGATCTTGATTAGGGAAGGACTCTTTGAGGTTCAGTTAAATAACTCCAGGGTGATCAGACAGTGAACACAGATATATCCGTACATATATAGCTCCAAACTCTGCTTGGGATACGGGTGGGGAGAGGAGTTCTCCTGGTTATTGCAAACTGAGCATTAAAATGCCCAAGCAGTTTTAATTTCCCCCAGTGAAAGTGAAGCAGAAAGGCTCTGTTCCTGGTGGGAGGGTCACTAACAGAGGAGCAGAGGTGAAACCCTTGACTTGGAAAAGGGCTAATGTTGCTGTCTCCTGGGAATTGCCAGGCTGGATTCCCACCAGGCGTGGTGAACATCATCCCTGGCTATGGGCCCACTGCAGGGGCTGCCATCTCCTCCCACATGGACATTGATAAAGTGGCTTTCACCGGCTCCACAGAGGTAAGGGAGCACCTTAAATTAACCTTCCAGCCCTTGGGATACAGGGAATAGCTCACTGGTGGAATACCTCTGCTGTTTAAAACACTGGAGGTGCCTTCCACACTTCACTTCAAAGAACACAGCTGATTCCAGTGTGACATTATTTGTGCATTACATAACTCTTCTATTCTTACTTGGTTCATTAGAATATTTCCCATTGTTTCCCTTGAGCTGCTTCTTCCTGGAGGTGAAACGGGGCAGACTCACAGCCCTGACAGCGAGGGGATTATTGTTAGTGCTGACTGAGGTGCAAACCCAGTGCCCTGCCAGGCTCTGCTGATGGAGGAGTTTATTCCAGCCCTTGCTCTGCTCTCCTGCAGGTTGGGCACCTGATCCAGAAAGCTGCAGCAGAGAGTAACCTGAAGAGGGTCACCCTGGAGCTCGGAGGGAAGAGCCCCAACATCATCATGTCTGATGCAGACAGTGAGTGCCTGCTGTGCAGTGTCTGATCTGTGCCTCTCAGCCTGGCTTTCTGCAGGCAGAGGAAAGCTCTGCTGTGTGGGGTGAAGCTCCAGCCCTCACCCAGGGAACTCTGCCTCTGCTGGAGCTGCTCTATCTGTGTATCACCCTTGCTCCACTCCCACTTTTTTGCCCAGTGCTGTGAAGTTCAGCTATCAACAGACTGTTGTCTCAGTCTCTTCCTGGTTCCCTGATCTCTTGTACATAGACTCATTTTTGGTCCTGGTGAATCACCAAATGTGCTTTTATATGGCAGTGAGGGAGGAAGTTCTTATAGATCCAAAATAACTTGCTTTTATTACCTGATAATTTCAAATGAGAACTGTAATCAGATATTTTCCTTTGGTCTGGGGTGCTTTAATGGACCCTCATAAGAATTAAATGTGTATGTAGCTCCTGCCCTACCAACCCAAGCAAAGTGCTGCCAAGTGGCAGAACTTTGTACTCCCTTCAGTCTCTGTGATAATTGTTCTAAAGTCACTCCCTGGCTCTGGCTGGGCTATTTGCTGATTTGTTTTCTCTCCTCTCCCCACTCTTAGTGGACTGGGCAGTGGATCAAGCCCACTTTGCCCTGTTCTTCAACCAAGGGCAGTGCTGCTGTGCCGGGTCCCGCACGTACGTCCAGGAGGACATTTATGATGAGTTTGTGGAGAGGAGTGTCCAGAAGGCCAAGGCCAGGGTGGTGGGGAACCCCTTCGACTTCAAAACTGAGCAGGGGCCTCAGGTAAGAGCAGGACACGCCCTCAGCTGTTCTCTCATGGAATAGCCCCAGCCCTGAGTCCTGTGTGTCACTAGATTAGAACGGAATTATCCTTCAGGCTCTTGATTAACCTCCTTTGAACCGTGCTTGTGCAGGGGGGAAGAGTTAATTACCCATTCTGATGGTTCCAAAGGCTCCCCTCGAGGCTGGCAGTTAAAAGCAATCCCTTTGGAGCTGTGGGGGTGAGGAGCTGCTGGAGCACAGCAGGTCAGAATGGAGCCTGTTTCCCCCCAGTGGAGGTGGAGCTGATGTGTGTCCTCACGGCCCTTAGGTGGATGAAGAGCAGTTCAAGAAGATCCTGGGCTACATCAACATTGGGAAGCGTGAGGGGGCCAAACTGCTGTGTGGTGGCAATGCTGCTGCAGACAAGGGCTACTTCATCCAGCCCACGGTCTTTGGGGACGTGCAGGACAACATGACTGTTGCCAGGGAGGAGGTGAGTCCTGCAGCACCTTCCTGGCCCTCCCCTTCTCACTTCTGGCCACTCTGCCCCCTCTGATGCAAAACCTCCACAGGTTTAAAGGCCCCTGGGGGTTCATAAACTGTGAAACTCTTTCTAGAGTTACAGTATCTCCCCTCCCTGTTACACCCCGGGCCTCTGTAGCAGGGAAGTGGTATGTGAATGTCACGCCCTGTGTGACTCATGACACACACACACAGCTCCAGCACCACCCCATGACCAGCTCCCCCAGATTCCCACGTGCTCTGCTTGCATGTTGCAGATCTTTGGGCCGGTCATGCAGATCCTGAAGTTCAAAACCATCGAGGAGGTCATTGAGAGAGCCAACAACTCCAAGTACGGGCTGGCAGCCGCCGTGTTCACCAGGGACCTGGACAAGGCCAACTACGTGTCCCAGAGCCTGCGGGCTGGCACAGTCTGGTGAGCCCCCTCTCAAGCCCAACCTTCCCACTAGGCTTGTCCTTTCAGAGCCTGTCTCTCCTCTGCATCTAATTTTTCTCCTCTGAATCCAAAGCACTCCACTGAGGGTAATGTCACACCTTCAGTTATAATGGAAACTGGGCAAAATTTAGGTATATTTTACATATATATATATATATATATATATGTAGGCTGGAGCCCCTCTGCTCTGGAGCCAGGCTGGGAGAGCTGGGGGGGTTCACCTGGGGAAGAGAAGGCTCCAGGAACACTTGAGAGCCCCTTCCAGAGCCTAAAGGGGCACCAGGATAGCTGGAGAGGGACTTGGGACAAGGGATGGAGGGACAGGACACAGGGAATGGCTTCCCACTGCCAGAGAGCAGGGATAGATGGGATATTGGGAAGGAATTGCTGGCTGGGAGGGTGGGCAGGCCCTGGCACAGGGTGCCCAGAGAAGCTGGGGCTGCCCCTGGATCTCTGGAAGTGTCCAAGGCCAGGTTGGAGCAATCTGGGACAGTGGAAGGTGTCCCTGCCCATGGCAGGGGGTGGCATTAGATGGACTTTAAGGTCCCTTCCAACCCATTCCATCCTGGTGTTCCATGATTTATATGAAGTGTCTGTGCTCCCCCTGAATGAAGGGATGGGATGGGGAAGTGTTGGCAGTGCCAGGCAGTGCTGCAATCACTGGGCAGGGATTTGGCTGCATGTCCTGAGCCTGTGCCAAAGCCAGCACTTCAACACCAGTTTGCTGCCCTAGCACAAGGCTTTGGACATCCAGGATCTCCCTGTCTCTGTTTTTTCACTTTGTTTCTGCTGGTACTGAGGGAGCCAGTGGGTGCTTGTGGTGCCTGTGCCCTGAGGGAGGTGAGGGCAGCACTGGCACAGTGAGGTGTGGGAAAGGATTCCCTGATATTCTGTGGGGTAACATTTCAGGACTGATTCCTTCTGGCAAACACACAAACCCTGCAGAGACCCTCCACCCTCCCTCTGCTGCACCAGCTCAGGTGTTCAGGTGCTGCCAAAAGGCTCCTCCAGGGTGGGTTTGTGACCTGAAAGTGTTTAACCCTTGCTCTCCATGCCAGGATCAACTGCTACGACGTGTTTGGTGCCCAGGCCCCCTTTGGGGGGTACAAAGCCTCTGGCAATGGGAGAGAGCTGGGAGAGTATGGCCTGGAGGCCTATGTGGAGGTGAAAAATGTGAGTATCCCCCAGGGCAGAGCCTTCCAAGCCCTCTGCTGGGGCTCCAAGTTCACCTGCAATGCTGCCCTGGAGATTCCCCCTGTCCTCAAGCATTCCCAGTCCCCAGAGCCCTCCCTGTGTCCCCTCTGCTCCTGCCCTGCTGCCTCCAGAAAAAGAAATAACTTGTGACCTTTCTTTCTTTTTTCCTTCTAGGTGACAATCAAAATTCCACAGAAAAACTCCTAAGGGAAGCGTTTCTGCAGGTTCAGGAGGCACAGAGCAGCAATATACAAAATTTAGGTGCAAAAATAACGTAACTCCACAGCCAGAGATTTTTTTTTAGGTGGTGTTTGAAGGAGCTTTTGTTAAAAAAACCCAATTACTTGGCTTTATATAAAATACCAAATACAGTCAGCTGAGCACTAACACGAGGTGGGTTATTTTGGGTACCGGTGTCTGATAAATATACTCTTCCCCCCCAGGAAATAACTGAAATGCTTGTTGAGTCTGGGAGGGTTAATATAAAATAACAGTTCTCTGTTGGCTTACACAGCTGGCTCCATACTCCTCGTCCTATAAACCTAGAACTGTGTACGCCCCTCGTGTGGCCTCGCTGTGTACCCGGCTGGGGAGGGAAATGCGGGTGCTGAAAGCGTTTGGTTCCCTCCTGCTCCATGAATCGCTCCCCATAAATACTCTTGTCCTAGTGCAGCCAGCCCTACCTTTGCTGGAGGTTTGTGCACACAAATCCCCGCGCCATGGAAGCGCTTTTGGGGGGCTCTCGCTGTCTCTCCGCCCTTCCCGCTGTCCTTGCGCTGCCTTAAAGGAACTCCTACACTTGCAAGGCGGGCACGGCTACCGGAGCTCCGGGGGGGCTGAGGCTCACGGGGGGCGCTGGGAGACAGCTCCGTGGCGCGCTGGGTGCGGGGCAGGTGGGCTCTGAGAGGGCTGTGAGGGGACAGGGCGGGCCCGGGGCGGGTTCGGGGCCTCCATCCCGCGGTGCCCCCTCACGGCCCCGAGCGCCGCCATTNTTGCCCCCTCATGACATCTCGCGAGACTTCGCCCCGCGCGCCCCCCTCAGACCAGCGGGCGGTTTCAGATCTCGCGAGAGTTCGCGAGGCCCGGCCGCGTAGTGTGGATGGCTCCGGAAATCTCGCGAGACCCCCCGTGACCTCGCGGGGCCACCACGCCTCAATTCTCGCGGTTCCACCGACCTCTCGCGATAGTTTCTAGAGGGGAGGGGCAGTGTTCCCTTACGTCATCAAACGCCGCCCGCACCCTCCAAGGCCCCTCAGGGAGTGGTGTATAGGGGTCCTTCATCG
>WBMV01009165.1:96986-127573 GCA_013396655.1 Campylorhamphus procurvoides
TTCCTTCTCCCTGTGCCCCAGGAGGGTTTGGGATCTCTTCCTTCCTTGGTTTGGGATCTCTTCTTTCCCTCCCTGTCCAGGAGGGTTTGGGATCTCTTCCTTCTCCCTGTGCCACGAGGGTTTGGGATCTCTTTCTTCCTTGGTTTGGGGTCTTTTCCTTCTCCCTGTGCCCCAGGAGGGTTTGGGATCAGTTCCTTCTCCCTGTGCCCCAGGAGGGTTTGGGATCAGTTCCTTCCTTGCTTTGGGATCTCTTCCTTCTCCCTGTGCCCCAGGAGGATTTGGGATCAATTCCTTCCTTTCCTGCCCCAGGAGGATTTGGGATCAATTCCTTCTCCCTGTGTCCCAGGAGGGTTTGGGATCAATTCCTTCCTTGGTTTGGGATCTTTTCCTTTCTTCTCTGGTGGTTAAATAGAGAATAAACTCCTCAAGGATGGGGGTAAAACCACCCTGGGGAGAATTTCCCACTTTTCCTTGGCTCTTCCACGCTGGGATTTATCCTTACAGAGCTCTGTGAAAAATCTATGTGATTGATTAATTCATTAATTAACCCCCAAATGGTTTGGGTTGGAAGGGCCTTGAAACCCCATATAGGGAAGGTTTGGGATGCACTGGGAAGGTTTGGGATATGTTGGAATGGGGTGGGGTTTGCAGATTGTAAACTAAACAAGTCTCAGGATTGCTTGGGAAAAGAGGTTTTTGGGTGTTTCCCTGGAGTTTCTTGGGAAGGGAAGGGTGTCCAGGAGAACTTTGGGGTCCAGCCAGAGTAGCCAGGGCAGTTCTGTGCCCGCTGCCCCTCCAGCCCCGCCCTGGGACCCCAAATCTCCCCTCAGCCCTTGGATTTTGGGCTGGATTTGGTGCTCCCACATCCCTGGCTGTGCTCAGGGCTGGTTGTTTCCCTCCCTGGGCGAGTTTGAGTCGGAGATTCAGGGCAGGGATCGGGATCAGGGAATCCAGAGGGATTGGATGAGCACGGGAGGGGCAGTGACAGGCTGTGGGATGTCCCTGCTGGATCTGAGCAGTTTGTCCAGGTCTCTGCACCTTTAACTCTTTGTAAAGATTATTTTGCTCTCAAAGTTCCTCATTTCCAACCTCTTGAAACACTTGGATGTTTTCACAGGGCACTTTGATGTTGGTGCATTTTAAGCATTTCAGGCTGTTTGGAATCAGAGAGTGCTGGAATTATTAAGGTTGGGAAAGGCCCCTAAAGTCATGGAGAGTTCAAATTGTGGAAGAAAATGTGGTTAATACAAGAGTGTGGTTAATATTTGAGTGTTCTGAGCTCGGGCTGCTCAGGATTGGTGCTGCTGGGTGTGAATTAAGTGACCAGAGTTCCCAAACACTGATGTTTCTCTCATTTGGGAGCGGTGGGAGGTGTTTCTTGGTCCCTGCATTGTTCCTCCTGAACTCCTAAGTTGTCAGGCTGCTTTGGGATGAGGCCTGGAGCCCAACCAGAGCTGCCCAGAGCCAGGGGAGGAGCTGAGGGTGCTCAGCTCTGCTTCTCCCCTCGCTCAGAGATCAGAATTCCCAGTCCCTTTGAGCCTCTGCTCTGTTTAGTTAGGGAGAAAGGGAGATTTATTTGATTTCCATCTCAGCTCCTGCAAAACTCACCCCTCAGGTGTGATCTCTTGAGCTGGGCAGGAACTCCCCACTTCAGAGGAACCTTTCCCTGCTCGTTAATGCTCCCCTAAAGATTGCAGTTATTTTATTTAATTAATTTTATATAACGCTCTCCTAAAACTGGGTTTTCATCCCCTTCTGGTGCCTTCAGTTCTCTGGAGCTGAAGAGCAGGGAGATCTTTGTGCTCCTCTAAGCAACAAATGTGTGTGACCCACATTTCTTCTCCCATTCCCAAAACCTCCAGTGAACTTTCCCCCCCTTCCTTACTCATTTGTGATTTGTGTCACGCTCCAGACTGGGTTAAAAACCAGTTTCTCCTTTCACAAACGTGTCCTGAGCCTTCCCCTCTCCTGTTTGAATGACAAAGAGAAGAGGAAAAGCTGATTAAAACTAAATTGCTTGACAAGTGCTGGCCTCTCCCCTCCATTTTCAGGGTGTTTGGGGGTTCTTTTCCCTACTTCCTTCAGCTCCCCCAGTGCTGGGTGTTGTCCCAGCCCCTTTCTCATGATTTATCCCAAAGCTTGGGGTGTAAAAAGGGGACAAAGGGCCAGCACAGGGGTCTTGAACCCAAATTAACCTGTGCTGGGTTTGCCTCCTGCCCTGGGATGTGTCTGAGCACGAGGGCACCCCAATCTGTGTCCTAACAAAGCCCAGCCTGGCTCACATGGACTGGGACTGGTGGGTCCTAAACATTGGCAAACAAGCTCAAACTGCCCAGGGAGGGTCTCATTTGCAATGCCAGGCTTGGAAACCCCTCATTTTTTGGGGTCCTCTGTGACCCCAAAGTAGATATTGGTGCTGAGATTGGGAGGAGTCATTTTTTGGGTGGATTTACATGGGGGGGAGGTGCCCTTGGTTACACTTTGTGCATTAAAGGCCAGAGATCCCACTGGGTGCCCCCACAGTCCTAGGTGGGCATCCCACTGCAAACAGGTGGATTTGGGGACACTTTTCCCCACCAGGCTCTTTCCAGCTCAGCTCTTTTGCAACCTGGCTCTGCTGAGCTCTTTTTAACTTGGAAGAACTGTAGCAATGTTATTTATTTATGTATTTATGGGCCTGTCCTTTCCTTCCTGACTAGGAAACCTCCATTTTAGAGGAGTACAACATTAACTGGACTCAGAAGCTGGGAGCTGGCATCAGTGGGCCTGTGAGGTGAGGCCAAACCTGCATTATTTGGTTTTGTCCCAGGGAAAATGAGGGTTTTAAGTGCTTTTGGCAGAGTGTGATCCCTGGCAAACTCCTTGTAGCCCTAGGTGGGGTTGTGTTTTGTGGGATGCAGGTGCAATGAAACCCTTCCCTGCCCCACATCCTGCTGTGTTCCCAGAGCCGAGGGGGAGCAGGAATTCCTGCTGGAACACCCCTGTCCTTGGTGCTGGTGTCCCTAAAGAGCAGGAGCCCCTCTGTGCCCACCCCACTGCCCCTTTGCCATCTCCCTGTGCCCACCCTGCGAGGCCAGAGGAGGTCACAGCCCCTCCTGGATGTGGGACCTCCTCAGCAGGGCCTGTCCCTTCAGGGAATGGGAATTTCTGCTGGGAAACAGCTGGTTCTGAGGCTTCCACAGGGGCCTTGGCTCTGCTTTCTGGTCATGCCCCTTTGTGCTGTGTGGGATCCTCCCTGGGACACCCCTATGGATCCTTCCTGGAATACCCCTATGGATCCTCCCTGGAACATCCTTGGGGGCTTTATCCTGGGAAATGGAGCCTGGGAGATTTATCCTGAGAGCCCTTCCCTCAGCTGGAAGAGGGATAGAGAATGGAACCAGCCTGTTTTCTGGCCAGGAGGAGGGTTTTCCTACAGAAACACTGATTTATCCCAAACCTTTCCTCCCTGGGGCTGCTCAGGATGCACCCCGAGTGTCTCTTGGGGTTCATGTGAGTTCCCTCCTGGGAATTGGGAATTCCTTGCCCTGGGAATTCCCAGGTGGGGAGGGAGCCCAGGGGTGGTTTGGGGTGTTGCCTGCCCTGCCAGGCTCCCACTGACCAGAGAGTTTTGTTGTTGTGGCTGCAGAGTCTGCATGAAAAAGTCCTCCCAAGAGCGCTTTGCACTGAAAATCCTCCTGGATCGGCCCAAGGCCAGGAATGAGGTACAGCCCTGGGGGGAAGGGAAGGTTACAAGAAGGGGGGGAAAAGGGGGGGAAAAGTTGTTAAAAAAAGGGTTGAAAAGGGGGGGAAAAAAGGGGTTGAAAAGAGGGAAAAATGTTTAAAAAGAGGGGAAAAAGTTGTTAAGAAAAGGGTTGAAAAGGGGTAAAAAAAGGGGTTAAAAAGAGGTAAAAATTATTAAAAAAGGGGGGGAAAAAGAGGTAAAAATTTGTTAAAAAAAGGGTTGAAAAGGGGTAAAAAGAGGTAAAAAAATTTGTTGGAAAGGGGTAAAGAAGAGGTAAAAAATTGTTAAAAAAATGGTTGAAAAAGGGTAGAAAAAAGTTTAAAAAGGGTAAAAAAGAGGGTTTAAAAAGGGGGTTAAAAAAAGGTAAAAAGAATTACTAAAAAGGGGTTGAAAAGGGGTGGAAAAAGGGGTAAAAAAGAGGGTTTAAAAAGAGAGGAGTTAAAAATGTAAAAAAAATATCAAAAAATATTAAAAAAAGGTTAAAAAAGGGGGGAAAAACTGGGGAGAATTCCCAGAGTGCTGGGACAGGAGATGGAACCTCCACTCACCGAGTGCATCAAAGAAATCACCAATTTGGGCTCTCATTAATTAATATTCCCTCCCAGCCCTCTCTCTGTTGCTGCTTTAAAACTGCCTCTGTCCCTACATTTATTTCAAACCCAGAGACATCAGAAAAGGGGTTTTTGCTGGAATTTTGGGGGGGATCAAACACATGAATGGACAGGGGAGGGTGTTGTGCTCTGGGCATTGTGGGGGCTGCTGGTTGCTCTCCCTGCCTGGGCTGGGGGTGCCCTGGGGGCTCAGCAGTGCCCTAGCAGTGCCCTGGGGGTGCTGGGGGTGCTCAGCAGTGCCCTGGGGGTGCCCTGGGGGCTCAGCAGTGCCCTAGCAGTGCCCTGGGGGTGCTGGGGGTGCTCAGCAGTGCCCTGGGGGTGCCCTGGGGGCTCAGCAGTGCCCTAGCAGTGCCCTGGGGGTGCTGGGGGTGCTCAGCAGTGCCCTGGGGGTGCCCTGGGGGCTCAGCAGTGCCCTAGCAGTGCCCTGGGGGTGCTGGGGGTGCTCAGCAGTGCCCTGGGGGTGCCCTGGGGGCTCAGCAGTGCCCTAGCAGTGCCCTGGGNAAGAGGGAAAAACATGGAGCAGACTGATTTATTTTTTTTTAATGCTTTAATGCCACTTGGGGTCAAAATATTGGAAATGAGTTGAGGAAAAGCATCAAGGATGGGAGAATTAGAGAGCTGAGAGCTGTCCCAGTCTCTGATGCCACTTGGAATCAAAATATTGGAAATGAGTTGAGGAAAAGCATCAAGGATGGGCGAATTAGAGAGCTGAGAGTGTCTGATTTGGCTGTGTGGGGAGAATTAGGAGGGAACTCCTCGAGGATCCAGCAGTCCTGATCTCCATGATTCCTACATTCCCTCCTAATTATGGCAGTGAATTAAAATCCTGGGGTTCAGGAGAGCATCTTCTCCTTGAGTTACCCCTGGATGTGTCCACTGTTCCATCAGCACTTCACATGGAAAGCACCAAAACTGAGGGAGCAAAGCAGCCCCAACCCGTGGGCAAAACGAGTGTCCCTCTCCTGGCCTGTCCCAGAGTGTAAAATGTCCTTTGTTAGCTCAGAAAGTCCATTTTATTTGGTGTTTTTTCTGGTTTTTATGACCAAACTGCACTGGTTGTGCCCAGGGCTCGGCTCCTCATCGTCATGGAGATGATGGAAGGGGGAGAGCTCTTCCACAGGATCAGCCAGCACCGGCACTTTACGGAGAAACAAGCCAGCCAAGTGACAAAGCAGGCAAGTGGGGGGCACAGCACGGTGACAACAGCTGAGCAGGGACAATTCCTGGGGCTGGGAAAGGGGGGAAAACCTCAGGGAACAATCCCCTGCCCAGCCTGCTTTGTGCTAAGCTGGCAGTGCCAAGTTGTGTAGGACATGGCAAGGAATGTGGAGCTGTCTGGGCTCTGGGCTGGGTTGGAAATGGAAATGTCCCTTTTGGAGCTGGAATAATGTCCAGGCTGAGCTCTGTGCCTGATTCCCTGTGCCCTCTTCCAGATAGCTTTGGCTTTGCAGCATTGCCACTCACTGAACATTGCACACAGAGACCTCAAGCCTGAGAATCTCCTCTTCAAGGACAACTCTCTGGTAAGAGGAACACCTGGGATTCTTCCCTTCTTTCTGGATTGTATGAAGTGGCTCAGTGGGGATTTTAAATGTGACATTCCTGGGGAAAAAATTGGATCACCTTTGTGCTTACCCATTCTCTGATGCCCTTGGGGCACAGTCTGCTAAATATAAGGCAGGTTCTCCATCTTTGCACAGCATCCAGTTGCTGAGGAGAAGATCCTGCCCCATACCAGGATGTTCTGATGTGGATCAGAGGGGCTTTGAGAGATCCAAACCCTTCCTTGGTTCTTTTTCTCCTGCTTTTTCCTGGAGATGCAGTGACCCCCCCTACAATGTGCTTAGGCCTTTCCAAGTCTCCATTTTCCAACTTCCAACCTCAAATTCCCCAACCCAGAAATGCTTGTTAGAAAGATCAGCTGGGGCTTGGTGGGATGTGAGGGTGTAAATCCCAGCAAGGAGCACGTGTGGCAAGGGTGAGGTGGGAAAAGGGAGGAGGAGGGGTGCCAGAAAAGCTGCTGGGGTCAGATCTGTGTGGTGAAACCCCTTCTCCTCCTTTCAGGATGCTCCTGTGAAACTGTGTGACTTTGGATTTGCCAAAGTAGACCAGGGTGACTTGATGACACCACAGTTCACTCCCTACTACGTAGCACCTCAGGTGAGAACCCCACCCTTCTCATTTCCCTGGGCCTCCAGAACCACTGGAAAAGCCTTTGCTGGCTTGTCAAGGAGTTCTGGGCACAGGAATCCTGAATATTTGGGGGCAGCCACCTCTGGAGGTGGTGTCACAGGGGTCTGTTGGTGGCAGATTTGGCCCATTGGCTTTGGAGGAATCCCTGCCTTGCCATCCTCCCCCCAGCTCAGGCTCATCCAGGGTTGCATCAAAAGGGGCTCTGCTGGAAGAGAAAGGCTCTGCAGGGGCTCACAGAGGGCATGGGGACAGCACCTGTAATCACACACAGGCTGCTCTTTGTAGGGCTGCTCTCCCCACTCCTTTGTCCTTTGTGTGAGAGACCTGAAGAAAATGAAAGGAAAGCTGCAGATGGCTCTTTAATTGCAGTGCTGGGCATGTCAAAGCCTTTAATCACAGGGAAGAGCAGCTCAGAGCATGAAAATGCCTCCTCAGCTGGGGCCTCTTGGGGCTCCTGGAAACACAAACCCACAGGTTTGATCAGCAAGGGGCAAACTTGGTGTGGTTTGTTCCTGGGAGAGACAAAAAGGAACAAACCACACCAAGTTTGCCCCTTTTTGTCTCTCTCAGGGGCAAACCTGGTGTGGTTTGTTCCTGGGAGAGGCAAAAAGGGACAAACCTGGTGTGGTTTGTTCCTAGGAGAGGCAAAAAGAGGCAAACCTGGTGTGGTTTGTTCCTGGGAGAGGCAAAAAGGGACAAACCTGGTGTGGTTTGTTCCTAGGAGAGGCAAAAAGAGGCAAACCTGGTGTGGTTTGTTCCTGGGAGAGGCAAAAAGGGACAAACCTGGTGTGGTTTGTTCCTAGGAGAGGCAAAAAGAGGCAAACCTGGTGTGGTTTGTTCCTGGGAGAGGCAAAAAGGGACAAACCTGGTGTGGTTTGTTCCTAGGAGAGGCAAAAAGAGGCAAACCTGGTGTGGTTTGTTCCTGGGAGAGGCAAAAAGGGACAAACCTGGTGTGGTTTGTTCCTAGGAGAGGCAAAAAGAGGCAAACCTGGTGTGGTTTGTTCCTGGGAGAGGCAAAAAGGGACAAACCTGGTGTGGTTTGTTCCTAGGAGAGGCAAAAAGAGGCAAACCTGGTGTGGTTTGTTCCTGGGAGAGACAAAAAGAGGCAAACCTGGTGTGGTTTGTTCCTGGGAGAGGCAAAAAGGGGCAAACCTGGTGTGGTTTGTTCCTGGGAGAGACAAAAAGGGGCAAACTTGGGGTGGTTTGTTCCTGGGAGAGGCAAAAAGGGGCATCTTTGGAGCTCAGGGTACCCTGCAAATACATTTTAGGTTCCAGTTCCAAGCCTGGAGGTGTTGGAGGTTGGGAGCAGCTGCTTTAATTCAGGCCAAACTGATTCATTCCATTCAAAGCAGCAAAATATTTTAGCTGAAGGTAGAAAGGTCCAGTCTCATAGGAAGAAAATTGAGTTTGGTAGAGCCTCCAGTAGCTGGAATAAGTTTAATGAGTTGAAAAGCACCAGGAATCTTTGTGCCCACAAATGAGATGTATTTGGTTTGGTCTTTTTTCCCCCCTCTCGTGGCAACAGGTATTGGAGGCACAAAGAAGACACCAGAAAGAGAAATCTGGTATCATCCCCACCTCTCCAACACCCTACACCTACAACAAGGTGAGTGGCAACTGTCTTTAAAGTGTCTCCCCCACCCTGGAGGAACCTCTAGACACAGTTTATCAGCCCAGGCAATGAAGTTGAGTGCCCTGAAATCCCTCCCTTAGAGCAGCAATCAGTTTGTGCTGGCCTGTGACATCCAAAAAGCCAGATATCTCACCCTGAGGAAAAGCAGGAGCTGCAGGAAACAGCAGGGAAAGGGGTGGTTTGTGGGGTCTTCAGCTGTGGGAAGGGGCTGTTTCTCCAAAGGGTGGTCCCTGGGGCTGCTCTGAAGGAGGGGCAGAGGGGGAGGTGATCATCTCTGGCTGGGAAGGGACACACAGAGTTCCTTCTCACAGAGTGAATAATGACATGCATGGAGTCCAAACCCAATTAGTGAGCCTCTAATTAAAGGGAAGACACACCAACACTGTTCAGGAGCACTAAACAGGCAGAGATTTTGGAGGGAGCAGAGGGATTCTGCTGCAGTGAGACCACAGGGGAGCTCTTTCATCCCCACAGGAGGCTGCTCAGGGGCATCCTCTTCCCTTCTTCCCCAGGGCTGGATTTTGGCTGGATCCAGCTCCTGGAGGAGCTTGTTCTGTGCCACATCAGCCAGGGCAGGGGGGAGCACAGCCAGGAATTCCTGCTCCAGGTTTCTCCCTGGCTCTCAGGGTGTGTTTTCCACCACAACCAGCTCTCATCAAGTACCTCTGGCAGCATCTTGGGTTGATGGTGTTTGTTCTTGCAGCCTCCCACCCTAAATGGCTCTATTCCTTCCTTGCCTGGAATTGTGGCAGTGGGATTCAGGAATCCTGAGCCACAAAAGCGTTCCCAGACAATTCCCAACCTCCTTGTGGGTTCTGGGAGTTGCTCAGATTTTCCTTATCCTATTTATCCATCCGTGGGGGATGCTCAGCTGGGCCCTGGGGAGGGGGCAGTGTCTGTGACAATGACAGAGGGCTCTGCCAGAGCCGCCCCCAGCGCTGCTGTCCCCCTTGCAGAGCTGTGACCTGTGGTCCCTGGGGGTCATCATCTACGTGATGCTGTGTGGGTACCCCCCCTTCTACTCCAAACACCACAGCAGGACCATCCCAAAGGACATGAGGAAGAAGATCATGACAGGCAGCTTTGAGTTCCCCGAGGAGGAGTGGAGCCAGATCTCGGAGATGGCCAAGGACATCGTGCGCAAGTGAGTCCCTCCAGGGGGTGATTTAGGGCTCTTTCCTGGCTTCAAAGCTTGAAAAACACCCTTTGGAAGTGTGTTATCCCCAAGGAATTGCTTTTCCACCTTGTCTGCAGCTCATAGAGCTGACAGACTTTCTATCCCATTCAGCACAAAGTCTGGGAAATGCTTTTCTTGCCCTCCTTTTGTCCCCTCCCCGACTGATTTTGGTGTCTCTGAAATTCTTAGGATGAGCTGTGAGTTTAGTCCTTAAGGGCTCAGGACAGCACACACACCACTGGCTGCCACCTCAGGGGCTCTCCAGGCCTGGATCCCCTCCAGGAGTGCTTAAATTCCTCCTGGAATCAGGTGGCTCCTGGTGCAGGAGGGGCAGGGCAGGGTGGGATCTGCCAGGCTCTGGGGGCAGGGTTGGCACTGCTGTCTCACTCCAGATGCTCAGGGAAGCTTTCCATGCCCTCCACATCTCCCAGCAGGCAGGGGTTGTTGGAAAGGCAGGACTGGCACTGATTGAGGCTTATTTTTTAGAAGCTGAGAGGGTCTTTGCAGCCCCCCTGCTGATACAAAGGCAGCAAGAGGAAAGCAGCACAAATGGGACACAAAGCACTTGGGGAAGCAATTCTAAAGTGCTCCTCAAACATGCTGAAAGTCTCCAAGGATTTCACATTGCTGGGGCCTTCAGGCAGTGCAGGAGAACCCACAACCTTTCCCCAGAAAGAAACTGCAGGGAAACTTTGCTTTGTACCAAAGGTTTCAAGGCTTTAAAAGCAGAAGGTTTTACTGTCTTTTGAAATGGCCATAAACTCAGCTCCCAGGACATTGTCACATGGACTCAGTCCCCTTGTTTCTCCCACTGATGTTATCAGGACTCCTTTTCCTGCTTCTGTTTTCCAGCCAGGGAGTCTGGACCTGGGTTTGTGGTGCAGGATTTAGAATTTATTTAATTAATTACATTTAGAATGACTGTAGTTCTGGCTAAGTTCCCATTTGGGGGGTTTAGGAGCACTTTGTGGAGCTCCTATCTGGCATCCAGGAGGCTCCAGCCTCTCTGGAGAGTGTTGGGCTCATTTGTGACCTCAGTTTGTGGCCTGGAGGGCTTGAAATAGGTCAGGCCTTGGAAAACCTTGGAAAAGGGATGCTTTAGTCTTGTGTTAAAACTACCCTGACAGCCTGGTGGGCAGCAAGTGGCATTTCTGAGCTGCCCTGGGGCCCTGCTGACACTTTGTACAAGTTCCTTCCACTTCCTTGGTGCCTCAGCCAGTGTTTGCAGCCAGGAACTGACTCAGGGAATGGTCTGAGGAATGGGACAGCCTCCTGGAGTCCTTCTGGTTCTGCTTCACACTCCTGGGAGGCCTTGGCAGCCCCCTGGGGGAATTTGGCTCTTTTATTGAGCAGCTCATTGTGAGAACACGAGCTCATTGCAAAGCCTCTTCCCAGGGTTTCTTTCTAGGAAAATTTAATTCATGGAGTTTTCAGCACTAAAATTCCTTCTTATTTTGAGGAGCTGGAGCCTGACAAAGTGTCCATTACTTGAGGGGTTTGCAGGGGGAGAAAAGCTAAGGAGGAGCAGGAGGGAAGGGTTAATTCAGTGAGGTTTCCATGCCCAAAATCCTTGGAAGGAGTGTTGGGATGAGCTCTAGAGGGGCATTCCAGAGAGGGTTGGCATGGATCATTTCCAGCCCATCTGGGAGGTGACTTCCAACCTGAGAACACACAGATATTCCTGAAATGGCCCTCCTTTGTCCTGAATTCCTGAGTCCCTAAATGACAGCATTAAATAAAACCAGGGCTGGGCTCAGAGAGCCAGGGACAAGCTCAGGCTGTTTGGGGCCACTTTGAGAGCTGTTGCTGAGCCCTTTACTGGCCCCTGTGGTGCCCAGAGCTTGCTCAGTGCTCTGGAAACCCACAAAAACCCCCTTTCTGGGTTCTTTTTGACTCTGCCAGGCTGCTGAAGGTGAAACCTGAGGAAAGGCTGACCATCGAGGGCGTGTTGGACCATCCCTGGCTCAACTCCACGGAGGCCTTGGACAACATCCTGCCCTCTGCCCAGCTGATGATGGACAAGGTGGGAATTGCTGGCAGCAGCACTTGGTCTTTTTTGGTGGTCTTGGCATTTATTTACTGGAAAATTCAGATAATGTTCCCCCACCCCAGTAACTGCAACTCTCATCGTGTCCTGCCCAGTGCAAGCCTGATTTTTGGCACAGATCTCCAAAACTTTGAGGCTTTCCCCCTCCTCCATTGCATTCCCCAAGCATCTGAAGTGCAGCTCTTTCCCTCCCAGGCCATGGTTGCAGGGATCCAGCAGGCTCATGCAGAGCAACTTGCAAACATGAGGATCCAGGACCTCAAAGTGAGCCTGAAGCCCCTGCACTCCGTGAACAACCCCATCCTGCGCAAGAGGAAACTGCTGGGGTGGGTAAAGCTGGGCTGGCACGGGCACATCAGGGGGCTGGCACCCCTGGGGGCTGGCACGGGCACCCCTGGGGGCTGGCAAGGGCTTGGGGCACCTGCCAGGCTCAGCCTGAGCTGCTGCCACCCTGGGGTGTTTGGGGTCACTGCCCCAGCCCACGGTGTGAGGGCAGGAGGGGCTGGGGACTGATCCTGCCATGCACAGGGGCTGAACAGGTGGGAGGCAAACTGGGAGAGGGAATTCCAAGGTATTTTTTGGTGGTCTTGGCATTTATTTACTGGGAAAGTCAGGTAATGTCTTCGTCCAAGCTAATCTGAACACTGGGATCAGGCATTTTAGGGCTGATTTGAACTAATTCAAGGGAATCTTCCCTTTTCTTTGCATTTAAAGTGGCTTTGTCCTAATCCCAGTTAGTGCTGAGCCTCTCCCAGCCCTCCAGAGAGGGCAGGGCTGTGTTTTACTGGTGGAATCATGCAACAAATAACGAACTTGAGCTCTAATTGTCCCTCCCTGTCGTTGCCCAGCACGAAGCCAAAGGATGGGGTTTATATCCACGACCCTGAGAACGGCAGCGACGACTCCAACGTGGCCCTGGAGAAGCTGAGAGATGTGATTGCCCAGTGCATCCTGCCCCAGGCTGGTAAAGGTTGCCACTCCTAACACAGCTCCATTCCTACCCCTGCCAGGCTCAGTGTGTCTCACTGGGCAGGGAGGGGCCACCAAACTGGGCTGGCATTTGGGGGAGGTCATGAAAACTTTTGGGGTGGCTGCTCTGGGCACGTTGCCCGGTGTGTGAGGGGAGGGCAGGAGGAGCTGCAGGTCCTGTTGGGCACAGCCAAACCCTGTGGTGCTCTGTGTGTGCCCCCAAACAGGAGAGAACGAGGATGAGAAGCTCAATGAGGTGATGCAGGAGGCCTGGAAGTACAACAGGGAGTGCAAACTGCTGCGGGACACTCTGCAGAGCTTCAGCTGGAACGGTGAGGGGCAGGGGGCAGCAGGGCCCTTCTCATGGGCCAACAACCTCCAAGCTGCTGGTTTGGGGTGCCCACAGCCTCAGGCCTTCTGCCAGAATGGGTGTTCTCAAAGTGGGGGGGAAATTCTGCCTTCTTTGGGGTTCAGGGTTGGGTTTTCAGAGGCACCAAGTCGTGTAACAGCATGGATGGATCACCATGGGAAAGGGGGAATGGCTTCCCAGTGCTTAGGTGGGATACTGGGAAGGAATCCTTCCCTGTAGGGTGGGCAGGCCCTGGCACAGGTGCCCAGAGAAGCTGTGGCTGCCCCTGGATCCCTGGGAGTGTCCAAGGCCAGGTTGGAGCAGCCTGGGCTAGTGGGAGGTGTCCAAGGAGGTTGGAACAGGATGGGCTTTAACCCCTTTAATCCCTTCCAACCCAACCCATTCCAGGATTCTGTGATTTTATGACCCCTTCAGGACCCTCTTGAGCTGGTTTCTCCCAGCTGTTCATTCCCCCTGTCTGCTGGAGGTCCCTGCCCTGGTCCCTGTCACACCCCTGAGCCAGGACAGTCACCTTGGGGGGCTCCTGGACAGGGGGCAGAGGGGGCAGAGAGCCCACCAGGGCTGGCTGTGCCTCTTCCCTCCTGTTCTGCTCAGTTTGGTTGAGTTCAGGCCCTCCAGTGCTCCCTTTTCCAGCAGGACCAGCCCCTGTCACTCCCTTTGGTGCCCTTGCCCTGAGCTGCTCCTTTCCCCCTTGCTCCCAGCCCCAGGTGATTCCCTCTTCTTTCCCTTCCAGGCAGAGGATTCACAGACAAAGTGGATCGACTAAAACTGGCAGAAATAGTCAAACAAGTCATCGAAGAGCAAACAAACTCCCACGACTCTCAATAGCTGGAGCTTCTTAATCTTATTTTTTTTACCATTTAAGATTTATTCTTTACCTGTAAAAAGTATTTTTATGTAAATTAATAAATCATAATTATTTCATTAAATTTCCATACTGCTTGAAGATGCTGTATAGTTGTAGATACAAAAAAAAAATCATTGGTACTGTAATATTTTTTTAAGACTCAGTTCCTTGAGGTCTCTCTGATCACTTCTGTACTGTTAATCAGGAGGGCCCCCAAAGGGCTGGATTAGATTGTTAAAGACCATTCTTTTTCCTAATAACCAGTTGCAGGAGCTGCTTCCATCTGCCCCACCCAGCACTGCAGTGACTGTGTGAGAACAGGAGCCACCTTTAACCCCCTGCTCAGTGAGTACTTGAGGCAAGGGCTGTGAAACACAAATTCATGGCCACTCTTGGCACCAAAATCCTGAGTCTTGAGGTAGAGGCAACGAAATTAAACCACCCTCAGTGTGGCCCTGAGAGCCCCCTTGGCCTTGCCCAGGGCCCCTGGGGCCTTGTGCTTGCTGGGATTTTCTGTTCTGGGCAGTAACTCTCCTCTCCTTGTCTCTGTCCCATCTCCCTCACACCTTCCCCAAGGCTCACCCCTCTCTCTTTCTCCCTCAGACCTTTTTTAGGGCTGAATTCAGCATGAAACTCTTGGTTTCCTCCCCTTGTCCCACAGCAGAACAGAAGAATGTCTGAATTCTTGCTGCAGGTTGGTTTTGTGTCCATGGTGGGATCTTCCCTGGGGTGGGGTGTGTCTCCTTCAGCCCCCAGCTGGGTGTCACCCCCCCACAATTCCCCTTTTTCCCCTCCTGGGAGATCCAACACTTGGTTCCAGACTCTCCCTCTCCTTTGGGGGCTCTCCCAGTGCTGCTGTGGGGACCCCACAGGGATCCATGTCCTGTGTCCATGTCCCAGAGCCCAAATTCCCCCTTTTCTGATGCCTTTGAGCTCCTTTTTGGGGGAGCCACAACTCCAGGGCTGCTCCTTCCCACTGTCCTTGTGCTGCCTCACAGGGCAGGTTCGACACCAGTTTGGCTCCCAAAGCTGCTTTTTTTAACCTTAATGAAGCAAAATGGACAGAAATCTGTACATATTTCTAGTTTTCTACCTTTGGCTGCTTTTCTTTCTTTCTGGACTGGGTGGAGGCTTTTTATAGAGATATTTTGGTACCAAACCTGTGCAGACACTGAGTTTGGGCTCTCCTGAAGTGCCAATTCAGGGCTCCAAGTCACCACTCTGACCATTTGTTATTTCAGAGCTCCTCACTTTTGGGTTTACATCCACCAACCTGAGCCATGAACCCCCAAATTCTCCCTTAGGGCAGTTCTCTGTTGTCCCTTTCCTACCCTGATGGCAAAGCAGTGTCTGATTCTTTGTACACAGTTTTGTAAAGGGTCATTTCGTTTTTCTACTCTTCATTCCCTGTTCTCTTTCCCTTTGCTCCTGGATGAGTTTTCCAAAGCCTGATTTCTTGCAGGGGAAGAACAGTCCTATTTAACTCTGGCTGCTGGAGCAGGGAGTGTTTGTGTGAGTTGTAGCTCTGACCCTGCCTGGGGTGTTTGTGCACTGACCTGTCCAGGAAAACTGGAGAGAATTAGCAAGAAACAACAATATTTGTCATTTCTTGGTTGTACTTTAAAGCCTTGTAATGTTCATTTCAATGTCCATTTCTGTCCTTGCTCTAATTCTGGGTCACGTCAGCATCCACACAAGTCTTGAAATGTAAGAGGGGATTTAATTTTTGACTTGAAATCCACGTTTCTTTTCTGGGCAACTGAAGTTTTGAGTGTGGCAAATAGAGATGGAACCAGGGAAATCAGCTGGGTGTGAACAGGAGTGCAGAAAATTCCCCCCACAGGCACTTTGTGGGTTCCTGTGAGGAGGAAAATGCAGTTTGTGGGGAGCCAGAGCTGGCAGGAAGGGGGATCAGACTGGAGCTGCTCCCAGGTCAGCCCTGGGCTTTTGGCAGAAGGAACTGCTTTTTTGGGGATTTACTCTGAATTTCCTTGTCTGGGATGAATAAGAAAGGCCTGATGTGAAGCAGAGGGAGGAGGGACAGATTAAGAAACCACACTTTGAAAATTCAAGGTCAAATGGTTTTATTTCCGTGAGAAAATTGATTTCTTTTGACTCTTTGAAAAGTTTTAAGTTCTGCATTTCAAAGTTAAATACAATTTAATGAATTCATATTTGAAAGTAGCATTTGATTTCTCCTTCCTGTGCTTGGTTTGTTTTTCACTGACACAAATGCAGGGCACCTTGTCTTGATTTATGAGGTTTTCCTGGGTAATGGACCTGCTGATCCTTTGTGGCAGACTGTGAATATTGTAAATATTCAAATCCTGGAAGGGTTGTGTGCATCAAAGAAGTCTTTCTTTGTCCAAACACTGTGGGAAAGCTCTGGAGGTTTAATTTTTTTGGTTTAGAATTTTATTTAAGTGAAGGAAAAAAAAAACCCTCTGAAATCATTTGACCTTTTCAAAATTCGGGGTGTCTCTGACTTGTCCTGTGGTTGATTCTTTGAAGCTTTTATATTGAAAATTAGAAGAACCTGACTGGGTGAAAGAGATGTTGGTTGGAAATAGCACCATGTCACAGTTTTGCTGTCATTATTTGTGCTTTTCATCCTGGAAGCCCCCCCAGTCTGTCCCCACCTTTTGACTCCTGTGTGTTGAGATGTTCTCATGTCTCTCCTGTGTTCCCTGGAAGTCCCTTTGGGATCAGTATTATCCTGTAAATAACTCCCCTCGGTGTATATAAATGATTTTACTAAACTCAAACGTTCCTGGCTGCTTTTGTTCGGTTCCCCAAGCCCTGCAGGGCACGAGGGAGGAGGGAATTCTCCTGGGATTCTCCTGCCACCCCCAAATTCTCCTGCAAGTGTCCAGAAGGTGTGTGGGGGTGGCACTTGGGGACGTGGGTTGGAGGTGAACATGGTGCTGGGTTAATGGTTGGACCTTTGATGATTTTAGAGGGCTTTCTAGCCTTGGTGATTCCATGATTCTGCCATCCCAATTCTCCCTGGAAGTGTCTGGAATTTGGGGGGATGTGGGTTGGAGGTGAACACGGTGGTGGGTTAAGGGTTGGACTCAATCTTAAGAGGGTTTTNTTGCAACCTTAATGATCCCATTATCCTCCTGCCACACTCAGCCCCATCCCACCCCCCTGCCCAACAAGAATAAGCACTTGGCTTTATCCTGTGAGGTTTGGAGATGAGAGGAGAGGATTCCTGACAAGCTGGGCAGGAGAAACCCTTAGGAAACCCCAAACTGGTGTTTTCCAGCCCAGCTTTCCATTAGAGGGCAGCAGCACCCGCCCAGTGCTCCCAGTTAACCCCCAGGGTTGTTGCTGTGGCCCTGACTGGGCAGTTGGGGAGAGGGGGATGAGACATTCCCATCGGTGCCTTTGGAACTGGGAGCCACTTCCTTTGGGATGTCACTCTGTGCTTTGCTGGGGGTGCAGTGGGAGCCCTGCTGGAACTGGGGCAGGACTGGGGGACACTGGGGGACACTGGTCCATAGGAATGGACTTTCCCAGGGAGCTTGGAGTGCTCCTNTGGGTGCAGGACTGGGGGACACTGGGGGACACTGGTCCATAGGAATGGACTTTCCCAGGGAGCTTGGAGTGCTCCTCTGGGCTCAGAGCAGTGACCTCAGCGTGGCACTTGTGCCCTTCCTGCCTCTGGGCACAGTTTTGTTGTCCTGAGGTGTGGTGTGACTTGTTGGCAGGAGCCAGAGTGCCCCTCGTGCCACTGTCCCTTGTCCAGAGGTGGCTCTGAGAGGAGCATCCCCCTGGTGCCTTTGAGGAGTTAAGAGGGGCTTGGATGGTGAGTGACCCTTGGAGCATCCAGGGGGGCAAAGGGAGGGAGGGAATGATTTCCTGGGAGCTTTTAAGGCATCCAAACCATCTGAGAGTGCTCTCCAGAAGTGGCACAGAAGGACCCTGCCCTCCTTTTGGGAGGATGTGAGGCCCAAGGAATGTCCAGAAAGAAAACTGCCCTCAAACAAGCACGTTAAGCTGAGTGAGGAGCCTGGGGGGATCTGCCAGCAACCCTCCCTGCCCCAACTGAAGGTCCATTAGCAATCCTGTCATTGTTTCCTGGGTAATCTTCCATCACTTCCCACTTCTGGAGCCTTAATCCCCTTTTAAACAAATTGCAGTGCTGTCCCCAAACAGGGTCAGCCCAGGGAGGCTCTCAGGGGGTTTAAATTGCTGTGCCAGGGAGGGGGTGCCAGCCTTGCCCTGGCACTCCTGGGGCTGCACAGCCTGAGAGTGGCATTCCAAGGAAACCTGAACTCCAGGCAGGGAGGAACAGCCAGGATGAAGTGTCCAGGACCATCAGCACCCAGCAGGGTAAGTTACACCCCTTTTCTTGGGGAAAGAAGTCTTTCCTGTACTTGCTTGTTTCTCCAGGGGACATTCATTACACAGAACTGGGGTGTTTCCTCTTCTGGTAGAACCTGCTGTGTAAAAAACTTACCCTGGACCCAAAAAATGAAGCTGTTAGAAAATAAAAAGTGTGAGTTGAGGGAGTTGTTTTCAACACACCTCCAGATCTGGTTTATTTTCTATGGGACCCCTGTAAATGGTTCACTGGAGCATCTGGAAAGGCAGAGAGGGGTTCAGGAGAGCTCCTGCTCACCTGAGGTGCTCCAGGGGTGGAAGAAGCTGATTGCTGTGAGTATTGTGGCTGAGTAGGGCTTGGCACGAAGAACAGAAGGGAAATGTGCAGAAATTCCAGGCCTGGAAGTGAGCACTGATGTTTTTCATCCTGCTTTGCAGTTCTTCATTCCCTGCAGTTGGCTCTTAGAGTGGAGCATGATCTCAGGGTTAGAAGGAGCTCAGAGATATGAAAAATATTCACTTTGTTTTCCTGTTGATTTGTAATGGCAAATACTCAGAGAAATAAAACAACTTCTTGGAGGGATAAAACATCCTCTGCTGGAGCTGGATGGGACCTCTGAGCTGTCACACCCCATCTGCTGCCCTCCTAGGGATGTTTCCAGTAGGAGAAAGTCTGGACTGAGGATTTAGCATGGTTAAAGAATCCCTTTGGAGTCCACCTGACCTGTCAAATAAATAACTCTCTCCGCTGAGTGTCTGTGGCTCCTCCCTCGCTGCGGCTGGGACAGTTCGGAGCCACAGCCCCATCCCGGGCCGGGCTGGCATTCCCAAAATCCCGGAGCTGTGGGCAGGGCCCTTCAGAGCAGGGTGGAGGTGGAGGCCTCGGTGGGCGCGGTGCTGGAGTAGAATTTCTTCTGGGAGCGCAGGAGAGGGGTCTGAGTGTCCACGTCCCGCCGGGCGCCGCGCTTCAGGGCCAGGAACACGTGCTGGGTCCAGCCGTACACCAGGCAGTTCAGGAGCCCCTGCGAGGCTGCTGTGAGAGCCTGGGAGAGAGCAGAGTGGGATCAGGGCTCCTCGGAGAGAGCAGAGTGGGATCAGGGCTCCTGGGAGAGAGCACAGGGGGATCAGGGCTCCTGGGAATTCAGGAAACCCCTGGAAAGCTGCTGGGAGAGAGCACAGTGGGACCAGGGCTCTTGCAAGTTCAGGAAACCCCTGGGAGAGAGCAGAGTGGGATCAGGGCTTCTGGAAGTTCAGGAGCTCCTGGGAGAGAGCACAGTGTGGGATCAGGGCTCCTGGAATCCAGCACTGCTCCCTGCCAGTCTGGAAATCCTCCCACCTCCAGCCTGGTTTTGTCCACCTGCACCCCCGTGGGATAGAGAAATCTTGGGATTTTTTAAGTAAATAGTTAATAAAAAATTATATATAAAACCCATACAAAAATATTTTCTATTTTAAATACTTCATTAATAAGTTTAATACTTACCTGCAGGATCAGCAGGGCCATGTAGATCTTGCTGGTGGTTGAAAGAGTCAACTTCAGCACTCCAAGGAGGACAGCTGTGGGGAGGGAAGGGCAGGAGGTGTTGCTGCACCACCCTGGAGCTGCACAGGGAGCAGGGAGGGGGCAGCTCAGAGCTCTGCTCACCTGGGGCCCAGCAGCAGAAGAACACCACGGGGTAAAAGACCACCCTCTGCTCCACCATCTTGATCATGGCCCACTGCTGGTCCCCCAGGAACCCCGTGGAGGTCACAAACCTCTTGTAGAGACCTCGGGCCTGGCTGAGGATAACCTGGGAAAGAACAGGCAGTGTTTGGGCTGGGGGCTGCTGGGTTCATCCAGGGGCCCACCTCAGCCCACCCAACAGGGAAATCCCGGGGAGATGTTGCTTTGCCCAGGACCTTCTCTAAACTGAAGACTCTGGATTGACTTGAGCTCTTAGATAAAAAAATCATTTAGGCTGGAAAAGACCTCCAATGTCACCGAGTCCAGCCATTATCCCCAGTAGGTGAACTGCTGCCAGGCTCTGGGCCTTCCCTCCCTGCTGAATCCTTTGTGGGGTGGCCTGACAGAGCACAGGGCTCCAGGTGGACCTCTATAGTGGCACAGTGACATTTTCTCTCCCTACACCCCTTCCCAAAGGGAAGCAGCACCACACAGTTATTGCTCTGCCATATTTCCAGAGCAGAGAGTGCAGGACGAGGGGGAATGGCTTCAGAGTGAAAGAGAGCAGGTTCAGGTGGGATATTGGGAAGAAAGGGTGGGCAGGCCCTGGCACAGGGTGCCCAGAGAAGCTGTGGCTGCCCCTGGATCCCTGGAAGTGTCCAAGGCCAGGCTGGACAGGGCTTGGAGCACCCTGGGCTGGTGGAAGGTGTCCCTGCCCATGGCACGGGTGGCACTGGGTGGGGTTGAGCTCCCTTCCACCTCAAACCATTCCACAATTCCATGACAGCCTGGCCTGCGGTGCCATGCAAGCAAAGCTGCAGAGATGGGCCACGTGTCTTACCAGAATGGCCACAAAGCTGAGGAGGAAGGAGACGAGGAAGACACCGATGCCATAGAAATGCACGGCACGGCACACGGAGCCACCCTGGCCCTGCAGCTCCTTGGCACCCACGGCCAGCTCCGAGTGCATCAGGAGGCACCTGGGGACAAGGGGCACAGCCTGAGCTCCTGCCCTGCCCTGGCAGCCCTGGGGCAGTGCCAGGGGGGCTGCAGCTCACCCATGCTTCTGGCTGAAGTTCTGGTAGCAGTCGCTGCTGTTGCCCAGGCAGAACACGGGCACCATGAGGAGGAAAGGGATGAGGCTGGAGGAGACAGGACAGCAACTGGTTATTGCACTGCTCCATCCACCCCCAGCAGGCACCACTTGGTCCTTCTCCTGTCACTACAAAGTTGGTGTTGTTGACATTGCTCTGGAAAAGTATTTTATCAGCCTTACCAACATCGGTGCTTTCGTTGGGGAGGGCTAATCATTGGTAAAGGGAGCACCTTGTGGAAAACCACATCTGGTTAATAAAGTTATAATTAACTTGGCTGGAAAAAAAACCCTCTTAGTCTGTGTTCCTGAGGTCACTCTGCTGGTAATGAGGAGCTTTACAGGTTTGAGTAAAACTGCTTCAAAACAAAAAGCAGAGACCAACACACTGCATTTTGTCAAATCCACATCATCCTGTCAAGGAGAAATTAAATATTTCCAAACTCACATCATTCTGCCAGGGAGAATTAAATATTTCCAAACTCACATCATCCTGCCAGGGAGAAATTAAATATTTCCAAATTCACATCATTCTGCCAGGGAGAATTAAACCTTGCCAAAGCTACATTATCCAGGGAGAATCAAAGCTTACCAAATCCATATCATCTTCCAGGGACAATCAAACCTTACCTCGACAGGATCGTTGCTACTCGGCCAACACAACTTGCATAATCCACGACCTGCAAAACCCAAAGAGCTCAATGAAATCCTCATTCCTGTACAGCCCCTGGCCCACAGGAACCAGCTCAGGGAGCACTTCAGCAGCTGAGGGTCCTTCAGACACTGATTAATGCCCAGGACAAATGTTTGGTTCTGCTTTGCCCTGAGTCAACAAGGCCAAGTTCAGCCTGTGCTGATTTGGAACTGATTCAACCCACGCTGAGTGTCCTGTTCTGCTTCAGGGGGAGGATCAGAGGAGGGGACCTGGGCCTGGACAAGGAGCAGACACTTGATGAGCTCTCTGGGGGGACTGGCATATTTTTTGGACTGTTTGTTCCCTTCCCGTGGCCCTGTTCCTCAGAAACTTCATGTTCTGGTGAAGAAATCTGGGCAGTTTGGAGTGCCCTGGTATCTGCTCACCAGGAAATGTGCCACCCAGCAGCTTCAGTGCATTGGAGGGTGGGGAATTTTGGCAGGTGTTGAGAGTGGGAGCCCAGCAAGAAGGAATCCAGCCCTCCAAGTGGATCCAAACCCCAGGGATAAAATCCCTTTCAATACAGAGTGCTCTGCCCAGCCTGCTGTGCCCAAGGTGACAGATGGAATATCTGGGAGACAAAGCTTGCACAGCAAATGCCTGGGGAGGGGAAAAGGCTGTGTGGGGCAGTGGGGTTTGCTGGGAAGAGCTGCGTTAGGAATGTGCCACCCTGCTGGAATACACAGGGAGCCACGGCAGTCACGGTGCCTCCCTGTTCAGCCGGGAGCGAGGGGGGAAACAGCGGCAAGGAGGCGTTTGGGCAGGAGGGGTGTGAAGTGTTTGCTCAGCCCGCAGGGCAGGGAGTGTTTCCTGAGTGCTGGGCCCTTGTTCCTCAGTTCCCAGTGGTTACACTGGCACCCGAAGGGCTTTGGGAAAGGTCAGTGATGGTGAAGTGAGGACTGGCCCCTGCTCACCGAGCCAGCAGCAGGCTGAGAGTTTCCAACTCAGACTCTCCCTGAGACTCCTGAGTGTGGCACCCGAGGGGGACAGGGATTGCCAGGTCTCAGTCCAGCCTGCCCAGGTACCCCCTGCTCTCCTGTCCCTCTGCTGTGCCCTGGGGAAGGCAGTGACAGCACCAAACCAGTCATCCAGCTGGTGCAAAGCCCTGCTCTTCCAGCTGCTCCTCAAAGCCCAGTGCTGAGCTGCTCCCTCAGAGCCAGCAGTGACACTGCTGGCCTCAGTGACACATCAGCCACAGGGCAGAAGGGCCTGCAAGGTCCTTGTGGTGGGGACAGCTGCTCTGTGTGCAGCCCCAGCACACCCCACAGTCAGCCCTGGGCACCCAACAGTTGTTCCACACCAGTCCCACTCACCTGGGAGGGCACCCTGAAGAGGTTCTGGTTGTACTTCACCTTCAGGTCCCTGTACAGGTGCCAGGTGTAGTTGACAGTGTAGAAAAAAGAGGCCACGTAGAATACCTGGGAAATACAAACAGTGTTTCAGTCCCACAGCAAGAGTTGTTGTAGCACATTTAGTTCCTCCCTGATGAGCCCAAAGGAACAGGGGCAGGATGGAACCCCTGCCAAAGGTGAGGATCCCTCACAAACCCAGCAGGGTAGAGCCAGGTTGGGGAGAGGCTCCCATTCCAAACCACACACAGGCAGCTTCACTTTGCCCTCAGACAGGGGAACTAACAGCAGCAGGATTTAGAAATACAAATCTTTGGGATTTGGCTCCGTTTTGGGCCCAAATCTTGGCAAGAAGGGGTTCAAAAGCACACGGAGCCTCTATGTTACATGCATTAGGAAACAACACAGATGTGACATTTAGATTTGGCTGTTGCAGAATGAGCTCACTACGCAGAGAATTCACGGAAACACAAAACAATGGGATATTTAAAGAGGAAAGTGAGGGCAGAGAATATCAACACCCCAAAATGCCTTTTCTCTCCATGGGAAAAAGGAGGAGAGAAAAGACAGAGCACACTGTTCCCCACTGAGAGTTTCACAGCCCTTGATTCTCTCTGGAAATGAGACCAAATACTTAAGATTTCCTGTGAAACCTCTCAAATCTTTATCCCATTTGTTTCCAGACCCATGTTTGCTCCTGGCTGCCTGACCAGAGCATGCACACACACGTGCTGTTTGTTACAGGAAACACACACTTCAGTGGCAAAGGCAAAGAGGAAGGGCTGGACAAGGCAATTCTTCTCTGGGGATTCGCTGTCCTTTGCCAAAAGGACAAGGAGCACAGGTTTGCCACCCTGGTATCATCTCCAGGGAAAGGAGACACTAAATAAACTTGGCCTCCTTCACTGAGGCTGCAAATGCTCTTGGCTGGCTCAAGAGCCTGAGTCCAAGGGGCTGTGACACCACAGCAGGAACATTGCAGTGACTTTCCAGCTCATTAAACGAGCTTTAATGAGGGTTTGCTGCCCTTTTTCAATTACTCCCAGGGAAGGCCAGGGAAACAGTCCACAAGGATCATTCTCTCGCACTTCAGGACGCCTGAGAGGGGCTCAGGAAATGTCAGCACTGCCTTCTGGTTTGGAAGAGGGAAGCAAACACCACTTGGGGAGGTGCCAGCACAAAGTGAAGGGAGTTCTGCCCCCCTGAGCCCCAGTTTGGGGCTGAGGAGATAAAGCAGAGGCACCAGAGCCCCTCATTATCCCACTGGTGGTGCTCCCATTGTGCTCCCCAGCGTGAGCAGAGCCTGCCAGGACCTTATTAGGCCACTGGAACTGAACTGGAAGAGCGGTGGGGGAGTTGTGCAATTATAACCACAATCTCTATTCTGCACTTGATTATTGTAACACAGAGGCAAGGCAGGGAGGAGGAGACTACAAAGTCAAGGGACAGCAAAGGGAGCAGTATTTACATTAATACCAATCAAAGCTGTGGGGCTGAAACAGGGAAAACCCAAGAAACAAAGCAATCTCCTCCTTTATGGATTCTGGGGAGCTCCATCCACTGCAGCATCAGCCCATGGTGATAAAGGGATGGCAAACAGCCTAAATAAGGGAAAACACATGCCAGGGACCCTGGGGTGAGTCTCTCCAAGGGCTGCCAGCTGCAAACACCCTGCTGAGCCTTCCCTGCCCATCCTCACCCTCTGCCCCCTGACATTTTGCAGGTGCTGGTGTGCAGAGAAGCCAAGTGTGTTTCTGAGACACCCAGGAGCACGGTGAGACATTTATTTGCTCATTCCATGGGGTTCAGCTCCACAGCAGCTGCTGTTAAACCTCCCCACAGCTCCTTCCCACCACGCCAGGGCAGAGGGGGCATGGGGTGGGGTGTCCTGCACTGTCCCATGCCCTGTGTGGACAGGTTGCCATGGCAAGTGCTCCATATGTTTTCATTTCTCCCAGAGCAAACAGCAGTGACAGCTCTTGCCAGGCAAAACCTGGCTCTGCCACCTGGGCAGTCCCTGTGCCAGGGTGGGGACTGGTGGTGGCACATGGGAGGGGAGCCTGGTGACACTGGCTGGGGTCAGGATGTGGCCCTGCACACCCTGACTGTCCCCTGTGCTGTGAGGACTGCCCAAGGCCAGCCCTGCCCACCCAGCCTGAGAACAAAGCTCCCACCTTGCCCCCTTCCCATGCTGGTGTCCCTCAGAATCACAGCCACAGACTGGAGAAGTGAGGGCAGAAAGGAGCCAGCAATGCATGGGAGCTGAGAAAGGATGGCATATTGTCTATATCCAACCTATTTTCCCTCCAGCAGTGCAACCTGCCTTCTCCAGGCCATAAAAAGATCACATGAGCATCAAGAACTGCCCCTCAGGTGGCCAAAACAGCTCAGAGTTACTCCCACGTGCTCCTTCCACCATCTGGAACCCTGTCTCAAGCTCTCCTCATTTTATCCTGTACCATCACCTTAAAAACACCTCTGAGGATGTTCTGCATCATTCCCAAAAGGCCACATTACCCACATCCCACTGTTTCATCTCTCAGCATGAACAGATTGCAGATCCTCCCCAGCAGAGCTGGAGACACCAGGGGTGAGCCTGGAGTGGAAGAGCTGCTCTCAACAGCTCAGCAAGACACTTGTATCCACAAAACCAGCTGCTGGAGCATCCCTGGGCAGGGATCCATCCACACACACACCAGCAGGAACAGTTCCATTCTACACCTCCAAGGCACGTGGGGATCCTTCAGATTTGGAAGGTGCTGCTCAGTGAGGGTATTCAGTTCCCATTTGTGGGGGCTATCATGTTCCCAGAGAGTGTCCTGAGTCCACACAACACACACCAAGGCTCCCAAAAACCTTCCCAGCCTCATCCTTTAAAAGGAAACTGTTAATCCCAGGCGTCATCCCTTGTCAACCACCCTTGGCCAGACCCTGCAGGGCTTTTTGGGAACAGTGATTTCCAAAACCTGATGCTGAGAAGGGAACTGGGTGAGACAAAAGCAAACTGTCAGGAGAATGGTGCTCAATCACTCCAGTCAGTCTCCAGCACAGGGAATCAGCTGGAAAGCAGCTGAACCACTGGGGCTGAGCTTGTGCTGACAGAGCAGCCTCCTTGGGAAGAGCTACCAAGAGCAGGGATGCTGGTGTGAGTCATGTAGGAAACCTGAGCTCAAACGAGTCCCAGAATGTGCCTGTTCCTGCCCAGGCTGGAGGGAGCACGAAGAGGAGTAAGAGATTGCTGTGTGAGAGGCACTGAGATCACCACAGATCCAACAGGAAGGAGATCAAGCCACATCCACCCTACACAGACAACCACAAACCCCCAGTGTTCCCTTTGCCTTCCTCATGGCCTCTCCCACACCACAGGATCCTAAACCAAGCACTGGCATCTCCCTTTTCTGCATAAAGCCAAGAGCTCAGTAAATCAAGTTCACCCAGGGAGTCTCTGCCAAAGCCTGTACATAAACCTAGAGCCACACTCTGTTCACCAGAAGGGTTAATGATGACAAATCCCTGTTCCAGCAGGAAGGGGACACCACAGGTACTCACCTGTCCCGTTGCTTGGAGGTTGTAGCAGATGAGGTCCTGCTGGGAGGTGGGTGAGCTGTAGAGCAGAGCCCCAGCCAGCCAGCACATCCCCAAAAACAGGTCAGAGAGGCTCAGGTAGAAAAGTGGGCGCACCTGGGGAAAGGGAAAAGGCTCACCAGGTGTGAGAGGGGCCCCAACACTCCCACCCCACCCACAGCTGCAGCTTTACTCTGCTAACAGAGCCCTAGCTGGGGATAAGGGGGCATGAATGGCACTGTGTAGAGGGGTGATCTTCCCCTCAGGGAAGCACCATCACCAGATTTCTAGGATTAATCCATTTAAATGTAGCAAACCTTGAAAGCTTCCAGTAAAAAAGTCTCCTCTGCTTTGCCAGACAAGCAAGTTGTAAAGAAAAGTTGCAGGATTAAAACAATCCAACCATTACTCCTGAACATCACCCTTGTTTTCTGTCCTTTAAAATTACTCTACCAGTTCCTAGTAGAAAGATTAATTGTGCTCAGACTAATCAACCAAGCATGGACATCAATACATCAGGGTATCTGGTGTTATCTGAGCACTGCCAGCCCCAGCTCTCCTTGCAGACCAAACCCACACAGATTCCTGCTCTCAGAAGCTGTTCCAATGCACATCCCCTGCTCTGACCACCCTTTGTGCCACGAGGACCCAAGAGCAGCATCAAAACCTCCAGAAAATAGCTCAAATTCCCATAATTTCACAATTTTGTAGAACAGGACAGGCTGGCAGGGAGAAGAGATACCACATTTTAAAGGAACTCATAGAGAAATCAAACTTTTGGCAAACACAAACCCCTCTTAATTCCGAGATAACTTTAACCAGGCATTTTTCCTCTGTGTTCCATGTCATTTGAGCTGGTGACTAAGGCTGAGTCTATTTTACATGTCACTGAGAGCCACCAGTCCCTGCTGGAACAGAATCATGTCTCCTTTAACAGTTCCCAGCCCATTTCCAGTTTGCACTCACTGGCCAGGACTGTAAATACTGCAGGAAAACATTTGTGCAAAATTCTGGCCAACATTTTCGTCATTAGTGGGAGAGCAGAGGCTCTGGAAAAGCAGCCTGATTATCTACATTCTTAATTCTAGCCTTTGGTCCCCCATTTTCAGCGTCCTGGAGAGAAAATGATGGGGGTTTTCTTTCCTCACAGGAAATGATAATGTTAAGCACAGCATGGGAACGCTTCAGGAGGCTTTGGGTTTATATTTTTTTTACATGGAATTGAGCTTTTGTTGGGATTTGCCTCAATATTGTTCTGGAAGTAAATATTTACCACCCATCGAGCTGTGTTGTTCCCATGAGCAATGAGAAGGAGATTAGTGAGATTGATAAGAGTTAAGGTAGATCTAATTGAGGCAGATTTGTCCTTGGAGCATAATGGCTTAAATATCAGGAGTTAATTTTTCTATCATTTCATTCAGACATGTATTTTTTAACCCTGCTGGTGCAGAATTGAAGTCCTGGCACCAGAGGCTGGGCACACCAGTCTGTGGCAGGGCAGGTTAAACCAAACAGCTCTAAAATAAGCAGAGAAGCCACTTTTGCAATGGAACAGGTGACCCCTTTCTCCAGCCCCAAGTGCCTTTGGAGCAGGGCTGGTGGAGGAGGTTTGGCACAGACCTCAAGCAAGAAGCAGGTGAGTTTAGTGGTAAGTGAAGGCAGTTTGGTTCTGACTCACAAAAGGGGAAAGAAGATACCAAATGGTATTTATAAAATAGAGGAAGGGCACTGGAAAGATGCAATGATTTCCATCCTGGCAGCTCCAGATGCCAGGCTGGAGCACGCACAGGGCTTGGGCTCTGGCCATCACCCAGGCACATGCTGGGCTCTGCCTTCTTCCTGAGCTTCTCCTTGAGCTGAGGTGTCTCCTGAATGATTTGGCTCAGGCTGAAGGGTTTTACTGACCCCATAAAGACAGAAAGGCTTCAAGACTGTGATATTTGATTTCTGGGGGCAGGAGGGGAAGTGTCTCTAACATCGTTCTCCTCCCAGCCTCCAGAGCTGTTTATTTTTAAACATTTTCCTGTGGGTCCTCATGACTCGGGCTGTTTGTGGCAAGCTTGGATATGGATCTCTTCCAGCCCCTTTGTTTACAAACTCCCAGTGCAGAGCAGAAACAAGAGGACAAGGCGATGGGGAAGTTGCCTCTGGTTGTGCCACTTCTGAAAGCCCAGCAGCAGATCCCCCCTGGCAGCAGGAGAGCAGTGTGGCTGTGCAGAGCAGTCCCTCCAGCTGGCAGCCACCCCTGCTGCCTGGATCTGCAGAAATAATCTGAGCAGGAACATCTGGACTCCCAGGAGCAGGAAGGGCCCATCTGTGACCTGCAGCCATGTGTGGCTCACGAGCAGCTCCCAGGCCACAGCCACATCATATGACCAAGAGCTGAAGGGCTCCTGAGGAACCCTTGGCCATGGGAGGAAGGGGATCAGGCTGCTGAGTCAAACCAGGACACCTGCCCAGCTCAGCTCTGCATCATCCCAGAGTGCAGGACCTCAGGACAGAACCACATCTGGAGCTCTCCAAGTGCAGGAGATATGGTAGAAGGAGCTTCTGATGTGCCCCTTGTGCAGCACAAGCTCAGACAGGCTTTCCATCCCACCAGTAAGGTGAAGTCTCAGCCTTCATCCCTCCCTGGGATTTCCACAACTCCTTCTGGATGTGCTGGACAGAGCATTTCCAGGAGGAAAGACTTCTGTGTGTTGTAAGGGGGGCAGATTTGCCCTGCAAACTTGGACTTGTGTTCTCCTCCCCACTCTGCTTCATCCAGCGATGTGTCATTGCCTTCCTTCTCCAGGGATAACTCCCTGCATTCCCTGCAAGTCCCATTCTCTGGGCTGCAGATCAACCCCACAATGCACAAAGCACACTGAAGAGGAGGGAAGGACAAATACAGCTGCTCCACTGTCCCTCTGCTCTTGCAGTACCCTCTTGTCTGCAAATCCTGGGCACCAAAGCCCAGCTTCACAGGGATCAGTTCTGCTCACTGCCTGGGGGGATTCCTGGATACACAGAAGGAGTGCAAGTGGACTTCCAAGCCTGGCAGGATGGGATGGAGGTCTGTGGATGCTGTGCACATGCCAGACACCTGCTTGGCCTGTCAGATATATCCCAGCCCACTCATGGGATGCACTTGGGATGTGCCAGGCACTGCATTCCTGTCCCACCTGCAGCACAAGTGCAGGCTGTCCCACAGCTCCAGCATTAGGAATGTTCATGGCAGGGGTGAATCTTCCAAAGCTCCACCACAGAATCCAGCACAATAAACTGTTTTTCAGCCCCTTTCTGTCTGCACTTCGAGTTGTAACCATTTTAGAAAAACTGCTTGGAGATACCCAAAACCCAAGCCCTGTAAAAGCATTTCCACAGGGACAGCTCCACTTTGCCCTTCAGCAGCTTTGTGCACAGCTCCTCAGCACTCCAGCAGTTTTGTCCCACTGAGGAGAACAAGCTAGCAAATCCCTGCTCCCAGGAACAGGGCTCAGGGGTAAGAAACCTGCTCCTCTCTGCACAGGTACAACTCAAGGTCAGCTCCTATCACAGACAACGAGCCAAATTCTTTGCCTCCCAGCTGTTAACCAAGGTTTGCCCACCTAACCCCGAGCCCTGCAGCTGCTCCTGGGAGAAGGTTTGTGCTCCAGGTGTGACCCACCTGCATGACAGCGACCCCTGGGCTTCGGGAGGGAGAAGGAGGAGCCGACCTTACCTCGGGGGAGCGCACGGCGTTCTGGAAGACGGCGTAGGCAATAATCGAGCTGGAACCCACAACGCTGTGAAAGCAAAGCACAGGTTGGAACAGGAGCGCGTCTTCCTCGCTGGCACACGCCTGTTCTCTCTCTCTCTCCCTTTTTTTCCTGGAAAAAATTGCCTTTGCAATAGTAACAGCGTACCTGAGCATGGCCATGGTGAACTGGATCCACTGGAGCGCAGAGTAGACCTGGGGAAAGGACGGGATGGAGTTGGGGGGAATGTGGGAACAGGGACAGGGGGTCCTGGGGAGGAGAGGGAAAGAGGAGGGATGGGAACCGGGGTGGGGGTCCCGGGGATAGAGCAGGGATGGGAACCGGGGTGGGGGTCCCGGGGATAGAGCAGGAATGGGAACCAGGTAGGGATCCAGGATAGGAAGGTGCAGCATAGACCGGGGATGGGGACCGAGGGTTCCCGGTTAGGAAGGGGCAGCACAGACCGGGGACCGTGGGCTGGGGGTATTTCATAGGAGAGGCCAGCACGGACCGGGAACGGGGAGGAGGAATACAGAGCGGGGACAGGGACCGGGGGATCCCGAATAGGAAGGGGCAGCACAGACCGGGGACCGTGGGCTGGGGGT
>WBMV01009170.1:0-67253 GCA_013396655.1 Campylorhamphus procurvoides
AAAAGACTCTGCGGCAACAGGATCATCACTAAACTAGGAAGGAAATGAGAGGTGCTGATTGTGAATAAATGCCTGGAATTCAAATATTTGGGAGGGAGGGAGGAAGGAAAGAAGGAAAGAAGGAAAGAAGGAAAGAAGGAATATTACTTATCTGCTTGTTTAAATTGGAAAGGTAAAAATGTAAGAAAAACAGTAAAATTAAATTAGGGAACTTTGGGTATGGTAATATTTGAGCAATTTTCACACAGGCAGAAGCAAGGAATGAGACAAACACATTGTTGCCATTTGTATTTAAATGTTTGTTCCTTATTACTTTTTGTTCTTATATTATTCAACCATCTAGCTTCTTGCATGTGTAAATACTCCTCCTGATTGGTTTGGCTGGGTTTTGAGCAGGCTCTTCTATTTTTTATTTTCTGTACTGAAATTCAAAGACAGATAAGGTCAAATAGTATTCCTAGTCATGGTCATGAAATACTTCTAAATTAACAGTAAAACAGAATTTGCTTTGTCTCATGCCAATGTATTTGGCATCTTCTGGATACACAGAAGACAGTATATTCATTCCTCAGAGTGCTGATGTTTCTTTACAACTCTAATACATTTGAAACATCTGTCTTGCCATCTGCGATTGCAAAGTTGTTCAGCTTCCATGTCAGTTTTGCATATACAGATTGATTTCTGGAGATATATTCTGATGAGTAAAAATAACATCATTTCAAGGAATTATTTCTTGAATCACTGCCAGTCGTGGTAAAAAAATAAATAAATAAATAAAAAAGAATCCAGAAAGTGTATTTCATTCATTAACTAACTAACCTGCTTGCAAAATAAAAATGTGAGTATATTGAATTAATCTCTCATTCCTGACTGCACATATTAGCACCCAATAATAGTAGGGACAATGAAATAACATCTTACAGCTTAAAATTTGGTTCAGTATCCTCATGGTATCTCTAATCTAGAAAAAAATAAAACAAGGTTAAAAGTAGTAGTTTGAGGAAATAAGATGAAAACTGAAAGGATGTTAAATGGAAGAAATTCTTGCCAAAAAACTGATTTCCCAAAGGAAAATCCTGACACAATTTTAAGACCAAAATAAAGTTCAGAATGTTCAAAGTTGAAACACATAATTTTGCTATGGAAAATTGATGACAAGTTAAAATGAAAGCACTTAAAAATGTGTAATTAATAGCAATCATGAATTTTCATTAATAATAAAGCACTTTGTTCTGAGAGTAATATACATCCATTTAATGAAAAATATAAGTTATCCTTAATCACACATTTTTTTGTCTCTATGCATTTTTAACATTAGCAAATCTTTGCCCTGGTTTTCGAGTGGAGCCTCATTTTAACTGGAATATCAGCAGTTACTAGTCCAACATTAAAATGCAGGAAAAGAAAACTATGGGACATAAACACACTTTGAAAAGTGATTTCTACAAACACATGCTGAAAGTACTCACCCAGTGATTTTAGAGACATCTATTCTTTAATTGTAACATTGAACCAGCTTTCAGAACAGAATATTTTAACTTTTACCTTTCTAAGAAGGAGAAAAAGAGTAACCTAATGTACTATAAGTGGGTGTAATTCCACTGAAATATACCGTATTTTAGTTTGGCAAATCCAAACTTTTGTCTACTCTGTTGCTTCCCTATAGCCGTCAAGGATTTATACACATGCAACACAGAATGTTCAATTTAGCAAAATTGCCTATTCAAAACTGCATAGTCAAATGTTTAACTAGAAGTGTTTGGGGAACAGATGGACTATTTAATTGTTGATTTTTTAAAAAGTCCTTAAAACAAATAAACAACCTATTTGAATGCAGTTTTACTTGAAATATTCTCAAGGGTATAACTGTTATTGTATGAATAAATGTGTTTACAACTCCATTTTTCCTGCTTAGGCAATCTTACAAGCAATTGAAGGAAAGTGTAAATATCACTGCATTTAACACATTACAAGCGGTAAATGAATGGATATTTTAATATCTTATATATTTGTGACTGGTATATGTGCTCCTTGCATGAAACACTCTGGGCTCTAAAGGCCTGCAAAGCTTCTCATATTCCCTGCTGTACTAATACAGTAGAAGAGCACAGGAACATAGGAAAAAACATCCCTACAACAACACAAAGGCTGCTTCTCTCACAAGTACCAAGGGTTACTGTAAAGTAGCTCTGAACAGCGACCATGAGACTGAAATGGAACGCTGCCTCTAATTGGATCCAAGATAGTTATAATTTCTCAGATGTTTCCATCTGTGTCATGGGTATAACTTAGACTTGAAGTAGGCTTGGAGTAAGCCATGATGAGCAATACTAAATCCCTGTACCAAAACATTTCCTCCAGGGACTGCAATACACTTGTAAGAATCTTTGAACTTGTTTTACTTCAACCCCACCCCTGCAGTGAATTTAGGCAAAGTAAAGCAAAATGAAGTTTAGACTGAGTGGGGAAGGAAATCAATTTATGTATATGAGGAGTGAAAGATTCCTCAACCAAAGAGCTCAGATCAATGTAGATTTTCTGCAACATAATTCAGAATGACCCATAATATTTTGACAGTAGTAGAGCAATAACTGCTCTGGAGGATGCAGCCCAGCAATCATTGATATTTATAGTGTGAGATAGGCTAGGAAGTGTCATTGAGTTGTAGGTGAATTACCGCCTATTCCCAGTTCAGTTACCTTTGTCATAGGCGGCTGTTCATTTCCAAGCTCAGAGAAGGAGCAAGATTTACAAGGCCTTTGGACCACTTTCAGTATCTTCCTTATCTTTTTTTTTTTCCCAAAAAAAAATTGTCAGAATTCTTTTATTTGAACAATATTTTAAACACTTTTATGAAGAAAAAAGGCTCATTTTTCCAGGGAAGCCATTCTCGAGATATGAACACACTCAGATGAAATAAATTTTATAACCTGTTTCTTTCTATGCTCATTCATGAAGTTTCCAAGTCAATTTTTAGAAGAATATTACTCATTCAACAACTAGTTTTATTTGCTGCTAAAGCAGAGACAGAAACTGTTCTAAATGTACTGATACATAGCCCATAAAACTATGGAAACAGAGCAGGACTTTAAAAAAAATGAATTCAAGCAGTCTTTGAAGCAAAGCAACTTAAGCCATATGACATTATGATTATGAGTGTTCAAAATAAGTTAAGCAGCCTTAAGATCATGAAGTTCCTGATTATAGTTGCATCTATATCCTCTGAGTTGGGCAGAAGTGAACTCAAGCTCACCACCTCTTTATCCCATATATTTTCATTCCCCATCTTGAGATCATTTTAGCAGACCTGTCTCTCCCATGGCCACCCTGAATCAAGCATGCCTTAAAGTGAGTGCCTTATTAAGGTCACCTTCTGCCCCAACACAACACCTCTGCTGCACAATCAGATCTTCTTCAACTGGTAGGAAACCAGGCAAGGGCATAACCAGAAGCAAAGTCAGCCTCTGAGGGTGGGGACAAAGGCAAAGGAGGCAGTAAGCAGAGCATTTTCTTGGCATATACACTACCCTTGGCACCAATTTCTAGTCTCCTGAGAGTATGCACTTAATGAAAATCATAGCTTAGACAAGGTCAGCTTTGTTCTTTTCCCTCTGAGCTCACACTGGTCCATGGGGCAAAAGTTCCAGGTATTGAGACTATAATGATTGTCACCACACATCACAGTCAATTATGTGCACAGAGCTCACTGTAGTGGCATCTGGAGTCTGCCTTACTACACCAATCTACAATTTGCAAGTTCACTACCCCCATGCTCAGGATGATCATTATTGCTGATTGGGATCTGGCCACCTCTGATACCTCCCATTAAGTGGTCAGGACTGGCTATTTAGGGCAATTTTTGTCTGCAGATAGTTTCCCATTTGTCTCCCAGAATAGAAATCCAAAGAGTTGCACTGTGCACATAATGTCTGCTAGCATGTGGAAAAAAAATCTGTCTTTTAAATCATTCTCTTCACTTAATTAATTCCCTTTGCCAAAGTATCTTGAGAGGAGAGGAGAGGAGAGGAGAGGAGAGGAGAGGAGAGGAGAGGAGAGTCTTTTCAGTTGGAAGGGACAAAAATTGTTCATCTAGTTCAACTGTCTGACCACTTCAAGGCTGAACAAAAAAATACATCAGATCATTAAGGGCACTGTCCAAATGCCTTTTAAACTGACAGACCTGGGGCATCCACCACCTCTCTAGAAAGCATGTTCAAGTGTCTTATCACCCTCTCTATGAAGAAATATTTCCTAATACCTACCATGAACCTCCCTTGGCACAGCTTTTCCCCATTCCCATATGTCCGATCACTGGATCCCAGGGAGAAAACATCAGCACCCCCCTCTCCCTTTCCCATCCTCACAATGCTGTAGGGAGGAACAAAGTCACTCCTCGGCCACTTTTACTTCAAACTAGAAAAGCCCAAGGTACACAACCACTCCTCATGGGACATGTCTTCTTCCTTCCGCCCTCTTCATGTTTTCTTCCTGAGTACTCTGCTATAAGATGCTAAATCAAGATGATTTCCTAAATGCTCAACCCAGGCTAACCCAGGTGACTTCCTCCAACAGCCACAATTTCTTTTCCTTGAAGATGATAGTGATAAGATTGTAATCACCTAATTTGATATCAGCAGTGCAAATAGCTACCTTTCCCTCAGGGTACTCCTATAATTAACATAACAGTCCTATTTCCAGTACAACTTGTACAATCTGTTTTGCACATCAATATTAAGAGAATGAACATGTCCTGAAGTGTTTATTTCTCTCTACTGAGAGTTTAAAGTCTACAACTAATATGACCTATCTGCCAAAGCCTGAGATTTCCCTCTTTCTTATGTCCCTGCTTCTATGTTGCCTTTATCAACTGCTTTTAATTCTTGGTGGACAGCCAGGAGCATCACGTTACTAACATGGAATCACCCTTTGAGGCTGTATCAAGGAAATGCTCCATTGACTCCAAATGGGAAACAGTCACCAGTTAGACTGCCCATTCTTGCCAGAGTTTGAATTAGAATGAGCAGGAAAGGCCAAGTAACCACGGCCTTTTCTCTAGTTGTCAACCTATTCCTGTTTCTTTAGCATTGTAATTGACTGTGACTAATTGCTTTTAGGTGACCCACTTCCTATTAGTACCTGTGATACTCCTCCTGTTCAGTATCAGGTATGCTTTTTGCTCTTTTTTATTCATATTTATTATTATATGTCTCTGTTGTCAGACCTGTTTGTTTCCAGCAGCTGTGCTCAGTACACTACCTTGAAACAAAGCTATACAGTGTCATTATTTTCTTTAGTTAGAATTCTTGAGTTCTGAATAAGAACAAGCTCAGCAGAAGGTGAGAAATTTATGAGTGATAAAGGCGTCTTGTCTATTTCACCACCTAGTGCTGGGAAAAAATTAACCTCCTTACTCATTTTCCCTACCAGTGTCCGCCGAAGCTCAGGTTAACACCAAGAGAGCTTCATTCACCAGCATCCAACACCAGCTCTAAGAGGTGGCTCGAAGAAAGCATTACCAGCTCTGCTACTGTTTGCAGTTAGGGCCAAGTCAGTCCTTCAGAGGATGGTGCCCAGTTCCCTTTCCCTGGACCACATGAAGCTCCATCAACTCTTCCTGTTTCCACTCCTTCTAAAAGTCTCGTAGAAACTATGCCCCACAGAGTGATCACTGCTGAAGGCTTTCGCAAAGGGGCTGGGACTCTCTGGGTCTCCAAATGAAAGTTTGTGTCATTTTTTTAGGTCTGGATCTGCAGGAAAAGGTGCAGTGTGCTACACTCAGACTACCAAAGTATCCTCCCTCCAAGTCTATACTTTGCTATGTTTTAACCTTCAGGTGACAATTCCTTCTCAGAAACCTGCCTTCCCAGGAACTCAACAGGAAGGAGCTGTGGATGAGCTTAGTGCCAACGGATAAGCGCCCCATGAGCTGGCAGGGTCCTGGTGGCAGATCTGAAGACCTTTTCAGTTCTAAAATGGACTAGTTTGTTTTATGAAGAGGGAGACTGGTAGGCATGAGAAACAGAGAGAGGGCAAGGCATTGCTAGTCTGTATCTGTGACTGCAAGCTTACACAACCTGTTGTACTGAACTGGAGTGAGATATTAGCCAGCCAGATGCAGCCTGCTTTACCCCAGTACCTCATTAGCAATATGAGAACAGTTTAACTCTATTTACTAAGTACACACCTTTGCTCAGACTGTGAACTAGGCTTTGCACTGATGAACGCACTTATTCAGCAACAACTGAAAGCTCAGAAAAGGAAGAAAATGCTGTAATTTGTGTAACCAGCCAAAAGCTGTTAAAGAGTGTAGTAACAGTTCACTCATGGAAATAAAAATGATTGCTAATTAAGCAACTTAGCCTCAGCATATCCTGAAAGATTAGTGAAGACTGCATAAGAGCAGGAAGACAATTTAGCAGCTTAGGTATAACTTCGTACAATTAAAAAATGGAACCATGTAAATAATGCCAGATATTCTTCAAGAACCATTCTGTACCTAAAAAGAGCATCAAAAACATCAAATGAAAAATTAAAATACATAACTTTCTAGCTGACTTGAATTTTCATTCTTCCCCGCACTCCACAGTAACCAAGCAGAGCTCCAAGCAGCACACAGGTTTTGAGAGGACCTCAGTTTTTTCCAGCTCTCTCAGTCATGCTGCCTTTTGGAAAAGCCTTTTGCCTTTGAAAAGGCAGCCATGGGCCAGCAATGAAGAATTATGCAAGATGAGTTGATACATGGCAAATTACGATTCCCCAGTTATCCATGTCAGATCACTAGAGTGAACTACTGATATAAATACATTTTGAATTTTTCATGACAGTAGCAAGAATAATCTCTCTACTATAAAAGAACTTAAAGTTTTATACAACAGTGAAGCAAAGGACAAGTACAATTCTATGGCAGATATATGTGTAGGGTTATGAATAAGCCTACAGGTGGAAGTGCAGATCTTCTCTTCTTATTTCCACTCCCCACTCTCTCACCCCACTAAATCTGATATTTCAGTGGGGAAGCATTAAAGACTCTGAAAGCACTCTAACAGTTTTGCATAGATTCTGCTGAGGACACAAGCTTTAAGATTCTAGCCCATAGCAAACCTAAATAGGCACGATCACAAAAAAACTCTAAAAGCAATTTTAAATTAAATGGAAGCCTTAATTTAGTTGATTAGATTGGCAGAAAAGACTTACCATTAGAAATCACCAATTTTCTTTTTTTTAAATCAGTAAAATTGAAGTATTACCTAGGAAGATGGTGTGAAACATCCATGCACAAAACCAAAGCCACTCACAAGTTCATGAGCTTGTGTAATAGCCCAGAACACAAGTGCATTACCCCTGCTGTACACTGCAGTGGAAAGGCTAAATTGCTGTCAGAAATGGTTGTCAATTCCCAGAAGGATTCTGAGTAAGGAAAGAGCTGTTTAGAAGTGAACAAAGACAAGTCTCTCATGCTATATCATTTCTTTGCATCCTGAACAACAACAAACAACATAGAGGGAATGTTCAGATGTACTAAAATTGTTTTCAGCTATCATTGTCCAAAGATGTGACTGTCAGATCATGATATGTCTCTGCCTCATTGCCTCTTCTTTGGGTGACTTCTTGATTCCTACCTTCCATTTTCTTTTGCTTTACCTTATTTGCTGTGTTTGTGATTCTATAATTTCATCTCAATTTTCAGTTTCTTTCTTTGCAGGGAAAAGGAGGAGGTTTGCTTTTTATCCTTTAGTTTTCTGTCTTTGCAATATGGTCCTTCTGAGCTGCTGCATTTGCATCTTCATTTTATTCGGTGATCTTAGCTTCAGTTTCTGCTTTGCTTATTTTATTGCATAATCCAGTTTCTGATGCTGCAGGATCTGTCCTTTGCTGAAAGGAGTTTCTCTTTAATTTACTCTCTGAAGAAATGTCTCTTGAGCTGTCTACATTCACTAGTAGATATTCTTCCAACTTCTTAGCTGCTACATATCAGGACATCTTTTCTCAGGTAACAATAAACCAATCTAGTTGTCCTTGTCTCCTTTTTTCTGCCCTTATCTCAGAAAGTATCAGACGTTCTCTAAATATAAGAGAAATTTATTCCTTCTTTGTTGGAATTGAAATGGATTTGCATGACAATTCAGTTTGTTCAACTAAGGTGTCTTTTGTGTAAATGCTTAAAAGCCTTCTTACATTTTTAATTCTTAGTAAGTGCAATGGCTCCTGCTTAGAAAGAAAAGCTAAAAAATTATTCACCTAACAAATAGATCTCTGATAAACCTTAACAAATTTCTCCCTAAAAAGAACTAGAGTGTGCTATTTTTTCAACCGAAATTATACCTGAGTAAACCATAGCATTCTCTGCCAGGGCAAACCTCCTACTAATTTATTGATTTGGTGATTATGTCTGGATTCTTCTAATAGAGACCACTTTCTATTGAATTTTGGTAAATTAAACAACCTGAACCTATTGAAAATACTAATTTAATACTTAGATACTCTTCTGTGAGAACCAAGGGATTAAAACAATTAAAACATTGAGGTACACAAATGGTTAAGGTCTAGAATGAGGTCACTAAAAGAACAGAATAAGACATCAAACATGAAAGAAGGCTGAAGGATTAAAATTACTCAAAGCCTAGATCCATTATAAGAATATCCAGTTTCGGCTTACNCCTGCAAAAGGCTTACACAGACAACAATACATAGTGGTTTTGTGGGGTTTTTTTTTAAAAAAAAAAAAGTTGGAATATAGATTTCATCTTTCAGTGTACACATTAGATGGGATAGAAAGAAACTCCTCCTGCAGAAAGTGAGTCTGTAATTGTCCTCAGGGTTTTCTTCCTCTCCCTTGGATTAATACAGTATTGACCTCCAAAGCCATGGGCTAAGTGACTTCTAGAATTTAGCCTCTCTTTCAACAGATGTACTTCTAAGATTAAAAGGAAATTTTGCACGAAGGTCTCAGCATGCCCCAGGAAACAGGGGAAAAAATGTCTTTTCAGACCACATGGCAAACCAAAAATGTCAAGAGTCCTTCACAAGTGCTAACAGGATAGGAGCATGAAGTGTGAAGGAACAATATATAAACTGGCATAAAGGAGGACATATTTGATCCCCAAATGACTGGAAGACTAACATTCAAGCAGACTGTTATGCTGACATTTTGTAAGAGGCTTTGATGAGGTGACAGTTTGCCTGACTGAAATGCCAAAGTTAAGCAATGTAAGCATTCTTCTGCTGTGCAACTGCACAATTTGTGCCCACCTAGATTAGTCTTTGACATGGGGACTAGAGGTTGCCACATGGTATGGGGTGGAGGTGAGACATGATTGTCACTTTACCAAGCAGCATGTATCTTTAGTCTATGCAGTCTTGGCATTTTGCATTGAATTTTCTTCATATTTGAGGCTGATATAAAAGTATTGATCCCTGAGTGTACTTGTGCCTGCTAAATTTAAAAATGGCATTTTATTGCAAGTTCAGATAATGTCTACTCTCTATATCAACAGGCAATACCTAAAAATGGCTGTTTTGCCTGGACAATTTATAGCACATCTACACAAAATATCTATTCTCTTGGAATAAGTGAGACACCACTATTTACATTGAATAACAATTTACACTGAGCAGTCAGCTGGGCAGCTTGTGAAGTTGATTGAAACATACAATAAGTAGCTGTAAAATACATTGCAAAATAAAAAAAAAATAAATATAAAAAAAACAAAAATTACCACAATGACCAAATATCTTCTCCTGGAGCAGGGAGACCTGTTATTCAGCTATCACCATCAAAACATTTCAAACACCACTCATTGACAGCAGATGCTGGTTTGAGGCTTCTTAGAAAGTACTGTGTTTTTAAAACAAATCAAAAGCAGTAGATGTAATGGGTTTGTGTCAAAGAAAGACATTGATTTTAATTGCATTTCAGAGTGTTTCATTATTCCAGATAAATACTTGTCACAAGTGCAGAGAAACAGAGTTCAAAATAACCTTGCTTTAAAAATCAATCTATGTACAAACTTTTAATTATTTACAGGTTGATTTTGGTGAATGTTACTTTGCCTTTAATTTTTTTCTGTTTTCTTTTTAATTGTTATTCATTTTTAAGACATAATCCTCTCATTCACTCAGAAATTACAACCTTGCACTCTTGACTCAGTGAGTCGTTCCACCTTTTCTTCTAAGAAGTGTTTTTGCAATTCCGTATTTTCTTACAGCTCAACTTTACCTTTGCATTATACCATGAGCAATTATTTCTGCCCTTCACTAATACAATGAGATTTGAAGGGCCAAGATGTGGGATTTTCAAAAATGGTTAGAGATGGATAAACCTTACACCCAAACAGTAAGACTGTTGCAAATGATTTTCATGGAAGGAAAATTAAGCTGACACCATAGGCTTAGGAATGTACTACCAGTCCAATGATTTTTCTTGTTTATAACAATACTGCTTCCTTGTGTAAGTTTTGTTTTATACAGTATTTGTGTTACATGATAACAGTTGTGTTCAGTTAAGAAAGGGAAGATTTTCTTTTAAGTGTGAAGACTATACCTTTCAACAACTGAAACTCATACTTCTTGCTACTGTCTCATATATCCTTAACCAGAGGCTAAAAAAAAAAAAAATCTTCTCTATATCCACTTCCAATTGCTCTTAAACTGATGGTTATATTCTCAATATCAACAAATGGGCTTGTACGGTTTGCCTGGCAAAATAAAGACAGAAATAATATTAGTTGGTGGTTATCACCAGGGGTTATGTGATTAGTTTTGTACTGTTAGACATTTTTAAAAACACTGTTTAGAAAAGAATACAAAACACAGCACCTATTTGTCTGTTTTTAAACTTTGTCCGTCTTGGTGAGGTGCACTTTGCTGTTCATTAAAAACAGCTCCATCTATATTTCCCTTAGCAAATCTGCCATTTAACCTCCACCCCTTCTTCTAAAGCAGATGAGCACCCCGACACACTGAGCTACTGCAGATGGTCTTTTAAAGACCAAATCAGGAGAATCTTCTTCAGTTATTGATACTGATACACAATCTTTGTATGTGATGCTGGGATATAAGGAACTGTGGAGAGTATCCATAAACATTTAGTTCATCCCTACCATGAACTGCCACAGGCTTTCTCCAGTGCATTAAAAAGGTTTACAAAGAAGAGGTCATATAAAATGCTATGAAGACAGAGTGAAAATGAAAATGAAGGCTATGTTCCTTTCCACAATGGGAACATGTTGTCAGTCTTTTTTCCAAGACTATTTGCCTTCATTGTTATTGGTAAAGGTTCTCCCCTCCTCAGAGAGCCTGGTATCACTCAAATATCTCATGAACTTACAGAATCCTTAAAAACACTTCATTAACTGCATAATGTTTGCTTCCATTAACAAAGCAGCTCTGTCTGAGTTTAATTCCTCTTTAATTGAATGCTACTGCTCTGTCTCAAGAGCTGTAAAGTCTCCGGGATTGCAAACACAATAATTATTAGCATTGAATTTTGATTCATTGAACTCAAAAGATGGAATTTAACATTGACTGAGGCTTAAACAAATGCTGAACAAAGTCAGTTCCTTCATTGTTGTCACTATTGTCTGCGAAGGACACGAGGGAGTAATCAGCCCATATATAAACACTCGGTACTGTCAACAGGAATATCACACACATCTGAAGATCTTTGTAGCAAAATGGGTTTTGACAGGACGGCATGATAAAGCCTGAGGCATTTTTTTTCTTTGTTTGGAAATTCTTCCCTTTGCCAATAATTACCTACACTCCCCCATAAGATCCTTCCGCCTTGAAATATAAACAGAGAGATACACTTCATAAATACTCTTTTAACTTGTAGTGAAAGCTGTAATTGAAAATGAAAAACATATTTCTACACAGGAAAAAATACGTACATAGACATAGGTTCAGTTTCACAAACAGACTCATAATTTGTTGTGATCTCAGAATAAAAGGTGGTATTTTTTACTTCTGTAAACTAGGTCAACTATTTTGGCATTACACACTTTGGTATTGCAAAAGAAGACCATTTTGCAACAGTCTAGTTCAAGAGGTTGATATCAAGAATTCACAGCAAATTTATTATAATCAGTGAAAAAAAGATAAACTGCTCATGCCAGGATATAAATCAGTCCCAAGCTTTTGTGCTTCAGACAACCAAAACCACAATGACCACGTACTATGTAGCAGAATCTCTTCCATTTCTGAGGCCCCTTTCTGAGAATGTAGCTAGAATGATTACTTTCCAGCACAGGGATTCAGAGTTGTCAAAACCCAGCTCACTTATGCCTATGAGCAGCCTTAGCTTATCCTTTAAACCAGTGTGGGGGGAAAGAAAAAACTATGACATTTTACATTTGGCACAAAATATTACTTTTTGTTAAAAGCAACGAGATTTGCTGTTGCGCTGGAGACAGGGATAGGAAGAGAGGCAATTCCAAGAGTGTTTCCAAGCGACTATGAAACTTCTGTTCAAAATACCTATCCATGCAGCAGACAGACTATGGAAAGAAGTAAGGAAGGACGCAATAGTTGGAGGACGAGGGTCAAATAAATTAGGGGGGAAATTATCCTATCTCTGCTTATGAATTTGGCATATTTTTAGAGCACTGAAGAATAGTTCAGTCTTTGTTTTGGGTATAATACAATAAGAAGATCTTACAAGAATTAAAGCTATTATACACACCAGTATATAATTTTATATGATGTATAATTTTAAATTATGTGAATTTAAGTACTGCCAACTATGCAATATTGTATTGCATGCCAGTAATCTAAATGCAGATTAGAGCTACGTTTTTTCATATTTAGAGGAGATAAGGAAATTGTTAAAAAAAAAAGAAATTTAAAACAATTGGTACTTTTCTTCATAGCTATAATCTAAAGAATATGAAGCAATTAAGATCATAGATGGTATAAGTGAGTATGAACTGATAGTCACTATCAGGAAAGATAATGTGGGCAACTGAAAGAGACAATAAAAAATGAAGTGGAAAATGGAAAATTGCAACATCAATTTTTAAAATGAACTGAGATAGGTTTAAGAATGCATTAAAATGATGCCTTGAAGGGGCGCAGTAAAAATTCCAGGCAGTCAGTTAGGAGATAAGATAAATAAACAAAAGTCTTTAATGAGCCAACACCGGCTCACAGGAATACACATGAGAATTCTCTATCACACAACTAAATTACAGGTTTTTATAATAGTGTCTATCCAATCCCATTTTGCTATTTCCCCCAGTCCTGCCCCAAACCACCCTCTCCACGCCCCCTCAGGAATTGGGTCTGGGGTATCAGGACCCTCTCTTCATCTTCATTGTCTTCTTCACAGCACGTCAGGTTCTTGGAGGCCTTCCAAAGCTTCAGATTTGGAGGTCCTTCTGTCCCTGTCTTTATCTTGTGGTTCAGGCTTCATGGTGTTTTTCTGCAATTCTACCTTGAAATACAGACTAAACAGCTTTAAGGAATTCTAAGGGTTGTTAGGATAGGGGTCATGGGGTATAAACATTCAGCTACTAATGTTACATTACTAATACATTAGATCTACAATAATTTCTAATATCTATAAAATTAAAAGAATCAAAAAATCAAAGAGACCCTGCGGCAACAAAAACATAGCTACTTCAGTTTTCCCAGGAGTAAGACAAAAATCCCATTCATGCAGAGAGCGTTCAGAAAAAATAAAATACCTACCATGGTTTTATCTGATCTCTATGTATGCATATTGAATCATAGGATCATCAAGGCTGGAAAAACCCTCCAAGATCATTGAGTCCAGTCTTTGACCAAACACCACCACATCAACTAAACCGTAGCACTAAGTGCTACATCCAGTTGTTTCTTGAACACTTTCAGGGATGGTGCCTCCACTTCCCTGGGCAGTTTGTCCCAATGCTTAATCACCCTTTCAGTGAAGAAAATCTTCCTCATGTCCAACCTGAACCTCCCCAGTGCAGCATGAGACCATTTCCTCTTGTCCTGTTGCTATGTGCTTGGGCGAAGAAAAAGACCCCCACATGGCTATAACCTCCTTTCAGGTAGTTGTGGAGAGCAATAAGGTCTCTCCTGAGCCTGCTTTTCCCCAGTCTAAACAACCCCAGCTCCCTCAGCTGCTCCTCATGTACCTACACAGGTATATATATAGACACCTGATCTGTCAGTTTACTGAGTCCCGTGTTTTATGTTCACTTGGTTAAAAGTTCAAGGCATTTTGAAAACTTTATTTGATGCACCATATGGCTAAGTACACTTGAACTGAAAAAAGAATCTTTAACAGCTTTACCTAATCAAAAGCAAAAAAAAAAAAAAAGCACCTCTCTCTCTCAGCTGCAGGGTGTACCAGATACTTAATGACAACCATTTTGATTTAAGTATTCAGACAAAATGTCAAAAGAATGCCACACTGTCAACTCAAGGAGAGAAAAATAACATCTCACTGCTAAAATATATGGTTACTTGAAATATATGGTTACTTGTATTTATAGGGGTTGTGACACATGGATCGGAACTTCCTCCTTCAAAGGAAACATGAATTTGACGTATCAGATAAATTTACTGTTCCATCTTGCTTATTATCTTTTCTTGGGCAGCAGCCACCATTTAATACTCAGAATAACAGAGAGGAAAATCTTTCTGCTCTGCACAAGCAATTTACTTATATTATAAGCTATAAAGTTTAATAACATTGCTCTACTTTCCTAGCTTGTGTAGTTCAATGACAATGATACTTTTCCTCCCCTGTTTAAATTATTAAAACTATCAAATATACTAAACAGAAACTTTCAAAATCCCACATCACAATTTTTAAAAATGATGAGTCACTCAAAACAATCTGAGATCAATGTAAAATAGTCTCACTATTTTCACTCACTAATTTCACTAGGTAAAAAACTGAGTATCACGAGCACATGGGCAGAATGGTAAGTACATCAAAAACTTTGAATGGAATCCAGTCTTAGTCATCTATGCCATCTATCCACTAGCCTGCTTCCTGGGCCTGCCACATCCTCTGGGCAGACAAGCTATTTAGATACCTTACTGTTTAGTCCCAAACTTTGCTGGGCTTTACCTCCCTGCATTTGTACACCCATGTGCAGAAATGCTTATTCTAGGAATCTTAGTGCCTGAAGTTCAAATATGATCCAAGTCTAGGTGAGATCACCAAATTGCCTGGCCTGAATAAGTACCATCTTAATTCCTTTTGTTGAAACTAAATTTTAGAAAAGAACAAAGAGCTGAGAAATAGAAAAAGGAGTACTACTAAGGTCAAATTGAGAAACTGAACTCTTGATAAAGATACCTATGCATTTTATACTTAAGTCTGTTTTGTATTTAAAACAACTTTAAATCTTCCTTGCAGTAGTAAAGAAAAAGTTCCTTTGGTACTACCCTTGTTGAAATCGGTCAATAAACCGTTTCAGCCAGTAACTGCATTTCTCTCAGTTTAATAACATCTTTCAACCTGGAGCTCTACTATTCACCACAAATTGTTGTTCCCTTGGTCTTCTACAAGGAGCACTTTTTTTTTTTTAATTGTTGATGACTACAATTCTCCTTCTGTGACATTCCCCCCCTTCATGTTTATTTGATCTCAAATTTTCCCCCTATCATCTCCTTTTTACCCTTCTCCCCTCCCCTCTTCTACTCTTCTCTCTTTCACTGATGAAGTTGTTGATTGTCTTTGTGCTTTAAGTCTCTCCTTGGACTCTTTTTCTTATCTTTCCTATTATAATATTTCAGTAGTTTTAGATGTGGCTCACTTTTCAAATTACTTCCTCCATTCCTTCTTCTATATTAGGTAATATTTATGACAGAAATTCTGAGATCAGGTGTGTTCATTTTTAACTCCTTTTGGTTTACTACCTAAATTTTTCAGGTCTGTCCTTCTGCTTTCAGGTCTATAGTCTTTGACTCCACCTTCAATGACAGTTCAAGTTTTCAGACTGTAAACTTCGCACATTCTTTCATCTCTAGGATCAGTCTGTTCTATGCAGAAGCCCGCCTTGTCATACAGCCCATATGCTCGTAGCAGTATGACGAACAATGCTGCTCCAAATATGACAAATTCATCTCTTCCTTTGAGTCCTGCTATTAGTTGCCCCTTCTTCAAGTCAAATACTTCACTGTCAAAGTCCTTTTTGCCGTATACTCACCCTATAAACTCCAGTTTGAAATAATAGCATTTGTCTCCACTGCATATGACAGTTTTATTACATTTTGGAACAGGTACTTCTGTGATTTTACATGTCTCTCTTCACATGTGGAAAGCTATCCATCAAGATGTTTCATTGTTTTTCTCAATCAGCAGTTTGTTTCATCCCACACCTGTCTATCCACATCAGCTGAATCTTGTGTTGCATTTCAATTGAAAGCTATTTGAAACAAGATCTATCATTGTAACCTTCTATCCTTTACTCACCTAGCACCTTGAATGAGCTTCTGGACACTGTGATAGTACAATTAATTTTAATAAAAGAAAAAAGTGCTTGGGAAGATTTTAGTCCAATTAAAACCAATTAAAGGATTATATTGTATTTTTTAAGTATTTTTGAAGGAAGGAAGTGTGATATAACCACGCTATCTCACCAGGAGCACACAGGGCAGAGCACAGATGCAATGCTTTCTGTAGGCCAAAAAGGGGGCAGGGGACTCACTGTTTCACCAGTGAGAGTCCAACATGCACTTGCACCTCCTTCACTCAATATGAACAGTAACAAGCCATTTGCCACCTTTTACTATCAGTGCAGTTCCCCTGTTCACAGCAATCCACACAGCTGGGGCAAAGCACAACGTTTTGCTATGCCTGTTCCTGGCTCTTGCTTCCCAGAATTCTCCCATTCTTATGTACAGCTCTGCTCTGCTGGGTGCAAGTTAGCCTAAAGCTTTTAGTGATCCAGTGTAACAAACAGAATTCACACAGGGTATTTTCCTTATTGATTGTACAGATTTAGATTAACTAGAGTGTGCATGTATACACACAACTAAGTCATAAAATTATCTCCAGAGAAATCCAACTCCCTAGCTGCCTCAATCTATCCAATATGTCAAAAAGAACTACTCCCCACAGCTTTCCAAAAGCACTTCATCTTTCTCTGAAGATGGCATCAGAAAAGATCCAGCAGCTTTAATGGTCTAACAGTGAGTTTCTGGAACCTCTGAGTCAAAAGCTCCATAGGACACAATACATAGGCATTCTCAACGGGAATTCAGTGTGCGGTCAAGTGATTGCATATTGAAATGTCTTTGTACAACTGTGTGGTCACTCAAATATAAATTAGAACTGTGATTGCTGAGTTTTATTACAGTGTGTCAGGATGACTACAGGAAGCAAGCTTATAGTCTGCTACCTTTTTGAAAGTGCTGGCAACCTTTCCCTCCCTGCTGCAATCCAGCAGTGCTTACTGAGCTGTACCACAGTCAAAGCACTACTTTATGTTTTGAGTTCACTAAGGGTTAATACAATTACATGGCTTTCTTTTGAGAAAAAAGCACTGAAATATATCTGTGTAATGAAGTTTTTTATATTATACAATGCTACAGAGCTATCTCCTTTATAACAATGAACTATCAAAAATAAATCCCTAATCTCTCTTATTTAATTCAAGCTGAGAGGAAGAATGAATATGAGTTAGGGAAGAACAGTAGCTGTAGAAATGAAATCAGTCTGGTACTGCTGAAGGATCATTAAAGGGAGAAATATGGAATAAATTAATTGGGGTATAACTGATATGCTAGCAGATTTTGGCATTTACCTGGAGCCTGCAGAGACCACTCCAGGACCATGGGAGCAGTATATTATATGCAAGGCCTTTGTACTTCATTTTGTTGTCAGTCTAAGAAGCCAAGAGCAGGAACACATGTTTCAGGAAATTAAATATTAAATATTCTAACGTCAAAGCCTAGAGTATAAACTATCATTCCTATTTTAGCTGCTCAGGAGACTCAAAAAAGAAAGTTCAAAATTCTTTGTTGAAGAAGAACTTGCAGTCATTTTTTGTGTAAATTATATGGTGTAATATGCATAAAATCGTAAAATCATAGTCATAGAATATGCTGAGTTGGAAGGGACCCATCAGTACCATTGATTGTGTAGTAACTTATTTAGCTGCTAGCTGAAGTATTACAGTAAATAGCCAAAACACACAGGGATTCCAAGCATGTGGTAGAGCTGACATTAGATTTACTTACTGTCTTTGCTCCCAGACAGATACAATACAATAGAGGAATGTGTGCACTGTATAACAGCCCGTGCTTCTTTCCCAGGATCTGAAAGTTTTAGCTTTTCAAATATTTTTATTTTAATTCATTTGCAGAGACAGGAGGTTAATTGGTTTCCTCTGTATCAATGAATATGGTATGAATAGGGAAAAGGACATTAATTCTTTCACAATAAACAATTCAAGAATGCTATAATAATTTCCAAAATCCTCAGGATATTTCTGCATACCCCTAGCTTTAAGCAAACAGACTTCTCTTTGAAGCCAGAATGAGTCTTACTCCAACATAAAAAGTGAAAAACACCCTACATAAATAAAAATATTTAAAAAATAATCAAATTCATTTGAATCCTAATCCTTTTTTTTCTGCTGTTACTGAACTCTTTGAAAATTGAAATGAGAAAGAAAATTAAAAGAATCATGGAAATTACCTTTTTTTTTCTTTATTAACAGTATCTTAGTAGGTAGGTGTAGAATTGGATTGTGTCCAAGTTTCTTGAAGGAGTACAAAAAGCCATCATAAACTCTACCATTCAGTAGATTTTAATATAAAATTTACCTTTAGTAATAAAAACTAAAACCAAACAATTGTAGCTATGGTCCTGAACATTTCCTAATTTCTCAATATGGACACAGCCAAGGAAAATTGCGAGAATCAGAGTTTATTCTTAACAGCTTTTTTGATGGCAGAATGTCCCTTTCTTAAGAAACAAACAAATATGCATACAGGCATGCACCATATTCCTTGAAATTAACGGTTCCACATCCGGATTTATGCAAGGTTTCATGACAGAGAATTACCAGCCTGCATGTTACAGGCCAAATCCTACCCTCCCAGGTTTGAAGACGCTGACTATGCCAGTGCTTTGCCAGCTTTCTGCATCTATTCAGGAAGAATTTTCAGGAAGAAAGTTTTACCAAAGAGCTTCCAGCCAAGGCCCAGGCTTGGGTGGCCCTTATTTCCTTCAACGACCTTAGGATCAAACAACAGGACACTCATCAAAGTATTTGAAAATACAGGAGATATATATATCTATATATCTATATAATCGCACACCTAAATGTTCTGCCACATAGGGATCGGCTGTTCCACTGCTCTGCACAGGAATGTTTTTCATGAAGTTTGGAACTCATAGCAGAGCACTCCTCCTTGGAAAGCTTTCTTTGGAAGCATCTGTGGATTTTGACCAGGCATGAGCTGAAGAAAGTGTCACTTACTGTGAAACAACACAGAGAATTTGGCAAAGATGAACCAAGTGCTCTACTGCCAAAATCCAGTCAGAGTGACGTCACATCACTTTCTCCCTTCAGAGCTGTATTCTAATCCATTTTCAGCAGTTAATACACATTTACTATGCCAGAAAACTGAGATGTGGAATTGGGTCGGAAGAGTAAAAGTGAGATAACTCGTGATTTAATAGCTAAAGCAGAAGCCATTCACACAAACAAAAGAAAAAAAGGAATTCATTCACCAGTTTCCATGGACAGGCAGGTGTTCAGCCATCCCCAGGAAAGCAGGGTTCCACCACACCTAACAATGACTTGGAACGACAAACACCATCACTCCACATGTCCCCTGCTTCCTTCTTCTTCCCCCAGGTTTATGTACTGAGCATGATGCCATTGGGTCCAGGATATCGCTTTGATTGGTGTGGGGTCAGCTGTCCTGGCTGTGTCCTCTCACAACTCCCTGTGCAGACCCAGTCCCCTCACTGGCAGGGCAGTGTGAGTGGCAGAAAAGGCCTGGGCTCTGTGTAAACTCTGCTCAGCAACAGCTGAAACATCCCTGTGTTATCGACACTGTATCCAGCACAAACCCAAAATGCAGCCCCATATCAGCTGCTGTGAAGAAAATGAAGTATCCAAGCCAAAACCAGCACAGTAGCAAAGGGTTAATTTTTTTCTCTCCATTGAAAAGAAAGTTATGAACAAATTAGGTGGAAGTCACGTCTCTTATACCCCCTTCTCCCTGCACTCTTCTGTCAAGAGGAAAGGGAGCAGCTAAGTAGGACAAGAACCACAGGAGTTTCCTTGTGAGAAGGAAGTGAGAAGATCCAAAAAAGACTTTCAACAGGCCAGGAGTACGTCTCATATGAAGTCTTCTGAGATGCCAAAACCCGAAAAAGAAAGTAAAGATGCAGATTTCAGTTTAATAATAAAATAACAATGAGAACTCTCCCTTTTAATTAGAGTGGAGAAGAAAGCCCATAGATTACTTCGTTAGGTCAATACACTCAATCAAAGGTAAGAGGAACAAAAGACTTAAGCATCAAATTGTGTTTAGCAAATGGGTCTAAGCAGTCTGCAGGCTCTTAAACAAACTATTCAGGTGGATTATATGCTAGTAAGTAAATTACAAAGAGTTCCACAAATCATTGCTTTGCCTTACTTGCCAAAATCCGCAGTGCTACCAGATCTTTTCAAGAGTACATATTCCCTTCATTATCCCATCTGATTCTACTGCAATACTGTGAACCTGCTGTGAATATCTTTTTCAAATTGAGACTCACTGCAGAATATTTTCATGGAAAAGAAAATACTGTACAAACATTTGAATAATACATCAGCTTAACTGAAAATTTAGCACGGTAGCACAGACTTATTAAACCCATCAGGAAATTTAAAGAAAATCCAGTAATGATTTTCAGTTCTGTTTCCAGATGAGAAAGAGACTCCAGATACTGAGACGTTATTCACTCAGTATCAGGAACCCCTAGGGAACTAATTAGATCAATACCCACTACGAGGTTTTCTGTTCCCTATGAACATAAACGTAGCATATAATCCACGTGTGTACAGAGCAGACTTCTTGCTTACGGTCTTTACAGTTGCTAATACCTTTAGGAAAGCCTGATTTTACTGGAAAGGTAGAACTGGTTTTTGGAATACTATTTTAGAAGGGATTCTGTTTTATAAGCAATGTTGTAAAAGTCAAAATAAATATGAGAGACATCTCCCAGAAGGAAAGACAGGAAGTCCTTAGCTTTGCTATTAACAGGTCTCTACTTCTATTATGGTCTTTAATAATTTACCACAAAAATCCAAGAGAATGCTGGACTATATCTCAGTACTTTCTCTGCTTGGTAGATGATTGTAATTTGACTTTCCAGCCAGTGTCTGGGGACATTGTGCTGTATAACACATTCAGGGAATGGGAATTGGCAAGCTGTTTCCTGGCACTGTAGAATCTAACAGTTCATTGATTTTATCCCCTTTTAACCAAAATCAGTCATAAGTTGCAAACATGTCTTAATAATAGTGATGAAAAAAGTGCTATATTTAGAACACAGGTTGCTCTGCATTGCCACTCTATACTCCATCTTCTCCGTGTTCAGGACAAATTAAAAGAAATATTGGTCTGCAAAATTGCTATTTACTTCTATCCCACTGTTAGTCAAAAGTTCAACAATGAAGGTGAAACAATCTAATGCAAGTATTGAAACAATCCAATGCAAGTATTGAAATGTTCAAGATATATGTTTTATTTGGCCTAGAAAGTCCTGACTGAACTAGGCATGTATTTTTGAACCATTTTTTGTTTACGCTCATTAAAAAAATTATAAAATTATGGTGTTGTGAGATGATACCTCTGTCTGCAGACTGGATTTTAAGTAAATAGCTGCAATGTAAATTAATAACTTTATCCAACCATTTACATGAGGTGAATAACTTGCCTTTACAATGAAAGATGTTTCAGTTTTTAAGCCTGTATGAGTTTCCAGTAGACCCTGGAGTAAAAGGGGTTTTTTTTATTTATCCAAAAAAGTTTTTTGATCTTTCTGATATATGCACTGAACCTCTTTTTTTTTCCTACCGATTGTACCTAATTGCAATTTTTTTCCAAAAAGCTGAAAGTAACTACAGGAGTAATTTCATCCTTCACTGTAACTTGCTTATGTATGTGAGCATTGTTTATTTAAGCTTTGTTCAAGAAACTATCCATATTATTTAACAAGTAACCAAGAAGTAAAGCAAGTTTACAGTTTAACAAAGTTCTTAAATATGGACTTGTGTTCATTTCTATTCACCAAATCACAAAAGGATATGATAAATTAAGAGCAGAAAGTTACAGATTTACTATTCTGTTACGGTCATATAAATGTAATCGCTATGCCATTGCAATTAAAATCAAAATATAAACAAGAATATTTCATGAGTTCCCTAGAAAGTATATTGAATAAGTTCTTTACAACCTCCATATCCAGTACAAAATTTTTTTTATTCTAAAAAGAAATCACCAACTTTATTTCCATATAAATGAAATCATTCATGTAGACTCTCTATAGTGTCTCTTCCAACAGCAGCTGAAATCTTTTTTTATTACCTGAACTCAAGTTTGTTGCTTTTATAACTCAGTTTCTGACTTCTTATTTTGCCAGTGAAGAGGTCTCATGTTAGCAAGGAGATCTGCTGTCTGTTGACTAAATTATTCAGTGGGGCAGAGGTAAAGGACATCTTATGAAAAGCTCCCCCGAAGGATGGTTTTGTTGCAAAATGTAAATTCACCTCCTTCCCTGTACAGAGATCTGGTGGTTTCCTCATGACATGGCCCAGGAATGGGTATCACCAAACATGAAGCAAATTGTTCTGAGCCATTCTTCCTGTACGTTTCCCATCCTGAGAAGACCACCAGAAGACAGACAGTAGTTTTCAAGCTGAGCATGCCTTGAAAACAATAATTATGTTAGCCAGTGCTTGCAAGGATTTTAACAAATGTTTTTCTGTACAGTTCTGATCTCAATACCACAGAGAAGTTTCTTCCTCTATATGAGAGGAAAACTGACAGTACTTTCAACTTCATCTTGAAAACCTTAGCCCAGATCTCTGGGGCACACTCTTTGATGCAGGAAAATGTGGTCCAACTACACAGCCTTTTCATTAAAATAACGTTATTCTAAATGACTTTTGAACTTTTTCCTTGAAACAAGTTGTGTCATTCTCTAATGGTTTCTGCCTACAACCCACCTAATATGTTATCTGATCGCAGCTGAAGGTCTTTACAGTGTGAGTTAAGAGAGCTATCTATGTTTGTGCCAAGGGTGCCAGCTTCAGGGTCTGGTTCCTTGCCAGCATCATTTTCTCTTCCCTAGTTTCCACACTGATTGTCTGCTGCAGAATCCGGATGCATCTGGCTTGCCTAGAACATACCTCTTCAAGTTTAATGAAACCACACTAGACTGTTGTTAAAGAAAGGAGTGAGTGTCTATCAAGCCTCTTGCAATGCTAATGTTTTTACCAAAATAAAAAGCAGGTTAAACATGTGCTTATTCTCTAAAGAGAAATATCCAGTCACCTTCTAAAAGAGATGTCACCCTAGTATCTCACTAATCTATCACCGAACAGACACTGCTGGCAGCTTCCAGGCTTTGGCTCTATTATGTCTTGAAACCAAAGAGAATTGGGGTCACTGGAGGGGATTGTGATCCTCTAAGCATAAATACTCTCTTCAGACAATTCAAGGCAGACATCTATCAGATAATAAAAAGGTTTGGAAGATTCAATGGAGTGACTGCAGAAATTGAGCTAAGAACTGGTTAGCTCCCATTTGCACCTGCCTCCACAGAGATAAAAGGGAACCTAAGCAAAACGATAGCCTCACGAACATTTAAGATCTTATCCAATGCTATGGGGGCAAAAAAAAGGAAACAGCAAATGCATAGCTGTGGTAGGTTGCCCCTGGCTGGATGCTAGGTATCCACCAAAACTACTTTATCACTTCTCAGCTGGATGGGGAGAGAAAATAGAACAAAACATTTGTGGGTTAGGATAAGGACAGAATGAGATCAGTCACAAGTTACCATTATAGGCAAAACAGACTCACCTTGGGGGAAAATTAATTCCATTTATTACCAATCAAATCAGAGTAGGATAATGAAAAATAAGACAAAAACTAAAAAACTTCCTCCCATTCAGCCCCTATTCCCAGGCTCAGCTTTACTGCCAGTTTTCTCTATCCGTCACCCTCCATCAATGCAGGGGGACTGGGGGCTGCAGTCAGTTCATCACACATTGTCTCTGCTGCTCCTTCCTCCTCAGATGGAGGACTCCTCACTCTCTTCTGCTCCAATGTGGGGTCCAATCCACAGGAGACAGTCCTCCATGGACATCTCCAGCATGAGTCCTTCTCAGGGGCTGCAGTTCTTTACAAATTGCCCCAGCATGGATCCTTTCCATGAGGTCCATCCTTCAGGACTAGACTGCTCCAGCATGGGTTCTCCACTAGGTCACAAATCCTGCCAGCAAACCTGCTCCAGCCTGAGCTACTCTTTCCATGGGGCCAAAGGTCCTGTCAGGACCCTGCCCCAGGATGAACTCCCTATGAAGTCATAGCCTCCTTTGAGCACCCTCCTGCTCTGGCGTGGGGCTCCTCCATGAAGTGCAGGTGCATCTCTGCTCCACTGTGATCATCCATTGACTGCTGGGGCACAGCTGCCTCACCAAGACCTGCAGGGGAATCTCTGCTCTGATGCCTGGAGCACCTCCTGCCCCTCTTTCTGCACTGACCATGGTGTCTGCAGGGCTGTTGCTTCCATGTATTTCATTCCTCTCTTCTGGGTGCTGTTGCACAGGATGGGAGTTTTGCCTTCTCAAGCACCATATCCTAGAAGCAATACCACCATCACTGATGGGCTCAACCTTGGCNGCCCAGGAATGGGTATCACCAAACATGAAGCAAATTGTTCTGAGCCATTCTTCCTGTACGTTTCCCATCCTGAGAAGACCACCAGAAGACAGACAGTAGTTTTCAAGCTGAGCATGCCTTGAAAACAATAATTATGTTAGCCAGTGCTTGCAAGGATTTTAACAAATGTTTTTCTGTACAGTTCTGATCTCAATACCACAGAGAAGTTTCTTCCTCTATATGAGAGGAAAACTGACAGTACTTTCAACTTCATCTTGAAAACCTTAGCCCAGATCTCTGGGGCACACTCTTTGATGCAGGAAAATGTGGTCCAACTACACAGCCTTTTCATTAAAATAACGTTATTCTAAATGACTTTTGAACTTTTTCCTTGAAACAAGTTGTGTCATTCTCTAATGGTTTCTGCCTACAACCCACCTAATATGTTATCTGATCGCAGCTGAAGGTCTTTACAGTGTGAGTTAAGAGAGCTATCTATGTTTGTGCCAAGGGTGCCAGCTTCAGGGTCTGGTTCCTTGCCAGCATCATTTTCTCTTCCCTAGTTTCCACACTGATTGTCTGCTGCAGAATCCGGATGCATCTGGCTTGCCTAGAACATACCTCTTCAAGTTTAATGAAACCACACTAGACTGTTGTTAAAGAAAGGAGTGAGTGTCTATCAAGCCTCTTGCAATGCTAATGTTTTTACCAAAATAAAAAGCAGGTTAAACATGTGCTTATTCTCTAAAGAGAAATATCCAGTCACCTTCTAAAAGAGATGTCACCCTAGTATCTCACTAATCTATCACCGAACAGACACTGCTGGCAGCTTCCAGGCTTTGGCTCTATTATGTCTTGAAACCAAAGAGAATTGGGGTCACTGGAGGGGATTGTGATCCTCTAAGCATAAATACTCTCTTCAGACAATTCAAGGCAGACATCTATCAGATAATAAAAAGGTTTGGAAGATTCAATGGAGTGACTGCAGAAATTGAGCTAAGAACTGGTTAGCTCCCATTTGCACCTGCCTCCACAGAGATAAAAGGGAACCTAAGCAAAACGATAGCCTCACGAACATTTAAGATCTTATCCAATGCTATGGGGGCAAAAAAAAGGAAACAGCAAATGCATAGCTGTGGTAGGTTGCCCCTGGCTGGATGCTAGGTATCCACCAAAACTACTTTATCACTTCTCAGCTGGATGGGGAGAGAAAATAGAACAAAACATTTGTGGGTTAGGATAAGGACAGAATGAGATCAGTCACAAGTTACCATTATAGGCAAAACAGACTCACCTTGGGGGAAAATTAATTCCATTTATTACCAATCAAATCAGAGTAGGATAATGAAAAATAAGACAAAAACTAAAAAACTTCCTCCCATTCAGCCCCTATTCCCAGGCTCAGCTTTACTGCCAGTTTTCTCTATCCGTCACCCTCCATCAATGCAGGGGGACTGGGGGCTGCAGTCAGTTCATCACACATTGTCTCTGCTGCTCCTTCCTCCTCAGATGGAGGACTCCTCACTCTCTTCTGCTCCAATGTGGGGTCCAATCCACAGGAGACAGTCCTCCATGGACATCTCCAGCATTAGTCCTTCTCAGGGGCTGCAGTTCTTTACAAATTGCCCCAGCATGGATCCTTTCCATGAGGTCCATCCTTCAGGAATAGACTGCTCCAGCATGGGTTCTCCACTAGGTCACAAATCCTGCCAGCAAACCTGCTCCAGCCTGAGCTACTCTTTCCATGGGGCCAAAGGTCCTGTCAGGACCCTGCCCCAGGATGAACTCCCTATGAAGTCATAGCCTCCTTTGAGCACCCTCCTGCTCTGGCGTGGGGCTCCTCCATGAAGTGCAGGTGCATCTCTGCTCCACTGTGATCATCCATTGACTGCTGGGGCACAGCTGCCTCACCAAGACCTGCAGGGGAATCTCTGCTCTGATGCCTGGAGCACCTCCTGCCCCTCTTTCTGCACTGACCATGGTGTCTGCAGGGCTGTTGCTTCCATGTATTTCATTCCTCTCTTCTGGGTGCTGTTGCACAGGATGGGAGTTTTGCCTTCTCAAGCACCATATCCTAGAAGCAATACCACCATCACTGATGGGCTCAACCTTGGCCAGTGGTGAGTCCACCTTGGAGCTGACTGGCATTGGTTCTGTCAGACACAGGAGAAGCTTCTAGCTTCTAGCAGACGTGAAGCCACCTCTGCAGCCCCCCTTCTACCAAACCCTGGCCACTCAAACCAAATAAAATATCTGTAAGGCTATATCAAACAAGTAGCAAGCCCATCTACTCTCCTGTCTTGTGAATAATTGGCAGTTGGATCTGGTTTAGCACAGACCATTTGGTTTTCCCCAACAGTGAGGTTTTATACTTTTAAAAATAAACCTCTGATCATACAGCAAGCTTTCTTCATCAGTGCTTTGCTTCCCTGACAATTGGAGAAAACTAGTTAAGGAGATTTTGCTTTCAAAGTAGATACAATGAAATTTACCTTCCTGAAAAAGTTTGTGTTTGCATATCTCGTATCATAATGGCATCTCCAACCCACTGCCTGTCAAAGAATCTTGGCAAGGTTTGCCTGAAACCAGTTTTTCATTTTTTAATTTCTTCATTGGGAAATTTGGAAACAAGTTCTCTTGCCTCAAAAGGTATTTTAGTCTCCAGATTTTTTTCATATTCTTCTGTCTACAGAATCAATAATTTACACATATACAGAAGAGACATCTATATAAACCCAAATTTTATTAGAAATCAGGAAGTCAAGAGTTATCAAAAAACTGACAATATTTTTGTTGAATAAGGACTACAAGGGTGGAAAATATTTCTTTCAAAATTCTGGTAGAAGAATACCTTATATGATGGTCTAAGAATTATCTTTAGGTTAGTAGAAGCCTTATTAGTCTAATCAAAATAAAACAAACAGTATTATTCCAATTGAAACATCAAATTATTAAATTACAGAAGATTCTCATGGATAATATGGTGAAAATTGATACACATAAATTTTCTAGTGTTTTACCTAGTGCTATGCTCACCCTCTCGATAACCCTCTGCATCTAAAGGCTCATAACTTTAGTCTTCCTCAGGAAGAATTTGTATGTCAGGAGGGGAAATTTAGGTATTAAAAGTCATCAATATGCTTAGTTTTTTACCAGCAAACCAATGATATTAATTGACATTAAACAAAAAAAAAGTAATTTTTAATTCCACTACTCCAAACCCAAAGTAGATTTAAGGTTACTTTTAGATTTTTGTATAACAGTCGTCTTATTCTTTACTCACTATTTCCTGTCTAAAATTTCAATATCATCCATCAGTAAAATAAGTTATAGTATAATCTCCACCAGCTCTAAAGGTTTGTTTCAAAGTGCTTATACAGGATTTTTAGTTCTCTGTCATACAGAGAGTTAAACTGAAAGAAAGTAGTCAAGTCACCTCATCTCTAGACAATGGTTATGTAGAAAACTATGTAAAATGTAAAATCAGTTCCTGCTAAGATAAAGCCACCGTAGGCCTAAAGTAGTGAGTTAATACAAAGTCAGATCAGTCTTTTAACAATACTGAAAAAATACTATTTACTGGGCTACAGTAGTTATGTCTTACAATATAAAAATACAAAAAGACTGCTATACTAATGAAAACAAAATGTAAATTAAGAAGCTTCAATTTTATGTCTGTCTGTTACTGAAAAAATGTCTGGGTTCATCTGATTTGATTTCATCACAGACTGTTCCTTAAGAAAAAACTACAACCTCTTCCCACACCATTATGATCAGTTAACTGTAACAACCCACATATGGTCTTCTTGGAAACTTTTGATTTCAGAGAACGTGGAGCAGATTAGAGAACTTTAAATGGTCTGTAAAGATCTACAGGGCGAAGTTAAAATCAGGTAATCATCAGTGAAAATGCAAATACTAAGATTTATTTCATTTTACTGGGTTTTATATAAGTTTTTTGCCCTCTACTTGCATCATGTTGCTCTTCCACAGGCAAGATGCTATATCCTTCTCATTCCAGTGACAATTTAATATTAAATCACAGTTCTGCTGCTGGACATCCTGAAAGAAATGTTCTTCCTGATAAATTCCAGTCATTTTTGACCCTCAGCTTTACTCAGAGAGCCACATCAACAATCATACAGACACCTCATATTACCATCTCAGGAGTATAACAATGTTAAGATGATTGCTGTGTCAGCAAGACACTGAACTTTTGATTCATGCCTTTACAACACCAAGGTTGGATTACTGCAATTTATCCTTGGCAGGTCTCCCAGACTTTTCACTATGTAGGGTGCATTTCACACAAAACTCAGCAGTCAAAACTTTCAAACACTAATACAAAGATACCAAACATGACTGGTAGTAGCATCACCATCAGACACATGATGATGAAATCCTGCTCTGGTATAAAGAAGCATTGAAACAACGAGTTGTGAACCCTGTGTATAACCAAAAACTATTTCATCTAAGGGTTATCTGCTTGCCATTTTGGAAGGTAGCTTACTTTTTCTACCACTATGTCTCTGGCAAGACATTGTCTCTTTTTCATCTGTGAAATGTCCTATTATGCTGAGCTCAAAACTTCTGTTTCATTTCATTTTAGATTTGAATATCTAACAATACTGCTATCTTGATAGCAATAACTTGGATGGATTGATCATTAGAATATTCTAACTCTTATTATGCTGTTTATTTTTAGATAAAATATTATAAAAATAATAAAGTTATGCATAAAATGCACACTGTTTTTTAAGAAGGGTAGGTTTTGCTGAGACATGACCAGGTTTACAAATATTAACTCAACAATATTTGAAAGAGTCTAAATATATTTAGTACTTTCCATCTCAAATGAAAGTGTTTTACAAATAAGAATATATCCACATACACATAATTTATATTTTTGCAAAACAAAGCAGATAATAATAATCATAATCATCATCATCATCAATGTCTAAAAAGCAAGAGCTTTGAAGTTTGCACATTTTATACATTTGGAAGTAAAGAAAAACTTACATAAAGGCCATCTTCTCACAACATTTAACATAGTAACATAAATTTCAGTGAAGAGATTTTTGGGTTTTGTTGAGAGGTTTAATAAGCATGGCAAAAAAATATCTATTTAGAGTCCAGTTGTTCTATTTTGCCTATACAAGAGTTAGGTAAAAATTATACTAAATTGTTGCTACTGCTAGTGCTGCTTTTCCTGTCAATGGAAACAATCCTGAGTTCCTAGGAATCATAGAAACAGAAAGGACCTCTGGAGGTCCTTATGTTGGAAAGGACCTCTGGAGGTCATTTAGTCTGACGTCCTGTTTAGTGCCAGTTATGGAGATCAACAACCACTGGCCATCCTCCTAGCTGTAAGGGTAACCCACCTAGCTGACCAAGGGAAGGTGGTTGTTATAACCTTTTTGCATTTAAGTAAAGCTTTGAATACTGGCTCTCATAGGATCTTCCTGGACAAAATGTCCATCACACAGCTGGATAAACACATCATGTGGTGGGTGAGCAATTGGCTCACAGGTCGAGCACAGAGGGTAATAGTGAATGGGGTGACATCAGAGTGGTGATCTGTCACTAGTGGGGTTCCACAGGGCTGAATCTTGGGCCTTGTGCTCTTCAACATCTTCATAAATGACTTGGACAAAGGACTGGAAGGGGTACCAAGCCAGTTTGCAGATTTCACAAAACTCAGAGGAGCTGTGGACTCCCTCAAAGGCAGGGAGGTCCTGCAGAAAGAGCTCGAAAAATTAGAGGGCTGAGCAATCACCAACAATATGAAATGCAGAGGGGATGGGGCAACCCTGAATGTACATACAGACTGGGGAATGAGATGCTGGAAACCAGTGCCTCAGAAAGAGACCTGGGGATCCTGATTGACAGCAAGTTGAATATGAGTCAGTAGTGCCCTGGCAGCCAGGAGGGCCAACCTTGTGGTGGGGGGCATCAGGCAAAGCATAGCCAGCCAGTCGAGGGAGGAGATTGCCCCACTCTGCTCTGCACTGGGGCAGCCTCACCTTGAATATTGTTTGCAATTTTGGGCACCACAATATAGAAAAGACATTCAGCTATTAGATTGTGCAAAAGGGGGCAACAAAGATGATGAAGGGCCTGGAGGAGAAGCCATATGAGGAGCAGCTGTGGTCACTTGTTCTGTTCAGCCTGGCAAAAAGAAGACTGAGGAGAGACTTCATCTCAGGGGAGACCTCATCAACTGAGACCTCATCTACGACTTTCTTGTGAGGGGATGATCTTTTCTGATCTGATCTTTTCTCTGTGGTGACCAGTGACAGAGCCTGAAGTTGCATCAGGAAAGGTTTAGGTTGGATATTAGAAAAAGGTTCTTCACCCAGAGGGCAATTGGGTATTGGAACAGGCTCCCCAGCGAAGTGAACACAACCCCAAGTCTGACAGAGTTCAAGAATGTTTGGATTATATTTTCAGGTACATGGTGTGGTCCTGGGCAGGGCTAAGAGTTGGACTTGATGATCCTTGTGGGTCCCTTCCAACTCACCATATTCTGTAAATCTGTGATTCTGTGAAGTAAAACATTGACTTTCAGCTGTATCATATCCTGGGGGAAAAAAAAGTAAAAAATAACCAAGTCACTCAGCTTCAATAGTCTTATGATTCTTGGATTCTCATTTAAACCAAGTTCTTGGTGAGAATATGTGACTGTCTTTCGTCCACCAATGAAATCTTTATCAATCCATTAGATAATTTTTAAGAAAAATCTGAAATTAAAAAGTTCCCTTTTAGGTGCAGATCCAACTCAACACAAAGCCATTCATAAAGGTTCAGGCTTGAACATTTATTTACAAAACTCTATGTAATTTTCCTGCCCAAACTGATAAGGAGAGAAAAATAAATTTCCAGTCTTGGCTGGAATTACTAATAGTTCCAGGTGCTCTTCTACCAGCCCAAATGCAAAAATATAGATTCTGTTTCTACAGACTCAACACAATAATACCTGTTATCCTAAACATACAAAGACATCAATCTCATATTTGAATTATTTTAAGAAATTGTATATGAATTATCACAATAATAGAGAATAAGTGCTTTTAAATCCACTTGACATTGTGACTTTTTAGTACTATAGTTGTACTACAGTAGTACAGTAGTACTGTAGTGGTACTACAGTACTAATTGTACTACTAGTACTGTAGCTGTACAGTGGCATCTATAATCATTTACATGGTAGCAGCAAAATTATGGGGTAATTTTTATCAAACCAACATTAATGGCCTCATTAAAAACAAGTTTAACTTTAAAAGACAGCCCTTGTAATATCACAAGCTAAAGAATTTACATGGCAAATTGCTGATAATTTATTCCTTACAGAAGAAAGAAGGTCAAAAATATTGAGTATATCAGGAAAAATAGTAGAGAAAATTGAAGTACCTCTACATAATTCTGCATTATTTCTGAAATTAGTTTTCTTCTGAATGACAGAACATTTAACTGCATGAACAATTGCAGAGACTACAGTTCTCCTGTTCCTGTAAATTTGTGCATGTACAATAGCCAATAAAAAATATGTGGGTATTGTGCAGCATGAATTATTAAGTATCACATAAGGATTTTTCTCAATTACAGTGAAAGATTTTGCTAAGGTTAGTCTGATTTTCAAGGTTCTGGGGAAATTCTGTCACCTTGTCTCTTGGTAGTTTTCATTCAGATTAAAGGAGATAAGCTGATTTCTCTCATGTTTCTAATACACACAAACCTACTCTGGATGCTGCTGAAATTACAGTATCTCTTCTTTGCATACAAACCACAGCTATTTCATAAAATTTTGTCTCTACCTATTGAAGAGACAGCAGTAGTATGCCAAAGGATACCATGCAAACACTTCTTCACTCCAAATATGAAAATTGGTTACAGATGGTAAGCATCTTTATTTTCTTAAATAAGGAGAGCTCCTGATAGCAAATCTTGTAGCTACAGTCCGTCTCATCATATATCTAGAGTACCTTGACAATAAAAAGAAGCTCTCTTACTGTTTTATACCTGTAAGATTTTCTGAGATTTATGAGAAGTTAGAACAGATTTATCCAAATTTGGTAGCCAATCCTTCTTTGACTCAGAGGTATTTAGTGGGTCTCTCAGTGTCTCTCAGTTACTTCAAGAAATTCTCCACTATGAGAGTAGTGAGGCACTTGGAACAGGTTGCCCAGAGGTGTGAATGTCCCACCCTTGGAAGTGTCCAAGGCCAAGTTGGATGGAGCTTCGAGCAACTTGGTCTAGTGGGAGGAGTCCCTGCCTATGGCAGGGGCATTGGAAGTAGATTTTTAAGGTCCTTTTCAAGCCAACCTATTTTATTATTTATTTAATTAATTATTTATTTATTACTATGCCACGCTTACAACACTTCTCCACAGCAACCAGAAATGTCTCTTTGATGCAACTTGAAATGCAATGCAATGAGAAGAAACTCTTTGACCATTCCGATTTGTTTGTTAGGGATATTGTCCTGACAGAGGAATTTTGGTGCATTCCCTCAGGCCTGGTCAGAAATTTTACATCCATACTTCAGTTTACCAAGGACCTAGTACTGGTCCTTGGATGTAACAGGGCTCTGTCAACAGCCAAATAAATAATTTATACTTTCAACACAGGAAAATGTTTCCTACTGATATAAATGTAACAACAAACCATTGTTTTCTCATTTCTGTCAATCGATATTAACTGTTAGGATACTAAGCCCCTCCAGATGACCAACTCATAAACAATAAAGAATAAATAAAATGCAAATGAGATGAGATTAAATTACATTAAATCATAAAAAAGTAAAATAAAATTAAATAAAATTAAATAATAAAATAAAAACCTGTCTTGCTAGTGTCTGTGTAGATAAGGCACTTTGGTTTCTTTCCACAGAACTGAGATTTCTGAAGCTCTTGATTCTTATAAAATGCTGAAGATAATCTGCATTCTGAAGGTTGACATGACCTTTTAACTGAGACCATGTTTGATGACTTTCTTTCAATGTTCAAGACAATTTAGCTTTAAAACAGTAGCCATATAGTTAGACCAGTCAGCTCATCTTTGAATTTATTCAGCATGATCTTTTTACCCATCTGGGCAAGAACAGGATTTATTTCATTTCTCTTTGGTAATGGGACTTCCATCAGTGCATGCAGTTTTCACAGAATACCAGTGACTGTATTTGTTGCGCATTCTGTCCAGAAGGCTTTGTAGTCTGTTAATCATGTCACATGATTCACATGATTATAAAAGACTGTCCTATGAATCCTATTCAGAAATGATGTGTAAGTTCATTTGCTTAGCTGCATTTGCAGACTGCTCTTAAGTCAGTCTCCGGTTGTGTGTATGGTGTGTCTCTGCAGGGAATTCAGTTTAATCACTGAAGTTCAGGTCTAACTTTATAAGATAATTGTTAAAGATTGACTTACCTGCACTACTAGGCAAGTGAAAAGACCTAAAATCTAAAATAATGTACAATAGTTAATACAAACACAAGTATCTAAATGGTACATTTTTGCTATTTAAGTTATAAATATCAGGTGCATAACTTAAATATTTATTGAATTTTTTAGCTAATGTATCTAGATTACAGTAATTACAATCATTTTATTGGGCACTGTGGTGCATCTGGCATGATCTAATGTCATAAGACAATTTATTATGTATCATGCTCAGCTATGTAGGGTTATAAAACTGAGGGTTTTGCTTTGACATAAATCTGTATTTTATATATGAGGTGTATCTATTCCCTTTATTATGTACTAAAATATTTAGAGTAGAACTTATGAATATGTTTATGACATTCAAAAATCTACTAGTTGACATTTATTCCATGTGTGAAATTTATATTTGATTATGAAAATGTAAGAGAAAGTACAGGCATTTGTTGATTTACACAATGGAATTGCTATGGCAGATTTCTTATGTGTCCCCATAAAATTTAAGATACAATAAAAAATTGCAGCTACTTTGTTGTAAATTATTCAATTTAATCTTCTGAAGTGATTTTTATTGGCACTGTTTGCAAGCTGACCTTTACCTGCATGACACTTTCAACAAGAAATGTCAAGAAATCTTATAAATTACGTTTACATCACATTATTGGTTTATAAAATTTATTTTGGATCATTTAAGGAAACCCACATACTACATAAACATCACAGAGCTGTTTGGCACTTTGGACCGTTTCTGAAAAGCAATTTGATCTCCTACAGATCATAAAGGAATAGAAGTAGTAAGGGTCACACTATGCAGGTTCACTCATTTTAAATTGATCTGCACTTTATGAATGCACATACTTAGTATAATGAAACAACAGAGGAGTAAGATGATACTCCGTATGAGGCATCAGGATGTGTCTCTAGGTACTGCATCTTCTAAAAGAGTGCACTTACTAGATTTTGAGAACTTGGCTCATGAAAATATTTCTATGACTGCAATTAAGAAAAAAATCTCAGCTAAAATGGATCCAAAGCATGGCAGCAGAGAAGGGTAAAACTCCATATTTCTCCCTGTCACTTATATTCAATTTTGACAGCTTTTCTGGAGACATTTTGCCAGAGATGGAAGTAAAGCATCTGATTCCGGGCCAGAATTATTAATTGTCTGAGATTCATTTTTTTCCTGCTGCGGGTACTCTAGACCACTTCAGCTGAGTGATTACTCCTATCCTTCATTCATACCTGGTAGAAAAAATAGGCACTTTTAGGCCACAATTCACCTTGTTTTGAAATAGATAGCTTAAATAGTTTGGATCTCACTCTGTACTCCACTGAGTACAAAAGGGACCTAAGCTTAAATGTAGATGTCTTTGTTAGGTGAGCTGAATATCACACCTCATGTTTATTCAATGGGAAAAACATTAATGAACATCATGGCTCATGTAATATTTTCTTTCACCAAACAGTGGAATTATCTAGAGCAAAAGTAGGCTTTTTAAAGTATTTTAATAGTAAGGAAAGGCCTAAGGGAAATATTGGACCCATAATTGTCAAATATGGTTACCTGACAAATAGGGACTAAGAAAAAACAGAGGTGTTTTGTGCTTTTTTTTGTTTCAGTTTCTAATACTAATGGTAGGCCTTGAGCTGCTTGGTCGTCTGAGGTGGAGTATCACAACTATGGGAACTTCTGACTGTCCATTTTTGGGCACTGAAATTTTAAAGAACCAGCTCTATCAGCTGAGTATTCATAAATCCTAAAATCTGACAGATTTGATCCCAGAGTACTGAAGATAACAGATGTTGTTGCAGGACTCCTCTCCATCATCCATCAGCTAAGGTCTTGGGAGTCTGGGAAGGTCTCTGCTAACTGAAATGTTATTGTAATTTGCAAGAATGGAATCAGGGACTCAGGAAACTACAGACCAGTTAGTCAAAATTTGGTTCCTTTAAAAATTATTAAGAGGATCATATTGGTGCTATGGAATAGTAGAATATTCCATGTTGGACAGGACCCACAAGGATCATCAAGTCCAACTCTTAAGAGAATGACCCACATGGAGATCGAACCCACAACGTTGGCGTTATTAGCACTATGTAGTAACCAACTGAGCTAAGGCTTTTAAAGGACAGTACAATTATCAGGCACAGTCCACATGGGTTCAAAAAAGGGAAAGGGCTGTTTAACTAATTTGATATCACAGAATACACCAAGTTGAAAGGGACCCACAAGAATCAGAGTCCAACTCGTGGCTGAGCACAGAACCTTCCCCAAGAGTCACACCATGTGACTGAGGGTATGATTAAAATGCTTCTTGAACTCTGTCAGACTTGGGGTTGTGATCACTTGCCTGGGTATCCTGTTCCAGTGCCCTACCACCCTCTGGGTGAAGAACCATTTTCTAATATCCAAACTAAACCTCCTCTGACACAACTTCAGGCCATTCTCCTGGGTCCTGTCAGTGTCACCAGAGATTAGTGTCTGCCCCTCCTCTTCCTCTCTCAAGGAAATTGTAACTGCAATGAGGTCTCCCCTCAGCCTCCTCCAGGCTGAACAAACCAAGTGCCCTCAGCCACTCCTCATACAGCTTCCCCTCAAGGCCCTTCATCATTTTCATTGCCCTCCTTTGGAAACACTCTAAAAGCTTAACATCTTTCTTATATGGCAGTGACCAAAACTGCACACAATATTCAAGGTGAGGCTGCCCCAGTACAGAGCAGAGTGGGACAATCCCCTCCCTTGACCAGCTGGCGATGCTTTGTCTGATGCTCCCCAGGACATGGTTGGCCCTCCTGGCTGCCAGGGCACTGCTGACTCAGATTCAACTTGCTGCCATTAACCGGGGCCTTTAGATCCCATTGCACAGTTCTGCTTTCCAGCATCTCATTCTCCAGTCTGTACATCTAGGGTTGCCCCATCCCAGGTGCAGAATCCAGCACTTTCCCTTGTTGAACTTCATACAGTTGGTGGTTTCCCAGTCTTCTGATTTGTCCAGGTCTCTCTGCAGGCCCTCCCTGCCTCTGAGGGAGTCAACAGCTCCTCTGAGTTTTGTGTCATCTGCAAACTTCCTCAGTATCCCTTCCAGTCTTGTGTCTAAGTCATTTATGAAGATGTTGAAGAGATAAGGTTCCCTGACTAGTGGGTGAAGGGAAGGTAGCTCTTTTGGATTTAATAAGTCTTTTAATACCATAATTCACAGCATACTTCTGGACAAATTCTCCACTCTGGGATGAGCCTGTTCATGGTGCATTGGCTGCAGAATGGGCTGAAAGGCAGAGCTCAAAGGGTCGCAGTGAATGAGGCTACATCTGGCTCGCAAGCGGTCACCAGCTCGGGGCTCAGTCTTAGGGCCAATTTCACTCAATATATTTGCCAACACTCTAGATGCAGGATTGAATGCACAGTTACCAAGTTTGCTGATGATACAAAACCAGAATGTGCTGCTGATTTTCTTGGGGACAAGTTGCCTTGGAGAGGGAATCTAGATAGATTGGAGCATGAGACGATGATGGGATAGAATTTAATAGGCTCAAATTACGGATTCTGCAACTAGGATTAAGTAACACCAGGTGGAAGTATGAATAGGGAGAGGAGCAGCTGGAAAGCCATCCTGCAGAAAGGCATCTTTGGGTACCATGGTCCCAAGACTATCACCCAAACACTTCATTACCTCTGGCAGCAGTGTGTCCTGGCATCAAGAGGGAAAATCCCATCCTGCGGTACATCAAATACAGCATTACCAACTGGTCAAAGGAGTTTATCCTCTCACAGTTTTCAGCACTGATGTGGTCTTACCTTGAGTGCTGTATGCAGTTTTGTGCCCCACTACCCAAGAAAGATGTTAAGGTATTCAAATGTTTCCAGGGGAAGGAAACAAAACTGATGAAAAAGTTGGAATGCCCTGTGAGGAGCAGTTGAGGACTCTGGGTTTCTCTAGTTTGAAGAAAAGGAGACTGAGAGCTGACCTTATTGCTTTCTACAGCTTTCTGAGGAGGGAAGGTGGGGAAAAGGAGGTGCTGAACTAATCTCCCTGGTACCCAGTCATAAGATTCATGGGGGATCATTTCAAAGCTGTGCCAGGAGAAGACTAGACTAGATATTATCTAACATTTCTTTGCCAAGAGGATGGTCACAGATAGTACGTATTTTTGGGAAATGCTGTGTCTTCTTCATGCTTTCTCTCAGTTACTTCAGTGCACACGTGTTTTACTGCATTTAAATAATTCTTCACACATCTATGTTATTCTCTCTCTAGTATTGATATGACAGTTCCATAGCATAAAATGTGATACTGTAAGAGAAAATGGCACATATTTGGCTTAGAAGAACAATCAGAAAGTTCATGTGGAGTAAATCCTTTATTTTTTATTATTTATAAATGGTAGAATAGTAACATTTTTTATTTTAATTGATCTTTTGAAAAAAATACTTGTTATTGAATTCCTGATGAAAGCAAACTCCATTTTATAGAAATTCTTTAAGCCTAATGTCAGTGGTCATAAACCAGCCTTCCTTTGGCTTTACTGCTTAGTAAACATCCAGAATTTTCCTTAAATTAAATGTTATGGACCACCTAATGGAGAAAACAGTCAGGGCAAATTTAGTCTAGATATACACCACCGCACCAGTAGCAAAATGTGGGAAACAGGTCTGTGAATTTCTTTACAGAGCAAGAAGAATTTGACCTTGGCCAGACTGCTGTGTAGCCGTAAAGATAAACAGCTTGCAGAGACTGAGAGAACTCAGGAGCAGCAGAAGACAAGTTTGCATAGAGACAGTAGTTTTGTAACTGTGGCCAATAGGTGATTTTTTCTGCGTAATGAGGTCCAATAATGTTCATGCACGTACACTTAGGAAATATATAAAAGTAGCTGTGTGAAATAGAGAGAGAGATATATATAATAAAAGTTTTTACTCTTATCAATTCGAGATCTTTGCCTGCTTCTTATCAAATCCGTCCCAGCAACAACGACAGCAAAATACCACATAACGCAAATGAAAACAGGGTGCAGAGCCTGTCACCTTGTTTGCAGAAATACAAAATGAGTAAAGTATTTCTGCTTACTGGAAAGGGTTGGTGATTCTGGAACTAGTGCAATTTATGAATGTTATTTTCATACTAGTCAACTGGGAAAAAAAAAGAGGGAAAGTTTTGTTTAACATATATCCAATACACTATAGTGTCCACTCCAACCCCAAAAGAGCTATTTTAGTGTCTGCATTTATACTTTAGAAATACTTTATCTGTACCAAAATGTCTCTCATGGATGAAGCCAAATGACTCCTGCAAACCAGAATAAACTCACAAGGAGGCAATAAAGGACAGATACACCTGGTTAGCAGCAGGGGAAACACTTCCACTAAACTACCACACCATGTCTGACTTCTCAGTCCTGGTCTTCAAGGAAGAGCAATAAACTCAAAATAGCTTCAACCTCAGAAGATGCTGTGTTGTACAGTTCTTTATTTCACTGGACACAAAAAACATTTGATCTAGTGGAAGCACTGGTTTCATAACACATTATTTTTTGTGCTGCTTCTAGATGCAGGATGCAATGATGTGTCTCTTTCACAGTGATATAAACATGGTTTCTTCTTTTTGTGCTTATCTGTCATAGGTACCAAACACCCACTTTTCTTCTTGGATTGTCTTATTAACATTACTAAGTTAAACTGAGAGTAATTATTCACAACCAATACTTAGTTTGAACCAAGTTACTGCTACAACTGAAGTGCATCTGGATGAGTTATATGTGTGAGACATTGGCTTTTTTTATCCAGGTAAAGCTGTGCATTTGGTAAAAGATAATGTTATTTTACACAGCTCATCCTTTCTCTATATCTAGAGAATTATCATTGTTACACCACTACTGCAAAATGCAGGTTTTCCACATTTTTAAAATGAAAATAAAATGTAGAAAAAGCAGAGAGATTCTTATGGTGGATTTTGAGGTAAAGTGAATTCCTGTTGAAGTGTTTTGTTTCATGTTGATGGAATTTTTGGGATACTACAAACAGAGGCTAAAGGTTTCTCTAAACAGCTTTCAGTGTTCTCTGCTCTTCGAAATGCACTCCAGGATTATAATCAGGTGTTTGTTTATAAACCACCAGGGTTACAGTAGGATGATTTGGCATTTATAAGCAAATTTCTTGTTAGCCGAATTTTATGTCTATATGTGAACACCCACAGAGTTTACACACAAAAGATGATTTCCAGAGGTGATTTTTGCCCCGTGTAGAATGGGAATTAATTTTATATTGTAGCTGCCTTTTCCCAGCAGCTAGCATTTCCACAGCTGGTTGCCGTTTCACTCACCCATACTTTCCTATCACATACTATTCTTTCAGCAGCCGTCTTTTACATCCCCAAAGACAGAAAACATGCATACACAAAAAAAGCCACTGAAAGTATGCTGTTGCCTTTTGTGATTGCAGAAAGCCACACCTTTTTCTCTTCAAATTTAACTGATGCAAAGCAATGGGTTTAAGACTCTGAGGATCAAGGACTTTGAATTCTGTTTAATTTGACAAATAATATTAAAATTAAATATTTTCTCACATTAAATAACACAGCTGTCTTATTAAGACACTTTAAAAATATTGGTTTATTTAAAATATTGTTATGCTTTTATATCTTTGTTTATCAGAACTTTTTTGGCATATCTGTAACTGAAGTAGCAGAGCACTGCCTCTCCCAGACAAAAATTTCCACAGAGAAACTGAGATTAGATGGATCTTCTGAAATAATTTTTGAGATAAATCTCAAATGTCAATGCACAAAAGGGACTTGCTTCCTCTTGCTGTTGAACCTACTGAAAAAATATTTATAATAGTTTTATATGCATTTTTGAAGGACTGAAATGATTGACAGTTGTAGTAAAGCTGGAAGAACTTCTGAATGGTAAGTCAGAGGGAGAACATTTAAAGATTTTCTTCATTCTAATTAACTGATGGTAATGATAGATGTAAGCTCAAGGGAATGGCCTTGTCCCTTGAGGCAAGGACAAAAGTGGTCTTGTTTATTCTAGTATAGGTAAGGATTTGATTTGCCTGTTTACCATAGTAGAATTGACATGAGCTTTAATCATTCAACTGATGAATCAAGATATGCAAAGCTGTAAGAGATCCATAATTTCTTTTACAAATTAATTAATGGCATAAATGTTGAAAATCACACTGTATTAAACAGCCTATAATGCTTTCCAAATCATTTTGATCACCAAGAAAGTGAGGATAACTTAATGATCACTCTAATGTATTATACAGGATCACAGACAAAAAAGCACTTATGAAATCTAAGGTGTCAGTCCAGGGAGTCTCTGGCTCCTTCTGTTAGAGAGTACTACCCTGACAGTAGAGTCAGCTGAAAGGATTTTGTGCTTGTGCTTCAGCTGTGTCTGCACAGCATCCTGCAGCTTAACTAAAGTGGCATGCAGAGATGGTTTTAAGATAGATGGCAGGCTCTGCACCCTACAGCTAAGGCACAGGCAGGCACTTGTTCTGTCTCTCCTCTCTCTGAAGCGGTAAGCTTCAGCAGGAAGGAGGACCAGGCACAAGGATAGGTATCTCTGAAGACTGCTTATATCTCCCATGTCATCCCTTATCCTCCTGCACATGGCACATAAGATATACTTATATCAGCAAGATATATCTTCCAAGGAAGAAAGGATGAGAGGAACAAAATGAAATTTAAGCAGAATATTAAAAACCCTCAAAGGACTAAATTTATAGCTCTTTTATTATTCAGGTCTCCAAAGAGTTGCCATTTAGCATGAAGTATTTTGAGAATATCTTTAGTATGGTAATGACTGTCATTAGTAATAACTCATTGGTGTCCATACCTTTTATGGCTCAGATGAACACCACTGCCATTACACTGCTATAGTTCCTGTGATTAGAGAGGGTAGTGGATCTGACTGGGTTGGGGTCAACTTTCTTCACATCAGCCAGTATGATGCTGTTTTAAATCTGTGACTAAGTAGTGTTGACACAGGCCAACGTTTTAGCTATTGCTGAGCAACTGCAGTAAGGTTTTCTCTGTTTCTCACTTTGCCCCACTACCAGCAAGTAGGTTGGGAGTGAGAAAGAGGTTGGGAGGGAACACTATCAGCTGGCCTAAAATGACCAAAAGCGTATTCCAAGCCTTATAATATCATAATCAGCAACAAAGTAATTGTGGGTTTGTTTTTTTCCAAACACACTTCTGTTCACAGACAGGCTGGACATTGCAGTCTGCCTGTGGGAGGTGATGAGTGCTGCAAATGCCTTTGCAACATTTTTTATCTTTTTCATTCACTTACTAAACTCTCTTTACCCCAACCTACAGGTTTTCTCAAGGTTGGTCTTCTTCCTCATCTTGCTATAGGGGGGCACAGAGCAAGCAGCTGGTGAGTGTTTAGTTGCCATCTGTGGTCAACCCACCACAGACAGCCACAATCAAAGTCCTTATGCCAGCTCATGTCCTGGCAGAAGATGCAGTACATCATTTAGATCTACCGTGATACTAGGAATAATTTCCCACCTCATGACAAGCATATAAATAGGAATATGCAACTGACTCTAAGACCTTAACAAAGACTTCCAACTCTTTTATGGGAAGCTTTCATTTTTAACTAAATTATTTTTTATTTCTAGAGTATTGTTAAGGTATAGACTGTACTAAATGTAAATTTTTCTAAATAATTCCTTTTTAAAAAATTATTTAGGACTTTTACACTTACAGCAGCAATGGCTTTGATTGTGACCCAAGTAAATCCTTATTAATGAAGATGGATTACAACCAGCAACAGTGTTAAAAATGGAGTGTTTGATTTTAACATTTCTAGTAGAAGTATAGTATTAACAAACATTCATTAATTAGGATTATTCCAGACTTTCTTCATGGTTATTGATAGGACACTTCAGACTATTAACTTTTTACCATGCCTCAAATTTTCTGAGGTCAGTATTTTGTCAATCTTTACTTTTAGGTTCAGGACTGAGACCTTATTGTCACTTAGTAGCTGATTCCTAGTAGCACTGAAGTTTATTTATTTGACACAAGTAGAGATTAATCGTTCTATGCTTTAATTTACATAGCCAATATAAATTGTATAATATTTTGCTCTGTTCATCTAATGGTTCTCTATGTAATCCTAGCACATCATTTTCAGACCTAGTTACTTGCTCTACATCCACCTTGTCTGTACAGAATAAAATGCTTTGAAGGGTTTTGTAATCACAGAAAGTAATGTTAAGATCACAGTCTAAATTTTACCTGCCCTGGTTCCTCAGTTCAGAATATGCTATTTCACACTGAGTTCTATTCCTTGTCAGGGGAAATAAAGTCTACCTGTTAGCCTCATAATCCTCTTGATGAGGCAATTTCACCACACTTCACCATCTTATCTGTATTAGTTCCTTAACCTTGATATCTCAGAGGAGAAAGGTTGTGCTTTCAACATTATGTTCTCCATAATCTCATAATGTTTCATCCTGAAGTTTTCTCCAGTCTCAAAATTGCAAGCCATTTTCCATAACAGTTGTTTAGTACCGTCTTTCATAGCTTAGTTTCTCAAATTCCCTTCTATGTTTCATATTTAATTCCAGTATCCCTAGACAGCATCTAAGGCATTTAATATTTCCCCCATATTTTATATGCTTTCTCTTTCAGATTTCATGATTCTACACTTGAATTTTCCACATTAACATTCTCCACCACTCTCCGCTTCTACTCCACAGATGTGGTAACCATGTCATCCCTTTATTTTCCTGACAAACAGTAATTACTAAAGTAGAAATCAAGGAACTGAAAAAGAAAGGTAGGAAAAAGCATTCCACATATTATTAAGGTTGAAACCATATTCTATTAATGACCTGGTATTATTCCTTTACATCATAAGAAAATACCAGATTTGACCTGAGACACTGCAAAAGTGAAAATGAAAATTACACAAATCCTCTGTCAGAATAGAGTTCAAGGAATTAAGTCAAAAGGAAAAAAAAAACAACCAAACAAACAAAAAAATGCTAGAAACACTCCACAGTGGTAAGAAGAATATACCTATAAGTGGATGACACATATATTAGCTCTTAACTGTAGGTGTGCAGGGTTGCTCAGCCTATAAACAGCCATTACAATCCCATGTAGGGTTCTTTATTTTCATCAACTCTTAAGAATGAGGGAGGGAAAAAGGGGTGATGATAAATTTAGAGGAATTCATCAAGAAAATATACAATTTTTTTACAGAGCTAGTCAAAAAGCCAAATACCAGCAACCCATATGGGACAAGCCATTCTACACTCAGGCTATGAAACAGTAAGGCATATTAGTGTGCAAGAAGTTCCAGTGGATAAAGAGCATGTGTAGAAAAAAAACGTGCTCTCAGTGTGGGTGAGTGTATTGCAGTCTGGTCTTGGGTGTGTGAGAATATATTTGGAGCAGATTGGGGACACCACCTGTTCATACTATACAGAAGATTAGCTAATAACTATAGTCAACATTATCAGAGTAAATTCTAATGAAACATGCCAGGACTCAGATTCCTTCTTGCTTGAAGGCATCTTGCATCTTGTAGGGCCTGTAGGGTGATGCATGCATTTCGAAATTTCTGCCTGGCAAAAGTCACCAGCATCACGGAGCCTGTACTACAGAACGTGACATAAAATGGTGCAATTCCTTTATCTGCATAACTTGTGAGATTATAATTAATGTGAGATAAAAGCCCAGAAGGATGCAGTGAGTCTGCAGCTCATCGTAGAACTAGATGTGATTCTTCACAGAAACTCAGAATTACAAAATATGCTGAGTTGGAAGGGACCAACAAGGATTGTCTAGTCCAACCCTTAGCCCTGCACAGGACCATCCCTAAGGGTCACACCATGTGCCTTCATTCCCTTTCACCACATGGCTTTACCAAATTGCACTCAATGAAACGTCTGTGTTGGTTTCAGCAGTTATTTTGGTAAAATACAAGAATGACACAATGAAGACTTGGCTACCATAATAGCATTGGGCACCCTGATCATGTCAGTTTCCACTTGTGCTGTATGAAGTTGTATTTACCTTATTTTATCTGAATTATCTTTAAATGTCATGTATTTCTTTGACATCATCATAACAAGATTTGAAAGTGGCAAAATAGAACCAAACCTCTTTCTGCAAGACCTCTGTTGTAACATCTTATATAAGATGAAGCACCAGAGGGGTTGTAGAGACCACACCTGAAAAGCTTCCAGTTCAACAGCAGAAGAGATAAAATGTATGTTCAAGCATGAAATAAACAAAAGCTAGCTTGTTAGAAATTTTATATCAGCATAATCTTTAACAATTCTGAATAACACTGTATGCTTGTATATATACTATTTGAATAACAATGGAGTATAAATAAAAATTGTACAAAAGAATGAAACAGACAGACATCATATAACTGGATGTATCATGAGTATCTACACCTGAAATGATTACATAGAAATTCATGTTTCTACAGTAAATATAATGTTAAATAAAAGAGACCAACAGCTATTTATAAACTCAGAAAAACTATATCTTTTTTAATGGAGAAATACAGAGCATTCCCTAGTGACTCCATTAGAAGTAAGTCCCCTTAGGCACTGCAAAGCTAAATATTTTTGTAAAACATTTCATAGTCAGAGCTGTACTGTATGTGAAAATAGGCCTCAGGGCAGTAACACACGTCACCAAATTCCCCTCTGTGAAAGCAGGTTGGAATTGTGCTTTCTGGCATACACATAAAACAGAATGATTGCTATTCTATGCAGAAAAAACCATGTACCATTTTCATTTTTTAAGGTTGCATTCAAGATGTTGACGTTGTTTTTATAAATGACTGGCTAATGTCAGCATCAGTAATTTCTTATCAAAAGGGCTCTATTTAGATCTGACAACAGAAAAGGAAAACTTGATGGACTTAATGTTTGTGGAGCGGTAGGCAAAGAAATGCAGATCTTTGCTCTTCTATTCCTACAGTCAGTTATAAAACAAGTCTGAAGAAGCTTCACTAACTGCAGAAGTATCACACATATTAATCCCACTAAATCAATAACAACCTAATCCTGCTTTCCTCTAAGAAATGGCAAAGATCCTATAGATTTCACTCACAGCTCAGAGTTGGTTTTCTAAATATAATGGGTAACAGAGCTTTGAAAATGAGGGAGAGATTTATTGTATGTCTTCTTATACAAAAAAATAAGACTACAGTTTGCAGAATTGAGCTTACAGAAATGTCAACAAGACACAAAAGGAATTTTGTATTTGTTGAAAAATACATGAACAATTTACATCTCTGTGAAAAATAGATGTTGTGGGTGGGACTGTTTTCTGGTTTCTTTAGCAAAGGGTTATCTCCTTTGCTATGAAGTTCTTGCTCTTTAATGTTTTATGTGTCTCAAATCACCTTGAGGTCTGTAAGGTGTTCTTTTCCTAGTTCCAGTAGAATAATCAGAGAAATTAAATAGGGTGGTTCTACATAAAGTGTGAATGAAATGCTACATCTGACTTAGTGGTATCTGTTTGGAGAAGAGTTTTGTAAGAAAATAACCTCTAAGTAAGGATTTAATCTGACCCACTTTTCCTTCAAGTTATCAGTTTGGAAAACAGTAATCCTGAAAAAAAAAAAGTGCCACTCTTTTTGCATCTGATGTCCTTTTTTTTTTTTGGAAGGCAATTAAAGCTCTGTCTGACAAATAATTTCATCAGCCCAGAAGTGTCCATAGAGAGATTGGTTTCCCATAAGCATTAGAAGGCCAATGTTAGCTGGGGAAAGTATCCCTCAGTCCCTTCAATATCACTACATACCACTGGGCTTCCTAGGAAGCCAAGAACTGAGTCTATGTATTTGAAAAGCTTCAAATCAAAATTATGCATTTATTTTTGTCATCTAGAATTGGAGCCACCTTGATTGATGTATATGTAATTATTAATATGCAATATTTATTGTGTATAGCAAAGTAATTGTTTAGATTTTTTTTCTGGTACTGGAAAAGACTTGTTTAAATTTTAAGATTTAGCTGTGAATTTTTGGATTGAAAAAGTTATCTGTAGAGATGTCAACACACTGAAAAGGTCTAAACCCATGGAATGTTAAAGCAGAACTTTTCAAAGAAGTTGAAAGAAGATAATATAAAAAATGATCAATATCCACAGGCCATGTCTATTATAGTCAACAACAGCAGATATCAGAAAAAGAACACAAGAACACAAGAAGTAAGTGATACTTTCCCAACATATCCTCTAGCAATGTTCAGGAATCCTCAGCCACCTAGAGGTGGCAGCTTTTACTTTATTAGCTGGTGAGGAATTTTTCTTCATTTAATTCATTCAATTACTTTCACAATCTACACCAATTAATTTCACACAAGTTCTTTCTGGTTTATGAGTTAAAAATTCTCTGAGTGGCTTTTTCATGTCCTGTAGGGTTCTATGAACTTTGTTTATATTTTCTTTGTATCCATTTTTTCAGGGTAAATTATGTCATCCCCTCAGTGACTCCTCACACTGAAGCCACTCAGTCTGTCTGACCATCTTTGTCTAAGGAAGCAATAGTACAAACAGTACCCAAGATGCAGACATTCTTTTTCTACAGTGGTAGAATGCAATTTTCATGTTTATTTCCTGATCACTTTTCATGATTCCGTTTACCTTCCTGGCCCATGCTCAGCAATCTATGTTTCCATTGAAATACTCTAGTTATTATTCGTAAATGGAAATGTCTAGTTATGTATGTTTAGTCTAGTATTGTATCAAGATATTTAAGAATGTTTTCACATTTTTAATATCAATTGACACTGAATTTTATATACCATTTTCAATCTCTAGTTAGTCATTATCATAGGGTCCTTATAAAACTCACAGAAATTGGGGTTTCTAATAACTTAGCAGCACCACCAAACTGTCACCTGATGTTTCATTTCCTCTTCAAGGATATTTGTAAAATCACTCCTTTGTTCATTCAGTTTTGATATATAATGAATCTGTAAACCGTCTTACATTTTATATTAAGCCCATATAGGGTTTCATATTAACTATGGATTTGACAATTTTTCATCACCCTATGTTTAAGAAGAGGAGCTTTCTTCCATCCCCTTATTTTGTGGGTCTGCCACATTAGCTTCTTGGTAATTTATTCTAAATTCATCAGCTGACTTTATCCCAATGTAACACAGATTCAAGTCTTCAAAATAAGGTTCTTTGTATGCTTGTCAGAAAGTGGCTGTCAGAAATTCACGTTCTTAAAAAGTCAGTCAGAAACTCAGTAAAATCTGAAGCATACTTATCCTTTTGCAGAATAAAAAGGTGAGTTAAAGTAATTCCTGGGTTCTAATATATGTGAATAGTGCTCCAAAATCTACTTTAGTTGGAAGGAGAGGAAATGTAGAAGAAATTGTTTACAATCATTTATAACTCATCAAACATATTGGTAATTTTTTCTAAATCCTTGAAAAGGTGAAATGGGAGAAGTCTCTAAATAAAAATGTCTGTAGTTTTGCACCTTCAGAACACATAAGTGGTAGGAATTAATGTGTGCACTGAATGCAGCCCAGACTGCTCAGCAATTAGTACTAAACTATACTGCATTAAGGATCATTAGGAGATAATACTTCTCTTCAGCTCAGGTTTACTGGGACATTTCTTTCAGGAAAAAAAAAAAAAGGTAGGCACAAATTACATTCTTTATAAATCTATGCCTGTTGCCTTAAAGTAAGCAGCAGTGGAAAGTGGAAAGCCTTCAGTGCTAGAAGGATCAGTGGAAGGGGAAAAAAGAATGTGGGTGGATGACTGGTTGCCTTGTTCACACATTGTTAACACAGCTGCCCCAACAGACTGAGAAAGATACCCTAAACTGGGTAGATATCTCACATCACTGAAGAAGTCAGAAGAAGACTGATGCCCTGCTTCACTGTTTCTTCTTATCACAGCAAAGCCCCTTCCTTTGGCACCGTGAAAAAGCCACAATACAGAGATATAATTTAATATTTTAAAATCAGCTCTCAGCTACATGATTGCATTGCAAAGATACATTTTATATTAATCTCTCAAATTTGTTACAAAACTAATTTGTTGCTGCTCCTTTTTTGAGTTGTCCATGCCCGAAGCTTCCCAGGTCCTAAAATAGCAATAAGGTCTCTTGGTTTTGTGTAACTGTGAACAGATTGCAAATTCCATAGTGCCTTTCAGTAGAATATCAAAGCATGAAAATAAAATATGCATTTGTGATTATTGCTTTCTAGCGATGGTGTCATCTTAAAAATTCTTGGGTAGTTATCAGGGGATAAACTGATGTAGACTGTCAAAGTAATTCACAAGTTGACAAGTACTGTCTCTCTTTAGCTTTCACGTCCATGAACAGACGGACAGTTCATAAGAGGATCTTTAAGTCCAGAAAAATCTGGCTTAATACTCCATGAACTTGTCTGCCAAACCACTGAGGTCTTTGTGTCAGTGCCAATGTGCTGCTTCAGCTAGCCAATACCTGCAGATAATGCCTCTTTTCAGAACAACAAACTCTCTGCCCTATATCCACTAGGATATTTATTTTTGGTAAATACAAAGCATTTAAGAATCTTAATTGGGTACTCTAAATTTTTCTCTTGTACACATGGATGCTCCCCACTGAGGTATGAATTTAGATTTTAATCTCTCTCTCCTCAGATATGTACTGTTTTGATATCTTCTGCAACTAGCTTGAGTAGTTTCTTCCCAGTAACTAAATTACTGTGTACGTGTACTCAGTATACTATAAATACAAATATAGCATATACTATATATATCTCTGCACTGTGTTTATTCATATAAATATAAGTCCCATAACTGGGAAATACAGATAAGAAAGTAAGAAATTATATGTACTATACTGAAAATGTGCTTTTTTGAACAGTTAGAGGAACCTGAGTAACCAAAGGAGACTAAAAAAGTGTGGAAAGGAAGACTGGTATTTTCAAATATGCCTGAGCAATTCAAAAGCCTAGGACTTATTTTCAAGAATGGACAAATAGGATTTTGAAACTTACAAGACCACTTTTGTTGTTGCTATTACAGCTGGAGTGGAAGAAAAGCAGAAATTACTTGTCCCAGTGTCTAACACTCACAAAAACTCATGTGAAACTTTGTAAAAAAAAAAAAAAAAAAAAAAAGTGACTTGTTGTGCTACTTTGCAATGTTGTCTTTTTATTCACTTGGGCCTCAAACCCACAAAATTGACTTAAGTGTAATGTTTTACTATGCCCAATAAAAAGTAGAACCTCAAGTAAAGTTTATCTTAATGTAGGTTTTATACCTCACACTTTCTCCTCCTGTAGATTTTTGCTTACCCTAGTGTGGATTTACTAGGCAACTTCACTCCTAGCTGTCTGTATTTCAATGAAGACAAAAAGGGTGTACCATAAGTTAAAAAAGTCCCCTTTTATTTCCCAAAACTTGAAGAAAACCCTTTTCCTCAGTTGCACTGAAAGTCTGGCTACTCTCCCTATTGAAAGGTATTTGGAGAAGAATAGATGGTGCCCTTCTTATGTGACAGCCAGCTCAGCAGTTCAGATGGAAGAAGCCATGAATGCTGACACCCAAGCAGGTGTCTAAGAAACTAGAATGGGATGGTTTGTCCTCCTGTGGGGCCAGGCTCTCCTCTCAGAATATAGAGGAAGCTAGGAAAACTGCTGTATATCAGCACATATATGTGGATCATGTTAGGTGAGATCAGTAATTCCTGTCAGTCTGTGGCAACTGGATCACTGTAGAGAAAAAGTATCTCTGACAGACTTCCTTGCATGGTTTCCTTCATAGTCTAGACTCAGTTCAGCCACTACTTATCAACTTTTAGTGTTTGTATAGACAGAATTTTTGTAATGTAAAGTACTTGCTATTCTGTTCTCATACTCAGATAAAGAAATCTTCCTGATTTTCTGAAATTGAAAATTAAGGTTAAGCATCAGCTTGGATTACCCTAAGTGCCACAGGCAACTGACAAAATAGTAGGCAATTTGGTGTTGTCTTTCTCCCTGTGATATCTGAAAGGACCACATTTTGAGGCAAAACCCTCAATAAATTCAGAAATATATATTCTCCTGGAACTGTACTGATAGATTTCATGTTCTCGTATCACCTGAAAATGTAGAAAACTTACACCATAAACTAAAATGTTATTTCCCACTTTGTTTTGCAAGTCTTTAAGTCAGTTGGAGCCTATACAAAATGTTCCTGTGAGCTGAACAGAAGCCTTTGCTGAAATGAAAGATTAATAGCGTGGTACCTGATCACTTTTCCTATACATATTCTTTTTAAACAAAACAATCTGGAAATATTAACACAACTTCTTCAGGAGAGGAACATTTATTCTTTATTCCTCTTCTTTTTGATCTATGCTTGTTTTCTTTTTTACCATGGTAGTACTGGAACATGAAGAAGGATAGCAATGACACAGGTCTGAGATCCATACCACAAAGAAGGAGCCTCTAAACCATTTTATTTATGTCCAATTCACTTTGCAGATCTATTGTAATCCACTGGAAATCTTTCACAATATGCTGTATATTGCTGGGACCTCTGACGTAACTCAACATTTTCTGAGCAATATTCTTTATTGGCTTTTTTTACTCTTATAGTACTAATTATCAAATGACATCTCCAAAAATTTTGGATCCTCCAAAAATTCTTAAATTTTCACACCTTTCATTATTTTTCATATATTTTAGATTTTCATATTCTTTAAAGAAAGGGTGGAATAATAGTATGAATGGCATAATTATAAAATAGCATGCATTTTGAAATACATATTGTCATGTATCATGAGATATTTATCAATAGCTACTGACAGGAGAAGAAAAAATTTTGACCCTATTATCTGATGTTGTCATGGTTAAACCTTCCTTGTCTCAACAATACCTAAGAAATATTTGTTGATTTGCTAGGCCTAACATTTTAGGGGTATGTGGCCCTAATTCTTCATCTAATGATTCTTCCAGACGGGAATTACAACCAGTGTGCCATGTACTTTAGTTGTCATGTAGAAAAAGCTTCAGACCATGGATTCTATATACTTGCAAGGTGAAAGAGTGGGATTTAACTACAGTGATAATTAAAAATGTTATGAAACACTGATACAGAAATATTGCATGCCAACTTCATTCAGAATGAAGAAAATTAAGGTATTAAGAATTGAATTCAGTAAACATTTTCTTTGTTTTGTACACTAAAATCCCTTTTTTCACAGACAGCCTATATATAGTTACTACATAATAAATGTTCTTTACATAGAGAAGCACAATAGCTTTTACTCTTAACCACTCACAAAAACAATTATTACATACTTAAGTATGGAGATATCAAAGACTTATTTTAAACAGACTTGAAAGAGAAAAGCATAAGATTTCCTTCTGGACTCAGTTCCAGACTGCCTTATGTGCCCTTAATCTACAACAGTTGTGCTACAGACTTGCACTGCAGAGAGGCAGCCCCTAACAACTTCCACCACTTACAAAAGTTATGGCTGAGCTTTAAACCATTGGGGGGGAGGGGGGGGGGAGAGAAAAGGAAAAAGGAAAAAAACAACTTAAGTGATTTAGTGAATAAACAGCTGTTACACATGCCCTATGCTCTTTACTGACTGAGTCTCTAAGGCTGCATCTGCAAAGTGTAAAACACAAGAGTGTTTATTATTAGTTTCCTTCCTTTCCTCTTTTTTGTTTTCCAGCTTTTTAGTCCATATATATTTGGAGTAGAAAACACCTGTGTTCTGCCATGTCAAAGGATACACACTTGCGGACTGAACTTTGTCCTCCAGTAACACTGAAAACCAAAATTAAAAGTTTTCCTAAAAGGCATGTCCCAACACCATAGAGGAATTCAGTCAGAGGAACACAAAGACCTCATTACATGAGATTGACTGATGGCAGCAGTGCTGCTAACACCCACACAATCCAAAAACGTGAAACTGAGGCAGATTCACAAAGGATCATTTCTGCCACATGCAGATGCAAAGGCACTCAGAAAGTTTTCATAATTGTCTACAAGGAATATTTACAGATTTATAAATCTCAATAAAACCCATTATAGTCATCTAACTCAACATCAAACAAAATATGCATTTTTTTCTCACAGAAATTTCTGGAGATCTTGTGGGCCATGAAGCATTCTTGCTGCCTGTAGTATCTGTATGCTGAAACAGTTTTGCTTTTCAGCACTATGGAATGAGCACTTTTAACACCTAATCCAAAGCCTGCTGGAGCCATAGGAAGAAAATGTATATGTCTGCATCACAGCTACTGATTTTGTTCCCTTCACAGCAGTTAATGAACACAAATAGACACTGATGGCAGTTCATCTCATGCCGAAGTGGATATCTAAAAACAGTTATATGAATCACACTTGGAAATTCCTCTTTCTTTTCATCAGCTGTAAAAGAAGCTCAAGAAGAATATTTCAAGTATACACATTCACACAGTACACATCAAAATGAATGATGAAATTAAATCCTCTCAGAGAATCTTTTTGCAGACTGCAACTGAACTTCATTCAAACCTGTCTCTGCAGTGCTACTGCGTATGATAGGACATCACAACACAAGTGGTGTAATAATTCTCTATGTATGGAAAATATAAGGATCACTTATAACTTTCATGGTTTTTGCTTCAGAAAATTTCTGAAATGGAAAAAGTAAATCACTCACTTAATACTATCACACCAGTGAAAACGCTGTCTAAAATAACCCTAAAAATGTGTTTCAGGGAAGAAAAGATAACAAATGTGGAGATGCAACATGCATTAAAACTGCTGATTTGTAGCAAGTTACAACATAATAACTGATCTTTTACTGACTAAAAAATATTTGTGTTTATGATAGCAGTATGCTTTGAAGCAATATTTAGTATCTTGTAAGAAGTAGAAATGAAAGTGTTCAGGTAATCTACATATGTTACTTTTCTAAATTGAATGTTTTTAATTTCTTCAACATATTATCCGGAAATGCTATGTGAAATTGATTATTTTACATTCAATGGCCTACACCAAAGATAAAAAACATGCTGATATGGCATTCTGCTCAAGAAATATCCATTTTCATTTCCCTGGTGTTATCAAAAACTTGACTTGTTTTAAAAATTGTTAAAATTAACTACAGGACTTCCTTTGTGTACTCACATCTTCATAATTTACAGTCTACCTGATGAACTGAGGAAGTCATTACACATTAGGTTTCGCTTGTCTGGATGCTAAAACAATCTCCACCAGTTTTATTAAATAAAATAAGCTTGTAGAAGACAAAGCTTGTAGAAGAGGTTAAAATGAAATAAAGTCTCTGAAGTTTCAGATTAATGATAATAATGTCTGTTATTTGTATTTATTGATTGGAGGAAAAATCACTGTTCTATTTTAGAACTGCAGACGAATGAATTTTCTTATATCTCAGAGCTATATTTTTCATGAGTAATGTATGTAGCTAAAGCCAATACCATTAGATTTATTAGGAATGTGATGCTCAGTATTTCTAAGAACTTAAATCAACAATATTAATCCAGCAATGTTAATTACAGAGCTATTTTGCAAACTCCCATGATTATTCAGGATCAAAAGTTAGTTATACCATGGTAAGTAATTTATTCTTCTCTCTTTTTAAAAAAATAATTTTGAAAGGATCACCATAAATACAAAAAGACCATCATAACTGAAACATGTATGTTGATCCAGGGTAAAATTGCATTTTTAAGAATTAATTAGGGACTTAAGAGTATGAAACACATTCAGATTTACCAATGCTTAGTCCCAACTCAGCAGTATGGTAATGCAACTGCACTGCTTCTGCACAGACCTGGCTTGCGTCCAGCCAGCTCAGTGCAGAGGAGGCAGGAGTGTCTGCAGCCATCAGGGGGAGACAATTGTATCTAAAGGCTGTGTTCAGGCCAGTCCCCACAGAACAGAGGATGGATGCTGCCTTGTGTTGTAGCCTGCACATTCACATGCCCTGCCCTGTTAGCCAGTCTGTCAGGTCCATTACACATTTGTCTCAGCTTTTATAAATAGTGCACCTCCAAATCTCTTTGGAGTAAACATATACAGTACCCTCTGTTCCCATTTGGTGACTGCAGGAACAGGGCTGATATGCACAATGCCTAACATGTACCTCAGTGAAAGGCTCTTATTTTTCTTTAGAATATAGTAACTTTACTGTTAAAAAGAAGATATGCAATCCATGGAAGTCACCAGTGCTTAAATATTAATGCCTTCACTAGATTTCCCAGGAAACACAGTCTGTATCCCAGGTTTCCTTTTCATGGCGAGCTTTAAATGAAGATCACATTCAGAAGACCTCCAGTGAGTCTCTTACTTTTGTGTCACTCCTATCACTCTCTTTATGGACCAGGACAACCAGCCACAGGGCTGGAGGCTGCCTGAATTGCTCACTGCTTCTTAAACACAGATGGCTTAGCAAGCATAATAACAATTGGCTGGATGTGGCTAAAAATGTCTTCTGAAATTTGACTGACTAAAGATGAAAACCATCCTCTAGAGAGATCAAAAGCATGAAGACAGGGATGTGTCTCTAACTCCACATAGTCAGATACTGAAAATCATATCTCGGGGTAGGGTTTGGGGATTTTTTTGTTTGTTTCTTTGTTTTGTTTTTGCTGTTTGTTTTAATTTAGAATTAAAATAAACTGGTAAAAAGCCTAAAGCCTTAGGAAAACTAGAGCAAAATCACCATAGCTCCAACTGGAAGAGAAAAAGTACTTATGGGCTGAATATCATTGTAGTTTACCTGGATGAGTCTTTTCCTCCCCAGGAACCAAATAAATTTTTCTGTAATGACAGAATAAAAGCTACCTTTCATATCTTTCTTTGAAGGTTTTGAAATCTTACAACTTCAACATGAGATTAATTAGTTGTGAGAGAGAAAGATTAACTTACCACAGCTGAGGAATTGGATTAGTATTTTAGGGAATTAGGCACTTCCATCTTTTGATTAAACTGGGCTGGGAAATATCTCTTCTGCACTATAAATCAATAGAAGACATTTTGTTTAAACTGCAAGTATAAAATAGGAAATATTTTAGGCCAGTTTCTACTACCCCAAATGATGATAGAAAATTTCCTGAAACATTCAAGGACTATCACTACGACTTACTAGATGCCCCTCTGTCACAGATATTAATTGAGACAACACTAACTACTAAAAAGAAAGAAAGCTAATTCATGGTCACAGAGCAGGCATTTGAAAGCCAGCTCATACTGAGGGAGTATGAGAGGAATTTCCTTAAATAGTAAGGTACACAACAAGAGCAATTTTAAACACCAGTAGCCTGATGTTAGGAAATGACACCTGGCATATGCTAGCAGTGTTAACATTTAAGAGGAGGAAAGTGGTAATATTGGTACTGGAATCTAAAAGAAGGAGTCTTATGACCAGAGTGCTTAAAACTGTGCTGCAATCCATCTAGTGAGAATGAAATAAGCAAAAGCATCTGGTACCTGCCGTCAGAGTGGAATCAGAGACTGATGCCTTTCTCTGGGTAATTGACAACTCCAGCCAAGAGGTCTGAACGTTTATGGACTATTGATCTAGCTGACACTGCACAAGCTATGTTTCATGTAAAAGTCTGTACTCAAATCAAATCAGAGTACAGGTGAGTGACTCATAAAACATCATGCAGCTGTAGTGTAGAGAAAAAAAAGAAATAGCATTAAAATGGGATGTTTCAATAAAGAGGCCATACCCCTAATCGTGCCAGAACTTCTTCCACACTGGCATCATTTATTCAGCACTTGCACAGATTATTGACTATTTCCTACTACCACAGTGAAACAATTCAATGGGAGAGTTAATCCTGGTAGGGAAAGAGGAGCCAAACCACAGCCAGTGACTCAGACCACCCCACAGTACTACATGAGCAGAATATATGTCTAACTGCAATACAGGAACATTGACCCATGAGGGTCATTTTGCAAGGAATCAAGTCCAAAACAACAGATCTAAGTATGAGGGAGGGAATCCATAGAGGAACTAGATTTTTCCCAAAATCCCAAATCTGAAAATGATTGAATCTCTCTTGTCTCAAAGAAATTTAATTTCTGTGTTGCTTACAGATGTTTCCCAACAATGAAACAGCAAATCTTCCATGCTAGGAGAAAAAAAATGAAAGAGCAATTGTATTTCAAGATACAACAAGCAGAAATTTCCTCTAAGGGTTCTGCAATATTTAAATTTTAATATTTGTATTATGTGAAAGGCTTATCATCTCGCTATTATAACTACTATGTTGCAGATTTTGTACTAAGTAATTGAGCTAAAAAAATTTTAAAAAAAGGAAGCAATTTCTAGTACTACAATGTATGAGTATGTCAGAGATTTACACTTTTCAGTGAAATGGCCTGTAACCTGATAAAGTAGGTGGAAATGAAGGTGAGGTGAAATTTAAAGGAAAAATCAATATTTGATACCAAACAGAATGTTAGTAAATAAAAATGCAGCATCTTGATATTTTAGTAGAATATTACCAACTGTAAACTCTCTGTGGTCTAAAAGGCTATGACAGCTCAAAATATGTTAGCATATATTTAAAAATTACTATATATCTCATTCCAAATGCAACTTCCTTTCATAGAGCATCAGAAAGTCACAGTGTTTGCTGTGATCACAGATTTCAGAAAATAGAGGATGTAGATTTTCATGTGTCACATTTTTACTACGTTTAGTGTTATTTAAGTGATTGCAGAGCATATTTGAAATATTGGTGCTGCATCCTTGCCCACAACCCTTAATGAAGGACTCTGGCTAGAGCAGTGAAATATATGCTAAAGGCTATCCAATTATTGGCATAAAGATTGCAAAACTTTCATCTGTTATCATTGGAATGTACATTCAACTTCATGTTTGAGCATAATAAAAATAAAAGCCAAAAAGAAAACCAACAAAAAACCAAAACAACTGAATAATGTTGCATAGAACTTCTTTTACCCAAAACCCCCCACATATTTTACAAAGTGAATCTGTGAGTATTAAAAATAAAATGGAATAGAGACTTTTCTATAGATTATTTAGATTTTTCAGAAATTTTCATCAAAAAAACAGAAAGAAACAACTACACCTTTTAATAGGCACAGATAATCATAAGAATAAAGGCCTTTACAGGCATCTGTCGCTATCCTGACTAAAGCCTCCTGCAAGTCACAAAAAGGCTGATGAATTGTATTGGCTTTTGCTTTGCAAAGTTCCAGTAGTTGTGAAATGAAACCTAAACAGATCAGAGAGGGTAAGAAAAGACATCCTCTCTGAACCAGGAAACTGCTTCTGAGCAGAAAAGTGACATACAGTAAGCAAAACCAACTCTGTGGTTTAGTGGAATAAGATTTGGGCTGAAAAACTATTAAAATATATGTCATTGACCCTCCAATACTATCATGAATCTCACCTGACAACACCAACCTCTTCCACCATGAATTACTTAATTATCCAAACAGAGCAACAGCAGGCTGCTTGAGCATATGAAATCTTTTCACCTTCTCCTTTTAACACAGGTGTATCTGCTGAAAGTTCCCAGTAAGTTTACAACATCTTGTTCATATGTGAGAACAATAAAAGAAAGACATCCTTTTAGGTATGAATACAGCAAATTAATTCTTTGATGTTAATATCTATATTTTTAACTGAAATTTTAGAGTAGAAATTTGTTTTGTCTAAATTTACATGAAAAAGGAATGACATCTAGTGGCAGGTTAAATTAGTTACAATTTTGTGGTGGTATTAAAGGACACTATGAGGAAATCCATCATCTGCTTGCAGTGGTATGAAATTAAATGGAATATGTCCTGGTAACCTTTATTAGTATGCTTCACTTTGCACCTATTAGAGCAATTACTGAGTAAAACTCTTTCTTGAGGAAAGCTAAGGGTATACGGGTAGTACTGCACCTGAGAGAAAATAAAAACCAAAAGGGGTAGATTGTCAAAACAAAATATTTAATCTGTATTATAGTAAAAAAAAAAAAAAAAAAGACTGCATGCATAAAACCAGCATAAAATGTCTATCTACATGCAAAAAAGACCTAAAACAGTCCAAGCAAATCCCTATGTCTTTGCAATTTTTTGCTCATTTGTTTCAGTTTTAGATTAGACCCAGTACCCTTTATAAAGGTAGGGTGGCTAGGAATGCTTTCTGATTCATGTATTTTTCCCAAAATAAGGTAATCCTTTCTCAGTCCCATTGTACAATCTAAAGAGATCACTTGAGAAAACCTCTAGTTTTGTACCATCCTGTTTTTAATTTATTCTTTAAATGATGCAATAAAAAAGAACAAGCAAGACAAAGAATAACATCATACTGAAAATTTAGACTAGAATATTAGAGATCTGGTTTTCCTTAGGCTTGATGTTTTGGGAGGATATTAATTATTCTAATGAAACTGTATTTGTGGTTTGTTCTCAGGGTCTCATCTTGTGCTATGACAGGAAATAGACTTCTGCATTGCAGCCATTTCAGGTAAGGGAAGTAAAGGCAAAAGAATATCTGACCTAGTATTAAGCCACAAGGAAATTTCTCAGTTTATATTCTGCTGATTACTTCTTTGCCTTTTGAAAGTTGTAATATTAATAGGCAAAGATCACAGTCTTTAACTGATGTTGAATGAAACATGCTGTGAATAGAGATCAGATCCTCTCAAAATTTATTTATTGCCAAAACTTGACCTTTGTTGCAGCTTTGATAAATTACAGCGATTTCCAAATGTGTGATAGGGATAGAGTGAGATATGGCACGTGCTACCATGACTGATACACAGCCTAAAGACTGTTGGGTAGATTTACATTCATAAGTGCATTAGTTTTTGTTGAGTTGATTGCTGTGTAGAATATTGGCAGGTATATTTTACTTGTGTTTAATATCTGCCTTTAGAAATAGGAAGTTTTATGAATGGTTCTTCTGTACTTGGAAAAAAAGCCACTAATCAAAGCACAATGACAAGCATTCCAATAAGACTAGCTGACAAGCATTCACTTTGCATTGCCATTCATTTAAATGGTAAACTTTTACATACAGAAGTTCAGGGTTTTTTTTGCAAAAGCTTGGTAACTCACTTTAAATCTGCTGACTGGTTGAACATTCAAATCCCTATTTTTGCATGTGGTCACCATATGAACACTGAAATGGGGAGATCTGTTAATACCTAGTGATCATAAATAATATATACATAGCAATATCCCTCCAAGAGAAGCCTTCAACAACAAGTTTGAAATGGTTTTTTTGATGCCTAAAATCCTGGAAAATAGGCACTCAGACAAACATCAATTGGAGAAAGATAGACAATACCTTTATTTGGGAGATCGGAGACTCCGTGCCTCTGCTGGGCCCCAACAAACACGCACGTGGATCAACGCCGAGGGTCCCCACACCCGAGACGACGACGAAGACCCAGCCCTCAGTAGGGTTAACCTTTTTATACCCTTTTACCCAATTAACATATGAAATATCCATAACCAATCACTATTTCTAATTTTCCCCGGTGGTCCACCCCTCAGGGTCCCGGGCCATGCCCCCCTGGACCCCCTCCAACGGTTTCTGGGCTCTCCTATTGTTTTGACTTCAAGTTATCTTGCAGGTGTCTCTGAAAAACACCATGGCCTTCAAAGAGCCCCAGAATATGTGAGAAAGTCCCTTTAGTAACTCTAAACACCCCAATATCTGAAAGCCTGAAAAACATTGTGGCCTTCAAAGAACTCAGGAATGCTGAGAAAATCCTTTCAGCAGCTCCAAACATCCCTTAATATGTGAGCAAGAAACCTATACCTCTAAAATCCCAAAAATCCACAAAATTCACCCCAAACCTTAGGCATCACTTTCAAAGTGTTATTTCACACATAATTGCAAAAAATTGTGTTGAAAGTTAATTTACAGTCTTTCTTTAGGTATAAGAGTTCTTAGTTTGACTTTTGCATTGGACAAAAAACACTCCAGGATCCCTCTGTAGAAGTAGCTACAACTTCATCTTCAGGTACTCCCTCGATTGTTGTTACAGATCTCAGATCCTAAATAGAAGTTTTCTAAACAAAGGAACCAGAAAATTGAATTAAGTTCTGAAGGTCCTTGTACACTGGTGGATTATTTTCATTCTAACCCTATTTCCAGTGAAGCTTCATTAATTCTTTCATGCCCTAGGTTATCTACTCCAGTCTTCTTATCACCTTCCTCCTATCCTTCCTTCCTTCATGCTGATACAGTTCTAGTCTCTTTGCCTGCCCTCCATTTCTCCTCTCATCATGTCAGTTTGCATCTAGATTTTTTTCTCAGATAGTACATCACATTTCTAGTTGCTTCTGAAGTCACTTTGTTATAGAAGACTTATTAACCTGGAATGATGAGGGCATAACACCTATTTATGTAAGTCATTATCAGGTTTCTATGTGTTCTATTATTGATCTGATGAGCCTCATACAGAAGAACTGCCTAATTCTCCTCTGAAATAAGAAAAAGAAGTGGAGATTTCAGAAGGTGAAGTCTATTATATTAAGAAAAATAACATCTTTCCAGTCTCAAATCAAAAATACACTATCTAAAGGTTTGATCATTTCTGGCTGAAGTTAATGCCAAATCTGGTCCAAAATTAAATGAGATACAAACACATTTCAAATTTCAAATGTTGAAAAGTATATATGACAGAATTAATCAGTATCTCTTTTGATTTATTGCAGCAATTAGCTATTTTTTTCAGGGTGGATGAATCCAAGTGAGATATTTGTCTGTAAACCTTTGGTTTCAGCTTCATACTGATGAAGATTTCATCCCACAGAATTGCAAGACCACCATTTGGTATACTGGCACATGTTTTGGCAAAAATTAAACCTACACATTCACTTCATCAAGAATTTCTTACAATTGAATTACGCATTACATAAACTACATCAGAAACATATCAGTGACCCACATCCCAACTTTGTCAAAGTAACTGTCTCTGTATTTTGTCTTGATTTCCAAATGCAATTATATATACACTTACTTAAGTTCAAGCAGCTAACAGAAACAACGGGCAACCAGACATGATTAATATAAAAGTATTTTAACAGTGAATAGAATGGACTTTCAGATGCTGGAAAGTGTGCACTTCGATAGCAGTCTCTAGCATAGGTTTTTCAACTGACTTAAAAAAATTACTTCCATGCCAAATAAGCAGGGAGTTGTTAAAGAGCTCCTTTGCTCCCCATAGATATAGAAAATACATAGAAAACAGCTCTTTTGTTGTTATTCACACCTATTGTGTCAGCTGGTGAGAAACAAGCTATTTCCATTATCACATTTTTTTCATGTTGCAAAGACACTTGTTTTTGAAGTTCAAAACAGATACTTACCCTTTCCCCTAGAGGGAAAATTTGTCCCGGATACAATTATGCTGAATCTCAATGATGTATCTAAAAGAAGATGTAAGCATCTCATTTTTGCCGTAGTTAGCATATTAAAAAGGCACAGATAAAGTTCTTCCCTGTAATGTTTCTGGGGTTACTGCACTATTCCAAACTCAGAATAAATGCGGCACAGTGAAGAAAGAATAGTTTTCATTTGGAGTTAATGTGACATAGGAACAATCTTCAGGAACTAAAAAAGCACTGGGACCTATGGGCTGGAGAAATGAATCAGGTGCTGAAAGACCTGGATTTTATTCTTGGCTCTGCTGCTCTTTACTCAGCTACCTAACTTCAGCCAAGTTCCTTCGCAATTTGTGACGTGTGCCATTTGTCTTGGTTGTTTTGTAGGTATTCTAAAGGACTGAGATTCTAAATGCTGCTAGAAAGAAAAATCACCTTTGCCATAATTGCGCCTACACGAGTGCTCTGACTCTTGAAGGAAGGAAGTTTAGTCACACTTCTAAGATTCGTATCTCCTGTTTGCTGACTATAAAGCAGTTCACTGCTCCACATAGTGGTTTCAGATGCAGGGCTTCAGAAGCATTTAACTTTCTCCATTAGGGAACCTACACACTATAACCTCTGTGCTTTATATCAGCTGGCTGAGACCAAGTGTCTCACCACTAAGTCTTGGGAAAGATGAGCTGCAGACTCCTTAGAGAAGTGCCCAAATGTCTCTCCTTCAGCTGTATGATAAGTAGCATTCCCTACTTTTGGTGACTCTGCTAGCAACTGAGAGTGGTTTGCAGTCTTGACACTATATTGATTCAACAAAATGTTTATCCTCTTTTCAAAGCTTAATTAATTTATTGAATGTGATTTTTTGTGTCAAGCCACTTACTGAGTCTGTCAAAAGATCTGTAGGTTAACACCCAGAGGTTGTTACATGGCTGCTATCACGTGTTCCCATGCAGGCTGCTACAGGTACCCTCTAAAACATAGGCCTGTTGCACAGCCACCAGAGATCTGCAATAAACTGTTCATCCTTCTGAAAACATCTTCTGGATATTAAGCTGGAGATGACTATCTTAAAGCACAGTAATTCAATAATAATACTATGGCTCCATCTGAGCTTTATAGTTTATTAGCTACATGCATATTCTATGTAGAGACTTTTAAAAAACACATTATTTACCTAATAGGCTATAATGGCTCCTTCAGTGCCTTTATAGTAGGCTACATAATTTCTTCTGACTTCATGGATCATTGACATGATAGATGAATTCTTCTTTCATTCTCCTGCAGGCACATAACCTCCATTATCATTATTGAGACTTACAAACACATACTGAGAAGAGAACATAACCCTTGTTGGTATTTGTTACCCAGAGTAGCACATTTGAATTAACCTGTCTGCTACAGAGCAGCCAAGGACAGATAATAACAATCAGATTGTTCCATGATATCCACATCCATTGTGTATTTAGCTTGTTATTTATTATCCCCATCATACTTGATAAAATGAACAGTGAAAGAATCATTAGAACACAGGACAATTCATTTCTAAATCCACAGTGTGACTTTCAATAAGTTGAAACTTTACCATGTGTATAACAAGGAAAATGCTATTTACCATGTCTCACTCAAAGGAACCTTCTGATGCTTAATTAATGTATGTTTGCAAACGTCTATTAGACATAAGGCAATGTCTATGTGTAAAAGAGCTCAAACTACCCATCATAGGCATTTTCACAATATAAATTCAAAGAAACAATGATTAAATAAAATGTTGTTTCTTGCATTAAACTCCTAATAACATACACAGAAATTGAGCTGTTCAAGAGGTTTTCCATTTTTATAGCAGGCATAAATATAGGGTAGTATGCAGTGGCTGACCTCTGAGATAGAAGAGGTCAAATGATTTTGCTAATGAAGCAATAAAACTTTCAATGCATTAATTCATTAGATTAAAATGAAGAACAGATAACAGAGTTATTTTAGCACTTCAAGTCCTCATAAAATATGTTTGAAACTTGGCTTTCCTAACACACACACACAAAAAAAAAAAGGCTCCTAATAGGGATCCTAAATAGAAAATGTGAGCTTGTGATGGAAGAACTTGGATAAATTAGAAAAGTAAATGTTTTTTTGTCTTGGAACTGTTTTCTCAAATTCATAACTATTATTACTTATTTTTTTTCTACAACACCAAAGAGTCAGTTAGTACCATAATAACTTGCTAGAGATGTTTCATTAGAATGATGATTTGGTTTTGTCAATAAAAGATGTTAGTCTTATTTTTTGCTTATTTCTGCTCTGTGTGATTTTGCCTTCAAAAGGTAAAAGAGAGGTTGATTTGCTTATGAAAATTTTATATTGTTGTCAAATTTGGGATCGTTTACCATCCTTCTTATTTGAGGTTAATATAAATTCCATGCATTCTCACTTGTTACATTCTGAAGTAGAAAGTCACTTTAATTTTTTTTAAATTCTAATTTTTTTCATTCTTTTTTATTTTTTTCAGAAAGCAAGAAAGGGGATCAGAACTCATCACTGGTTTATAAGCAGTGTTCTTCAATTGGACAGATAACACTGCAATAGTCAGTTGTTGTATTAAAGAGAATATCAGAGTACAGTGGGACTCTAGAGTCACAGCTCTGTATCATATGTTTTGTTCTAATCATATCAGGAAAAGAATGTGATAGGGAAGGAACTTACTGCACAGGATAAATCAGTCCAGATTGCATTTGCTGACTAGTTAAACACACATGGTCAGCTTGGAAAACCAGGAAACTACAATATATAAAGAATTACATCACCCACTTGACCTCATGCTAGCCTCAGATTCAAATATACCTTCTGAAATAGTTTTTCTTAAATTATCATGTGAATCCAGCAGGTTTAAATATGTTTGCAAATAACGTTTAAAATAAATTCATTCTCACAGACAGTTGCTGAGGACCAAATATATCACTAACATAATAACATGACAACATACCAGGGATGTTTATTGACAAAGAATACATATAAGTCAATAGGAAGAGGTGGCACTTTTACTTAATGTGAACTTTGGAGAGAAAAGAAACAGGCAGCCAGAGAAAGTCACATTAAATTAGCTTCAAAGAACTGGAGGCTGATAAACAGGACTGATTTCTTGGGCAAAATTTTTTGAAGGAGCTGCCAGCCCGTTATGCACCCTCAGTAAAATTGTTCCAGAGGATGGCTGCAAGGGAAAAATAAACATTATTGAATGGGATGAAAAATCTAGAAACAAGGTAGCATCTCTTGAATGGTGAAATATAGATTGCAAACACTTTTTGTAACTACTAGTCTGAAGATAGTTTAGGGCCTGGAATATCTTGACTCCTTTTTAAAGCTACTGGTAAGGAAAGCACAGCTAATATAAATTTTGTCCTCCTAAAAAGTCAATTCTAGCCAGCTTCGGGGACAGCATGTGCATGAGATACTTCTCATTGTGTCTCCCCTTCCACCTCCAGTTCCTGCACAGATAGGGAATGTCCACAGTCTTATCTGAAGTGAAGAGAGAAACACTGTATTTTGTAAGATCTGACATTTATTTAAGATCCAAGAAGTTATAATGTCAGTTTCCCCATCAGAGAAGAAGCACAATCAATTTCAAGGCAGTCAGTATATATGCTTGTGTCTGCTGAGTCTTTGCTAAGATAACTATTAAAATTATGTTGGTCTAAAAGTTATATTGCTAGGAGTGTGTAAGATTCAAATTAATTGCTATTTAATTGGTTGATATTTAATTTGCCTGACCCCCATGCTGTTTTACTGAAAGTATCAGGAACAAAGTATCATTACCACTGCAGATCCATTTCCCAAGAAGGGAACATGACTAATATAAAAGCTTTTCAGCCCTGCCTTGAAGTGTCAGTGACACATAGAGTAATCCAGAAGCAGCATGTTTCTCTGACCAGTTAAAAATTTGGCTCATTTGTAACGAAATACTCATCAAATGAGCATCATTCGTATCCCCATGTTCAGAATGAAAAAAAAAAAGACACACTGGCTGATACTGTGGGAATGAGTAGAAAATCAGATGGATTTCCTTGATTAATGCATTGGTTCCCTCTTTTCTCAAGCACAGCTGTTCTGCATAATGCCTAGTTTTCCGTGACGTTGTGTTTGTGGCATTTATGATCTTAGTTTTGTACAAGTATGTACCACACGTGGATTAAACATCATTTAAATTTTACTTTTGTTCTTTAGTTACACTTAAACATACAGATGAAGTCTTGGATTTTCACTCTCCATCAATTTTTCAAGGTTTGTTTTTTTTCCTTAATATAAAGCAAGATTAGTTCTAGATGGCCCTGACATTTTATGTAGGCAGAAAATGGAACATCTTTATTACCTCCTCAGGGATGTTGCCTTCTTCACATATGCCCTTCTACCTCCCATTAACTTTAATAGGATTTCCTCCTGCCAATCTACATGAGAGCATACACGTATCTAATGCAAGTATTTTGTTCAAGGGCCACAACAAGCTTGAAGAAGAACTATTCTGAAGGGCTTTCATAGCATAAAGATATACAGTAACATACCCTTCTATCTACATGTATATATTTTGACACCTTGTTTTTGCATATGTTGAAAAACCCAGAGGAGATACAGCATCAAACTGAAGGAGGGGAGGGGGGGGAGG